>JAHRHZ010000059.1:21704987-21746228 GCA_024137785.1 Ginglymostoma cirratum | reverse complement strand
CTCCCTCTCCCCTCCCCCCCCCCCGCTCTCTCTCTCTCCAACACAGTCACCCAGGTAACACCCACTTTACAGAATCCTAGCTGGCATCAGAACCAAGGGGCACGTTGCAGCTCCGTCTCAGCAGCACTCCCAATTGTTGCATTTGGATGGCCTCCAGCCCTCAACACTGTCTTCACCAACCTCAGGCGCTGACCGCTTATGCCCTGATGTCTCTGCTAGCCCGCCCATCCAGCCTGCTGTGCCATTCAATTCACCGATGAGGCTGTGACTGGAGTAGTGTGTATTAAACAGAAACCTGCCACAGTCCTGCTCTCTTATTAGACAGAGTGAGGTGACGGGGAGGTGGTTTAACCTGCGTGTCACCATGCGTCAGGCAAGGGGAGAGGTTGAGAAGGACAGTGGTAACGTCAGCCATTGCTATGAATTGAACCCACGCTGTTGGCTTCACTCT
Source organism: Ginglymostoma cirratum (assembly GCA_024137785.1). Lineage (NCBI taxonomy): Eukaryota > Metazoa > Chordata > Chondrichthyes > Orectolobiformes > Ginglymostomatidae > Ginglymostoma > Ginglymostoma cirratum. The sequence continues at coordinate 21,745,777 of JAHRHZ010000059.1, read as the reverse complement.
GCAATGCAAACCAGCCATCAAAGCTAACTGACCCTAGAGTACTGTACAGGTCACAGCTCTTACACAAGGATGTTATGCATTGGAAGTAGTTCAGAGAAGGTTTATGAGACTAGTACCTGGAGTGAGCAGATTCCCTTAGAAGAAAAGGCTAGATGTATCCTCTGGAGTTTAGAAAAATCACAGAATCATACAGACTCGGAACTGCAGATGAACTGGTGGAGGCTGGTACAATTACAATATTTAAAAGGCACCTGGATGGGTATATGAATAGGAAGGATTTAGAGGGATATGGGCCAAATGCTGGCAAATGGGACTAGGTCACATTGGGATGTCTGGTCAGCACTGATAAGTTGGACCGAAGGGTCTGTTTCGATGCTGTACAACTCTATGGCTCTATGAATTGTATAAGTCCTGCTCTGGTTTGTCTAATCAAAATGCAGCACCTCACATTTATCTAAATTAAACGTCATCTGCCACTCCTCAGCCCATTGATCCATCTGATCAAGGTCCTCTGAGATAATCTTTTTCACTGTCCATGACACCACTTAATTTGGTGTCATCTGCAAACTTGCTAACCATACCTCCTATACTCACATTCAAATCATTCGTATAAATGATGAAAAGCAGTGAACCCAGCACCGATCCTTGTGGCACACTGCTGGTCACAGATCAACAGTCCAAAAAGCAATCCTCTACCACCACCCTCTGTCACTAACTTCAAGCCAATTTTGTATCCAATTGGCTAGCTCCCCCTGTATTCCATACGATCCAACCTTACTAACCAGTCTACCTTGCGGAACCTGGTCAACTTCAGCCTTGCTGAAGTCCATATAGACAATGTTCACCATTCTGCCCTAATCAATCCTCTTTGTTACTTCTTCAAAAAATTCGGTCAAGTTAATGATACAGGGCTTCCCACACACAAAGCCATGTTGACTATTCCTAATCAGTCCTTGCTTTTCCAAATTCATGTAAATCCTGCCCTTCAGAATCTCTCCCAACAATATACCCAATATTGGGGGATATGCAGGAACGTAGATTTGAGGTTAAAATCAGATCAGTCAGGATCTTATTGAATGGTGGACAAGATTCGATGGGCTGAATGAACTACTTTTGTTCTTTGTTCATATGTTCAATGAGATCATGGCTGATCTGATAATCCTCAACTCCACTTTCCAGCCTTTTCCCATACTGATTAAAAATTCATCCATCTTGAGAAAAGAAATTCCTCCTGATCTCTGTGTTGACCTCATTCCGAATCCTAGAGTTTATTCTTTTTGGAAGGTTCCAACATTCCTTTCATCCCATGGTGTTCCAATGTTGAAAGGAAATGAAGGAATTTCCTGGGTCCATATTTTTGCAAATATATTGTGGCAGCACATTGTAGATCTTTTTTACATTTATATTGCTTTTAATTGTATAATGATATTAATTCCTTGCTTTACTAAAGCCTGCTTTGGTAATATGTGTACAGTTTCTTGGTCTTCATACTGTGTTGTTGGTCGCTGCACTGATAGAAATTTTGGGCTGGATAATAATAGCATCTTGCAATGTTGGGGAGTTGTTGGTGTTTGTTGGGAAAAGCTTTAGACAGGAACCCATGGTTTCCCTCATATTGTGGAACTTGAACTCCACAGTGTGCACCTTGTGCCCTTGACAGGTTTCCAGCCGTGATAAACAGGCGTGGCTTCCAGTCTGATGGGGGGAACTCTGAAGCAAGCTGCATGTCTTTACACCTGCTCCATGGCCACAAAGAGTGTTGGTTTCCCATACCCAAGCTGGGGACGTCAGATATCCAATCCAGGATGGGGCAGGGAGGGTCTGATCTTTGGACCCAGGTATCTTAGTATGGGGGAGCGTCTGATGGTGTGGGGAAATAACATAGGGATTGCTAGGTAGGATCTTTTATTCCTAATCTAGAGAGTCATAGAGTCACATAGCAGAGAAACAGGCCCTTCAACCCACCATGTTCATGCTGACCAACAAACACCAAATTGCTCTCATCCAATTTACATGTATTTGTTCCATAGCCTACGATGCCCTCGTACTTTCAGTGCTCATCTAGATGCGTCTTAAATGTTGCGAGAGAACCTGCCTCCACGACCTCCTCAGGCACTGTGATCCACTCTCTGGATGAAAACTCAGATTCTTCTCAACTAATTACTCCTCATCTTAAACTGAGCTCTCTGGTTGTATGCATGTCTGCCATGGGGAGAAAAATTCTCACGATCTACCCTGTGTATGCCACTCATAACTTTGGACACCTTTTGGCACACAAACAGCTTTGTAATTACATGTATCTTCTGCCTGAAGCTGTTGATTCCTCCTGTTAGCTGTTGTACTTCCAAAGGCCTAGGAACTCCCAGGAGGAGTTAGGAGGTCAGGCCAGATTTCCTTTCCTACAGAACATTGGTGAATAGAATGGGCTTTTATAACAATCAATGACAATTTAATTTTTTAATATTCATTGGATGAGGCCATCACTGGCTGGCCAGACAGCATTTATTGCCCATCCCGAATTGCCCAGAGGTCAGTTAAGTGTCAACCACATTGCTGTGGGTCTGGAGTCACATGTAGGCCAGACCAGGTAAGGATGGCAGTTTAGGACTTTAGTGAACCAGATAGCTTTTTCCAACAATCGACAACAAATTCATGGCCATCATTAGACTCCTAATTCCAGATTCTTCTTTAATTATTGAATTCAAATTCCACTATCTGCATTCAAACTTGAATCCCCAGAAAATTACCTGGGTCTGTAGATGTACAGTCCAGCAAAAATACCAGTAGCCCATCACCTACTCTAAATTCCACCAGCTGCTTATTGAGTTTTAAACCGATGTCCCCAGGCTCATTAGCCTCAGCCTATGGATTATCCCATTGAATATTACATCATCACTCTCATATTCAGAAATAATATTAGCTTTCTCATGCTTTTGTAATGAAACCGAAATGAAGACCATGCTTTGTGGTGCTCCCAGAATCCTGAGTGCACCAGAAGTAAGAACAGAAAGTTGTTAGCAAACACATCACATCTGTCTGCTTTTTATAATCCACCTGTAGCAAAGATGTTACTATGCTCCTCTGGAATTGAACCTGGGTATCATGGCCAAGGCAGAGGGACACTACCACAACATCACAAGAGCCCCATATGTCAACTCTCGAAACATCAGACATATGTGGGTGCCAAATCCCAGGTTAACCTTCCTTCATTTTCTTTGATTGACTATTGTTCATGTTCTGCTTCGTTATATATTGCCTAGCTCTGCCATTGAGGTAGCTAGAAAACAGAAGATATAATTTTCTCTTAATTTTCGTACTAAAACATGTTTCGAAGACATTCATCTTGCAATCTGCGATTTTGGCTTCACTTATCAACTTGTTTTAGTACATTACTTTGATTTACTTTGCACTTCAATAAGTCAAATATAAAGTTGTTGCACAGCCCAACACTAGGTCATATTAGTTCCTGGTCTTAGAGGTATGGCTGGAGAAAACTAATTTAGTAATATGTTGTCACAGACTGTTACATTAGAGAGGTAGGTCATTCAGTCCAAGTTAATGTTTCTCTCCAATAGCAATCATAAAATTGTTAAGCTAATGTAACATTTTGAAAGGGAAAAATGCAAAACAGCAATTAAGGTTTTGGAATCTATGTAAAGCTGACTTCAATGTGATGAGACAAAGATTGTCCACAATAGATTGTGCAAGTCTATTAATGGGTAAAATAACAAAAGATCCAAGGGAGGTGTCCGAAAAGGAATTTGATATGGTACAGAACCAGTTACTTACCCTGAGGGGCCAAGAGTTCTCTTGCCCAAGAAAAAAAGCTTTGATGACTAAAATGATAATCAATAACATACAAGGCATATAACAATGCAAAAAAGCTCAAATCCTTGCAGTTGGCATCTGGGAAAGATACAAAAGAATCACGTTCCAAGTGGTTTGTTTTTAATGACTGCCACAGATTGCACACAAAGGCAGAGTATAGGTCACGTGATTACAGCAAGCCAGCCACCACAGGAAGGCGACAATTACATTTCTCCAAACAATTTCCCTGTCTTATTAAGAAAAAAAATCCATGCACTATTATTTTCATTTGCAATTAATGCAAGTGGCACAATATAAATGGTCACAAAGAAAACAATCATTAACAAAACCATATGTTGACTCTCATTGTTTCCACTTCTGTTAGTCTGCATGTGCATTGCACACAGAGTCTCTAACGCATGCAGGTCACAAAATGGTACACAGGCATATTACCACCAGCTGTCTGTCTGGTATCACTTGTTCCTAGGATAATATGTCGGCACAACATCGTGGACCGAAGGGCCTGTACTGTGCTGTTCTATGTTCTATGTTCCTTCACTGGCAAGTGCTGTTCCCATGGTGATTGATCAAAACTGAGAGTAATATGTAGTAATGAAACTGAAGAGTGAGAGGTTCCCAATACCAGATAGTTTCCAAGCAAGTAGGTATATTTTTTCTTTCATGGGTTACAGTGTCACTGGTATTTATTGTTCTTGAACCCAATGGCTTGCTAACCTACTTCAGAGAGCAGTTATGAGTCAACCGCATTGCTGTGGATCTAGAGTCACAAGTTGGCCAGACTGGATACGGTTGACAGATTTCCTTCCTTAAGGGACACTAGTGAACCAGATGGGTGCTTATGACCGTAAAGTGTGGCTGCCTTTACTGCAACTAACTTGCAATTCCAGATCTTTTATTAATTGAATTGAAATAGCACTCGCTGTTAGTGTTGAGATTTGAACTCCTGTGCAGAGAAATAAGGCTGGGGCCTCTGGATGACTGGCCTAGTGGTATTGCAATTATCCTACCACTTTCCTCCAAACATTGCAATTTCCCTAACTGTAGTCTTTCAAAGTTCTCATGATCTGGGAAACATTCATTCAGATCGGACAATTGTACTTGTCACTCTTGTGTTTAATCAAGGTGACAGGAAGGAGTGTCAATATGCTAGTCTAATTTCTAATATCAGGACGTGACTCAAGGCTACGTTTAAGGATAAGGTGACTGAACACCTTTAACATTTACAGAAAAAGCTAGCACAAATTTGTAAATTGTACATCAGCTGATGAACCTGATTGGATCCTTTGAGGAAGTGACTGAAGTAGTAGACAGGTGGATGTCTATAAATGTTATAGAACATAGAAGATAGAACATTACAGCACAGTACAGGCCCTTCGGCCCTCAATGTTGCACCGACCTGTGAAACCAATCTGAAGCCCATCTAACCTACACTATTCCCTTATCATCCATATGTTTATCCGATGACCATTTAAATGCCCTTAAAGTTGGCGAGTTACTACTGTTGCAGGCAGGGCATTCCACGCCTTTACTACTCTCTGAGTAAAGAACCAACCTCTGACATCTGTCCTGTATCTATCACCCCTCAATTTAAAGCTATGTCCCCTCGTGCTAGCTGTCACCATCCGAGGAAAAAGGCTCTCACTGTCCACCCTATCTAATCCTCTGATCATTTTGTATGTCTCTATTAAGTCACCTCTTAACCTTCTGTCTAACGAAAACAGCCTCAAGTCCCTCAGCCTTTCCTCATCAGACCTTCCCTCCATACCAGGCAACATCCTGGTAAATCTCCTCTGCACCCTTTCCAATGCTTCCACATCCTTCCTATAATGCGGTGACCAGAACTGCATGCAATACTCCAAGTGCGGCCGCACCAGAGTTTTGTACAGCTGCAACATGACCCCACAGCTCTGAAACGCAATCCCTGTATCAATAAAACCAAACACACCGTACGCCTTCCTAACAACCCTATCAACCTGGGTGGCAACTTTCAGGGATCTATGCACATGGACACTGAGATCTCTCTGCTCATCCACACGACCAAGAATCTTACCATTAGCCCTGTACTCTGTATTCCTGTTACTCCTTCCAAAGTGAATCACCTCACACTTTTCCACATTAAACTCCATTTTCTACCTCTCAGCCCAGCTCTGCAGCTTATCTATGTCCCTCTGTAACCTGCAACATTCTTCCGCACTATCCACAACTCCACCGACTTTAGTGTCATCCGCAAATTTACTAACCCATCCCTCTATGCCCTCATCCAGGTCATTTATAAAAATGACAAACAGCAGTGGCCCCAAAGCAGATCCTTGTGGAACACCACTAGTAACTGAACTCCAGGATGAACATTTCCCATCAACCACCACCCTCTGTCTTCTTACAGCTAGCCAATTTCTGATCTAAACCGCTAAATCACCCTCAATCCCATGCCTCCGTATTTTCTGCAATAGCCTACCGTGGGGAACCTTATCAAACACTTCACTGAAATCCATATACACCACATCAACCACTTTACCCTCATCATTATAAAGTCATTGAGACTTTATAAGGCTCTAGTTAGGCCCCATTTAGAATACTGTGTCCAATTTTGGGCCCCACACCTCAGGAAGGACATACTGGCACTGGAGTGTGTCCAGCGGAGATTCACACGGAAGATCCCTGGAATGGTAGGCCTAACATACGATGAACGGTTGAGGATCCTGGGATTGTATTCGTTAGAGTTTAGAAGGTTGAGTGGAGATCTAATAGAAACTTACAAGATAATGCATGGCTTAGAAAGGGTGGACGCTGGGAAGTTCTTTCCGTTAGGTGGGGATACTAGGACCCGTGGGCACAGCCTTAGAATTAGAGGGGGTCAATTTAGAACGGAAATGAGGAGACATTTCTTCAGCCAGAGAGTGGTGGGACTGTGGAATTCATTGCCACGGAGCGCAGTGGAGGCCGGGACGTTAAATGTCTTCAAGGCAGAGATTGATAAGTTCTTGATCTCGCAAGGAATCAAGGGCTATGGGGAGAGTGCGGGTAAGTGGAGTTGAAATGCTCATCAGACATGATTAAATGGCGGAGTGGACTCGATGGGCCGAATGGCCTTACTTCCACTCCTATGTCTTATGGTCTTATGGTCTTATCCACCTGTTTAGTCACCTTCTCAAAGAACTCAATAAGGTTTGTGAGGCACGACCTACCCTTCACAAAACGTGTTGACTGTCCCTAATCAAATTATTCCTTTCTAGATGGTTATAAATCCTATCTCTTATAATCCTTTCCAACACTTTACCCACAACCGAAGTAAGGCTCACTGGTCTATAATTACCAGGGTTGTCTCTACTCCCCTTCTTGTATAAGGGGACAACATTTGCTATCCTCCAGTCTTCTGGCACTATTTCTGTAGACAATGACGACATAAAGATCAAAGCCAAAGGCTCTGCAATCTCCTTCCTAGCTTCCCAGACAATCCTAGGATAAATCCCATCCGGCCGAGGGACTTATCTATTTTCACACTTTCCAGAATTGCTAACACCTCCTCCTTGTGAACCTCAATCCTGTCTAGTCTAATAGCCTGTATCTCAGCATTCTCCTCGACAACATTGTCATTTTCATGTGTGAATACTGACGAAAAATATTCATTTAGCGCCTCTCCTATCTCTTCGGACTCCACACACAACTTCCCACTACTGTCCTTGACATATTTATATGGACTTCCAGAAGTTATTTGGTAAAGTCCCTCAGAAGAGACTGTTAGCTCCAATTGAACCCCATAGAATTGAAGACAATTTATTGACCTGATCAGAAAATTGCTTTTGCCAAAAGAAACGGAGAGGAGGGATAATGAACAGGGAGTCAGATTGGCAGAGTGCAACCTGACATTTAAAAGGCTTCTGGATCGGTACATGAATGGTAAGGATTTGGAGAGATATGAGCCAAATACTGGCAAATGGGACTAGATTAATTTAGGATATTTGATCGGTGTGGACAAGTTGGACTGGAGGGTCTGTTTCTGTCCTGTGTATCTGTATGACTCCATGACCATTTGGTGTTCTGCAAAGATCTGTTGAGTCCTTAACTACTAACAGTATTTATTACCAGTTGGGATGATAGGATAGAAAGCTGCATGTTCACATTTGCAGGTGACTTCAAGATTGGTAATATTGTTACAGTGTAGATGGAAGGTGAAAATTACAACGAGCCACTGACAAGTAAATGGGCGCAAATGGATTTCCACGTAAACAAATGTAAGGTCATCCACTTTGACCTAAGAAAAGATAGAATCAAATATTTTCAAAATAGTGAAAGACTAGAAACAGTTGAGGTCCAAAATAGACGTGTGTTTCCAGGTACAAAATGCTGGAAATGGTCATGGACAGGTACAGAAACTGCTAATGGAACTCGAGTTTTCACAATTAGAGAGCAAAAATACAAAAAAAAGTTGAAGTCAGGCTTCAGCTATACAAAGCCCTAGTGACACCACTTAATTTTTGCAACCACAATCTCCGTTTGTGTAATGTGGTACCTCATGATGGCTGAGACTACATTTTAATTTCAGAATCACTGATTGAATATAAATACCACAAGTTGCCATATTGGAAATTGAACCCATTCTTCCCACATGACTTTACCATAATCCTCTAGTGACATTACCATTACACTATCAACTTCCCATTAAAGTACAGGAACTTGTACAATACTTTAGTGATCATCACCACGACTTGATCATCAATTGTCCTAAAACCCATCTAGTTCACTAGACTTCCTTTGGAAAGAAATCTGCCATTCTTACCTGGTCTAGCCTATATATGATTCTAAATCCACACATTTAAGGTCAAACCTTAAGTATCCTCTGAAATAGCCCCAACAAGCCATTCAGTTCAAGGGTAATTTGAGATGGGCAACAAGTACTGGTCTTTCAAGTGCCACCAATGTCCAATGATAGAATAATAAAAAAAACCCTACCTCAATGAGAAAGGTTGAAAACTGCTGACAACCCAATAAAAGCAGCATATAACTGTATAACCACCAGTGAACGAAGGCTTATAGCCAACAGCACTGCACAAGAAGGAGACAGAGTAGATGAAATTCTGTTTTATTGAAACAGATTTCATGAATTTGACTTGGTTTTCTGTACAAGCTGAAATCCAGTGGCCCTCACATATTATGCATGGGATTAAGTCATTACATCACAGGAGCATTGGTCTGAAGTTTGACACAAACATGGCTGATATCCATCTCCAGGAAGTCTGGGACATTGAGACTCACATGAATTGCGTGGCTTCCTGTGCTCACACATTTTAAACCTCCCAATATCTGCAGGGAAACCAGCCTTTTCCAAGAATGCCTTGACTGACAGCTAACAAAGGACACAGGACCTCAAACACTTCAGGTACTCACCCATAAAGCCACAGCCCCTAATGGAATCGACTCTACACCCTCGAAACTGATGATAGCCCAGCCTGTTGGTGACACATCTTTGTTGACCGCAGACATCACAAACCTCAGCCTGGTAACTAACCTGAGTCCCACGATTTGACCTTCCAAGGAAAATGTGGCCAACCTCTAGGACGTCATCCTGGGGAAGATGTGGACTTTCAGTCCCTAACGAATGGCCCAAAGGGTTTCCATGACTACCCAAGTCAGACTGTCATCCACACAATGAACCCCTACCCTGAGAGATCTATGCCTGATGGCATCGCAACCTTCCACATTACATTTGCTGAAGCCACTGGATGGACTGTTAACCTCGACGTTGACCTACAAATGCTTCACCTGATAAATAGACACAGGGTGGGTCATTTACTCAGTATAGCTTTGCATTAACTATTGTAATTAGGACTTGTTATGGATTTTGATTCTGTGGATCTGTCAATGTTTTCAGCCATTGTTGCAGTGAAACCAACAGGAACATGTGCAGAATAATATAGAAATTCAAAAGTTGCTGTCAATGATTTTACACTCCATGGGGTCTGATGATGAGGTTCTCTCAGAGTGAAATCCTAAACAAGCAGCAAATACATCAAAATTGCCACTTTTTCCCAATGACAGATCAATTCCATACAGGTATTTTAGAAGCTTTTAAATATGATTCATCATAGTTTCACTTATATCTTAATCTAAGTACAGTAATTTATTTTGCTACCTGAAAAATTAGAAGTGAATGATTCAACATTTTTAACTTCTTGCTTTGCCACCTGTGAGAATACTTCCAGGTGATTTCACTGCTGGAAGTCCTGAGATCCCTTTGACTGAGCTTTAAGTAAAGTATTTAAGCAGATTTAAGCATCCTGCAGAAATGGGGTAATTCAAGCTACAGAGATCACTTAAATTTTCCAAGCAGCTTTCTTTGAGCACAGTGGTGAACATCTTAGCTCACAAAATGTAGTCCTTTAAGTTGAAGTGGGCAGACTCCCTGGATTCATTAGGATTTATTGTGCTGTATTACAATAACCCACTCACTTTAAACTTCTATGCAAGTCCAACCTTAACAATATTTTGTTGGATTAAAAACATCTCAAGGCACAGGTTGTGGCCAACAAAGACAACATTTTAATACTGATGCTCACATTAATTAGTGTTCATTTTCAATTGTAAAATGAACACGATGGCATAAGTTGTGACAGATTGTTGGATTAGTGCCATTAACAGAGGCATTGGTTGAAAGTTCCATGTGAAAAATATCAAAATGGATATAAATAACTGCTAATTAATTAAATCTGCCTCCATCAACACTGTGGGAGTTATCATTAACCAAAATTTAACATAAAATAAAACAACGCAGTGGCTAAAAGAACAGGTTAAAGGCTGAGAATTTTGCAGAGCAGAACTCACCTCCTGACATCCCAAAACCCGACCACTGTCTACAAGGCCTGGAATACTCCCCACTTGTCTGGATGAGTGCAGCTCCAACAACACTCAAGAAATTCAACCATTCAGAACCAAGCAGCCCACTTTACCGACACCCCATCCACCACCTTCAACATTAATGCTCTCCACTGCACAGTCACTGCAGCGTGTACCAACTATCTGATGCATTTCAGCAATTCACCAAGCCTCCTCATGACCTCCACCACTTAGAAGGATAACGTCAGCAGAATGCATGGAGACACCACCATCTACAGGTTCCCCTCCAAGTCACAAACCATCCTTACTGGAACTATATCACCATTCTTTCAGCGGCTAAAATCCTGAAACTCCTTCCTAACAGCATTATGGGTGTGCCAACACTGTTAGTATGTGGTTGGACCTCGATGATGGTCATTGTTGACTTGGAGCAACCTCAAATTGCCAGCTTAGTATCCAAACCATGATTTATTTGCATAGGCCATAAGCTTTAGAATTCCGTAAATGTTTCTGCGCCTTTAACTCTCTTCCTTTCTTTCAGATGCTGTTTAAAATGAATCTCTTTGACTAATTAAGTTTTTGGCCAACTTCCCTAACATCTCTTGATTTGTTGCCAGGTCTAATCTTGCTTTATAATACTCCTGTGAAGTACCTTGGATGCTTTAACATCTTGAGGTGGTGATATAAATATAAGTTGTTGTTCAGGGCATAAACATTGCGGCCAATATTAGGGGGAGAAATTGGAAGGGAGAGAACAAAGGTATAACTGCCAGTTTGAGACAGGTAGCACACATTCGGAGCTACAGGGCCAGCTTCACCCTGCAAACTGAGAATTACTCATTCTTTTATTTAACCAGTTTGAATGAATTCACCTTTGATAGCCATTGACTGCAATTTCCATTCTATCCTATGCAGCATTATCATATCCTAGTTTAGAGTACAGTTGGTCTTTTAGTTTAAAGGAGCGTAAAATATGAACTTGGGTGGCCCCGTGCTTACAAATGATAAAAGCATCTTCAACTTTTAACCTAGTATTGACTCTAAGAATCACATCAGTAATTGGAGTGCTGATTTATTTTCCTCATTTTGGTCAGGAAAGCTTTTTTTAAATTCTTTCAGGGTATGTGGGTGTCGCTGGCTGGGCCAGCATTTTAGTGCCCATCCCTAATTGCCCCTGGGGAGGTGGTAGCAAACTGTCTTGTTGCACTGCTGCAGTCTGTGTGGTGTAGGTAGACCCACAATGTTGCTAGCGAGGAAGTTCCAGGTTTTTGACCCAGCAACAGTGAAGGACTGGCGATATATTTCCAAGTCCAGATGGTGTGTGGCTTGGATGGGAACCTGCAGGTGGTGGTGTTCCCATGTATCTGCTGCCCTTGTCTTTCTAGATGGAAGTGGTTGTTGGCTTGAAAGGTGCACTCTAAGGGGCCTTAGTGAATTTCTGCAGTGTATCTTATAAACGGTACACACTGCAGCTACTCAACATTGGTGGAGGGAGTGGACATTTGTGAATGTGGGGGTAGTCAATCAGGCTGCATTGTCCAGGATGGTGTCAAGCTTCTGAAGTGTTGTTGGAGCTGCATTCATCTAGACAAGCAGGGTGCATTCCCATTTGTATCTCAACCCCTCCAAGGATGTTGACAGTGGGGGATGCAGTGATGGTAATGCCATTGGATGTCAAGGGGCGATGGTTAGACTCTTTCTTGTTGGAAATGGTCATTGCCTGGCACTTGTTTGGCATGAATGTTACTTGCCACTTGTCAGCCCAAACCTGGATATTGACCACGTCTTGCTGCATTTGGACAAGGACTGGTTCTGTATCTGAGAAGTTGGGAATTATGCTGAACATCGTGAATCATTGGTAAACATCCCTATTTCTGACCTGTGATGAAAATGGTTGGGCCAAGGACACTACCCCAAGGAGCTCTTAGCCTGATTAGGCAGCACTGAATACTTTACAACGGTGTTCCAAACATCTTGCATTTAAATCAGTGAAGTTGGTTATTTTGCCACTTACAAAAAATGGATGAAGTATTATTACAGAGGCGGCACAATTGACCTGTCACTCATTTTCCATATAGATTTATGATGTTTCACAAAATTATCCTCAGGAAAGTTGAGTTCAACCCTAATTTCTTTCACAGATTAAGCTGTTCAGATACAAAACATGGTATTTCCTAATTTCAAGCTGTGGTGTTTAAGACCGTAAGACTTAGAAGCAGAAGTAGAGCATCTGGCCTACAGTCTCTATTTCACCATTCAATGAGATCATAGCTAAATTGATAATCCTCAACTCCACTTACCTGCCTTTTCCTCATAACTCTTAATTCTCATACTGATTAAAAATCTATCACAGCGTTGAATATATTTAATGATCAACTTCAACAACCCTCTCATGTGAAGAATTCCACAGATTCACCAGGCTCAGAGAAGAAATTCCTCCTCATCTCTGTCTTAAATGGATGACCCCTTACTTTGAGATTATGCCCTTGGTCCTAGTCTCTCCCGTAATGGGAAATAACCTCTTCACATTTATGCTGTGAAGCCCCTTATGAATCTCATATGTTTCTCACTTGCCTCTCATTCTTCTAAATTCCAATGAGTACAGACCCAAACAATCAACCTCTTCTCATAAGATAAACCCTCCATTTCTGGGATCAACCTCGTGAATCTTCTCTGGATTTCCTCAAATGCCCATACATCTTTCATACAAACAGAAAGTGCTGGAGAACCTCAGCGTCTGTGGGGAGAGAAGCAGGCTCTGTTCTGACAAAGGGTCACTGGGCTTGAAACATTGACTCTGCTTCTCTCTCAACAGATGTGACCAGACCTGCTGAGCTTCTCCAGCTCTTTCTGTTTGTGTTTCAGATTTCCAGCATCCCATAGTTCTTTATTTTCTGGAATGTCTTTCCTTCGATAACGGGACCAAAAGATTCAAAGTATTCTCGATGCTTTGGCTGCTGAGAAATTATTTTTGTTGCAAGCAGTGTCACAGTGACTTCAATAACACTTGAGTCATTAAGTCGCTTCTCAACTTTTATCATTTATTTATAATGGAGTACAGAAACTATAAAATCGTATTAAAGAATTCTGGGAACATCAATTAAGAGTTCATGATTTTCTACTTTGCAATTGACAGATAATATAAATATAAAACACCTTCACCAAATCTCTTTTCTATATATATATATATTTAAACAAAACCAATACATGTTAGTGATACCTGTAAAACAGCCTGCTTTTTCAGCAAACCTACATAGCTAATTATATATAAGCAGTAGGACAGTTACCTGATATAAAACATAACAGCCATTTAAAGACAGTGTCTACCAGCAAACAGAATGGAATTTGTGTACTTTTTTTTAAAAACTATATACCCGAGAATTTAGATAATTCAAATTGTTTCAACATTGCACTTCATTTCTTGGTGAAAGCAGCAATTCCCAGTAACCCACCTGCATCAGTTAGGTATACCAGTGGCACATTAAAAGGACTGTTACAGTAGTACACAATACATTTTAGGAATACCACCTTACATATACAATACCATAATTGATATGTCGTGAAAGCTATTTGTTTTAAGAGGGTTAAAAATGGCTTGCTGGAGAAGAATCCCTCAAAATGGCTGATAACACGAAATTGCATTCTCAGAAACAAATATATTCTTAGCAAGTATTACACGATCACACAGCCCTTAAGATAATCGATATGCCTTTAAACACATTTTGGTCTTAAATGATGTTATAGAATTAAATACATATTTACATACAGTATTTCATCATGGTATATTTCACCATTTCTGCTCTGGCAGACACATGTTCAATTACCTTCTCTTGTGTAATGCTACAAACGCTTTTGGGAAGTTTGTTTGGGTCACAGATGAACATTATCATCTGGCAAGAACATTTCAAATACTTCTTACACACAGATTTGAACCATCCCCCAAGGCAAGAAATAAAATGGTGCACTATTAGCTACATTGAGCTACAGAAAATCTTTGTTTTGTTTTATGCAGCATCATTTAAGATGTCCTTTTAGTTTATAGTGTGAAGGCATATTGCCATATAAGATGCGGAATTGCTCAGGACTCTGTGTTGATTTGGACAATACTTTGGTTGCCCATCTTCAAATTTTATTCTGGTAAGAACCATATGCTTAAAGTAAAACAATTTGGTGAATATCTGCACTGCACTGATGTGTATTTTTGTTTTGTACATGCTGGTTGGACTACAAGACTTTTTGCTACAGCAGCTCCAAACCTCAGCAAACTTTGTTGAATACTTTGTTATCTATATTTGATTAGAAAAAGATGTCCCACTTTCTGGCACCAGTGTAATAAAACTTTTTTTGTTCACATTATGTGCTTAGAATATTAAATAAATTCCCTGATTCAACATCTGTCATCTGATTTATTTTCTTGTTTTATGATAAAGTACATTAACTTGGTCTGAATCCACTTTGTCTTATAGTGTTCACATATTGCAAAGTAAGAAATGCAATGGCTGTGTATGTGTTTTACACATATTCTTTTAAAAACTTGTGTCTATCAACATTCTCAACAAGGATTTTCCCTTACCAACACCCCTGATAAAGATCCATAAAAGCATCCTGGACAGTTCCAGGCGCTGGATACAGTGAATTACTTTCACATTGATTCCTTGGTATCAACTTTGGGAACGCTATCAATGTACATGTTAGCTTCATCCCCTTGTGGACAAAGCTACCAGTATTTCAGGCAGTCTAATATTGAATGGCAGCACGCCAACAACTCCAAGGGAGTAAAAACATGCAGCAATCCGTTGTAAACTAAAAGCTAGTTACTTGTGCAAGACCATGCAAAGAGCTCAACATTTACATGAATGGTTGAAACAATTCACTGATTTGAAATTACGATGTTTAATTTGCTGTGGAAACCCACTTCTGTGATCAATTCTGGTCATTGGGTTAGACGGATCATCAAGTCTGGGTTAGGTTGTCCACTTATGACAAGCAAGATTGAATGGTTGTAACTGTAATTAGTCCCTGGAAAGCTCCAAATTGGAGTGAGATTGCAGGATCACATTCTTGTGACATGACAGGGCTCTGGTAGATCAATCTACACATTTAGGATTCTGAACATTTTTTGACAATGTATGCAGACCTAATGTAAGATATGTAGATTTCTTGGTAAGCAATAAAATGTGTCCTAACTAATTTAATAATGTTCTTACTGTGTTTGACATTTATAATTTTGTGACTTCACCCCCACCCCCCAACTTTGCTGGAATAGCCATTTTCCAACCTATGGATTTTAATGAAACAAAATGAAATCTTAACCCTGCCAGCATTTCTCTGCTGTTTTCCTTTACCAGAAGACGATGATTCAAATAAAATTATTTGGACACATTTTAAGTAGAATCAGCAACCCTTAAAGTGCTCGTGACAACAAAGCCATTGACTTAGATGTACGCAGATCATTTTGATACAGAAAGTTGCTGGCTACAGTAGACTTGTGAGGTAAGAAGAGATGGCAAAATTGCTGTTAGTATTGGTAGTTTGGACATTACTATTGATCGTATGTCATTGGTCTCAATCAGTTTCAGGGGAATTCAGACCACTGTTGCTGGTCTGCGAGCCATCTCGGCTTCCAGCTTCACCATCTGCCGCATCTCTTTTGCCTGGGGAAAGAAAACAGCGTTACTCTAATATACGGCTTTAAAACAGTTGATAAAGAAGGAACGTGCTCAGAACCTGTATTACATGTTTTGGATACAGCAACATCATCACAAGATGCTGTCTGTCCACCAAAGGAGATTTCTCCCCCTCTTTTTCAAAATTAGGATGAAGCGTATAAATCAGTCAGATGCTCATAATTTGGAAGTTTCATTTGGACAAACGTAATTAGCTGCAGAGGTAGGTTAAAGTAATGTAATAAAGCATGTAAAATAAATGGCCCCAACCAATTAGCATTCAAAAAATGTTTCATTACTACCAATAATTATTAACAGCAAACAGGGGATATCTGACTTACAAATGTCTGATTTATGAACACCCATAACTTATGAATGCGATCTCATACAGAGGAGTAATTTTAAAGAGCTGACATATGAACATCTCCTGTACTTATGAAAAGCTGCTTTCCATGGCTCTGCATTGTGCCTCGAACTGCGTACAAATTGACTTATGAATGGAGTCCAGAATGGAACTCACGGAGTCCAGAATGGAACTCATTGGCAACCCGGTGACTCCTTGTATTTAAAATCTAGGTAAGGGCTCTTGTGGCACAGTGATAGTGTCTCCACTCAGGATGCCTGGGTTCAAGTCTCACCTACTCTAGATGTGTGTAATAACATCTCTGAGCAGGTTGATTAGGAAACATCTAAAATCAGGATGGCTTTGACTGAAATGCAAACGTCACACTTAAAATTGTTGTAAAGTTCATTAGGAAAATTTAAATAGGAAAATTAGAGACAATGTATTGAATGATTGCAAATGTTTAAGAAACATTTTTATTATCCACATGTTCCATGACATAACACTTGAAGCAGTTCAAGGATAATCAGGAAGGAAGTGGTAATGTCATTGGACTAGCATTCCAGGATAATGCATCAGGGACCACTACGGAAGATGGTGAAGTCTAAGTCAACAAATAACCCGGAATAAACAGCTGGCCGACCGGCAGTCATTTAACCACTTTCAATTATTGGAAAATTCCATCTGGTTCACTAATGTCCTTTAGGGAAGGAAATCTACTCTCCTTACCTGACCTATACATGAATCCTGTCCAATAGCAATGCGGTCCAGAGGTTTATAAGAATGATCCCGGAAATAAAGGGCTTGTCATATCAGGAGCGGTTGAAGACACTGGGTCTGTACTCGATGCAGTCTAGAAGGATGAGGGGTTTTCTCACTGAAACTTACACACTCACATACTCTCACAATCTCTGGTCACTCAGGTAGTACTGGAATACTGCACCTAACTGCATCCATGTGCTATCACTAATGAAACTATTCAGGCTGCCGACACTAGATGCTCATGCATTTTCATAATTTTTCTTGTTCATAATCTGTTTGCATTGAAGTTGTGCAACCAATCTGACATTTTACAAAGGCTTGCAAACATGTTTTCGTCATCTGACAGAAATGGGAAAGGCCTGGATACAGTGGACGGGGAGAAGATGTTTCCACTAGTAGGAGAGACTAGGACCTGGGGACACAGCCTCAGAGCAGAGAATCGATCTATTAGAACTGAGATGAGGAGGAATTTCTTCAGCCAGAGGGTGCTGAATCTGAGGAACTCGATGCCACAGAGGCCAGGTCATTGAGTGTATTTAAGACAGAGATAGATAGGTTCTTGATCAATAAGTGGATCAAAGGTTACAGGGAGGAGGTGGAAGAGAGAAATTGAGAAATATATCAGCCTTCATTGAGTAGTGGCGCAGCCTCAATTGGTGCAATGCCCTAATTCAGCTCCTGTATCTTTTGCTCTTATGTAAATGTCTCTTCTTCTGAAGAGTTTGTGACGAATCTTTCACCACTGAATACAGGTAAGCCTGTAGACTAGTTTTACAAGATGGGCTGGTGGTGAAAAATCTCCCATAGAAGATTTGCGAGTCCAAATTCTACTCAAGTTGCCTTGCTGATGGTGGCCAGGGTGTGATGGCAATGCTGAAAAAGGCATGATGTTAGTTAGTGATAGTAGGAAATGCCGATGCTGGAGAATCTGAGATAATAAGGTGTGGAGCTGGATGAACACAGCAAACCAAGCAACACCAGAGGAGCAGGAAAGCTGACGTTTCGGGTCTGGACCCTTCTTCAGAAAATTGGGTCCAGACACGAAACATCAGCTTTCCTGCTTCTCTGAAGCAGGTCTGCTGTGCTTCGTCCAGCTCTACACCTTGTTATCTCTGATGTTAGTTAGTGTTGTCTCTCCTGACATCAATACATCCTCTTCCTTCAATCATTCTCAACCAGTGATTGCTTACGTATCAGAAAGCACACCAGGCCAGGCTATTTATGATACATAATAGTTATGGAGTCTGCAACTGAAAAAGGCAAAGGCGCTTCATTAATCTAGTAGATTCTTCCACACACTCTCACGATCTCAGGTGGTATTGAAATAGTGCACCAAACTGCATGTTCATAATTGTGCTTATTAATAACCTGCCTGCATTGAAGTTGTGCATCCAATCTGACATTTTACAAAAAGCTTGTCAATACATTTCATCAGCTGACAGAAATCAGAGATTACCCAGGAATAGGAGTAGGCCATTCAGCCCCTCCAGCCTATTCTACTATTTAATGAGATGATGGCTGATCTGTGGCCTAACTCCATATATCTGCTTTTCACTCATTCCCCTTATTACCTTTGCTTGACAAAAAATTATTTATCTCAGATTTAAGATTACCAACCGATTAAGCATCTCTCGCTTTTTGTGCAAGAGAGTTCCAAACATCTACCACCCTAACATCACTCCTGAATGGTCTGGCCCTAATTCTCAGGTTATGCCCCCTATTTCTAGAATCCCCGACTACTGGAAATAGGTTATTATTATCTAGCTTGTCTTTTCTTGTTAATACCTTGGAGACTTTGATCAGATCACTCCCTAACCTTCTAAAATCTAGAGAAAACAGGCTTAACACCTTAAGTCCAGGTATTTTTCTTACAAATATGAATCATGAGTTACTTGGAAGATCTAAGAAATTGCAGCTGGAGATACACTTTTCAGGGATTGAGAACAAGGAAAATAATGCAGTGTACACATTTCCGAACTAAACTAAGGTCTTCAGTATGAAGTTTTGCTGAGTGACCATCATTCTTGTTAAGTACAGGAACCTGGTCACTGTTTTCTATTAAGAGACAGGTAAATAGGGGAATTTGTGCACTTTGATTAGATCATTAAGACCATAAGAAATAGGTACATGAATAGATCATTTGGTCTCTCAAGCCTACTCCTCCATTCAATAGGATCATGGCTGATTCCTCACGTCCACTTTCCCGCTCTTTTCCCATAACTCTTGATTCCCTGACTGATAAAGAATCTACCTATCCCAGCCAGTACCAGGGATCATCTTAGCGAACTTTCTCTGAATTGCCACCGATGAAATGATATCTTTCCTCCAATTAGGAGACCAAAACTGCTCACAGTACTTCAGATGTGGTCTCACCAGCACCTTGTACCGTTGCAGTAAGACTTCCCTACTCTTATACTCCAACACCTTTGAAATAAGGGCCAACATTCCATCAGCCTTTCCGATTGCCTGTGTGCTTGTTTTCTGTGTTTCATGTACAAATACTCCCAAGACTATTTGCGTTGCAGCTTTCTGCAGTTTTTCTCCATTTAAATAATACTGTTCTTTTGTTCTCTCTTTCAAAGTGAACAAAATCGCATCTTCCCACATTATGCCCAATTTGCCAACTTCTTGCCCACTTATTTAATCTATCAATATCTCTTCGGGAATTCTTTGTATCCCTCTCGCAGTCTACCTTACTACTTATTTTTGTGTTGTCTGCCAGATCAGGCTGCAATACATTCACTCCCTTCCTCCAAGTCATTAATATATATTGTAAACGGTTGTGGTCCCAGCACTGATCCCTGTGGAGCCCTGGGTCACCAACCTGAAAAAGAATCCTTTATCCCTACTCGCTGATTCCCACCCATGAGCAATTCTTTATCAATGCCCATGACAATCCAGGGAGCTGTGGGGCTTGAGAATCTGTGCGATTTCACAAGTGGGACATGACAGTATGGTGCATGGCTTGGAAGGAAACTTGCTGGTCAGAAGGTTCTAATTGTCCACTGTCCTTGCTCTTTTAGGTCGAAGAGTTTGTTGGTTTGGAAGGTGCTATCATGGAGGCTTGGCAAGTCACTACAGTGTGTTGTATGCATACTGCATGCTGCTGCCACTATTGCTTTAATGTGAATGACAGAAGCTCTCCCCGGGTGGAACATTTTTATTAACTTATAATAAAATGACATAACTCCCCTGCCAATTCCAGTCTCCGCTCAAGCACGTTATGTTCTCTTTAGGACATAAATTAATGGTGTGTATATCTGTATGTGTGTTGTGTGAAGGACAATACAAAAGAAAAGCATCAAATTCACAGACTTTTTTTAAACACAACGACTATATTCACACATCAACATGATTTAGATAAAGGATGGTTCACAATATGTTTTAGGCTTCAACTTGTCATTTGGGGGACATAGGCAGCATTGCAGATTGTCTTTACTGAGGCAACTACTCAATTTTAATTTTCATTAAACCTATTGTTTCGTTCAGAGGGTGGGAGCTTGAAAATATTTAATTTTGAGATCTGTTACAGATAATAACCGACTGTATGTCTCCAATTAGGGTTTAAAAAATACAGTAACTCACTGACTTCCCTTCAAGAGCAGCTTCAAGTAACTTACTGTTGTATGTAACACGGTGGCTGTGTATGACTTATTTTTGCATGTGTACCTTGTATTTAAGAGAGTTTACATTTAATGGCTCCACGTATGAAGTGTTGTTATAATCCCAGCTGATGGTTCTACTGGACATGTCAGACACATTAGAGCCCCAGAATGAAATCTGGCTTGATAGATCATAGCAGCAAATTACTGAAGATGCCGGAATCTGGACTGAAAACAAAAAATGCCGGAGATCACAGCGGGTCAGGCAGCATCCATGGGAAGAAACCAGGCTAATGTTTCAAGTCTCTGGATGTGAAACGTTAGCTTGGTCTCTCTCAATGGATGCTGCATGACCCATTGTGATCTCCAGCAATTTTTGTTTTCAGTCTTGATAGATCATATGTTTTTTTTCAGTTATGGTGGTGGTCAGTCAGTGAAGCATAGTCACAGACGCTGCAGGAATTCTTTAATTATAGAAGTGTATGACACAAAAGATTAAAACTATTAAATACAAACCAAACTATCTAGATACAGAACACAGTTAAAACACACAGCAAACACAGTAACGTCCTATTTCCTGATGCTATCCAGTACAGAGACATAAATTTATAACATAACCCTCCATATCAAATCTTTAAGTCCAACTTAACAAATTTTTTGTTATTCCTTCCAGCTATTGTGTAACAGAATACTGACCCACCAGTCTCTAAACAGTCAGTAAGCCAAGAATCAAAGATAGAGTGTTTAAAGATTTTCAAACCTGAAGTGTGATGATTTCCAACACCTAGGAGCCAAATGATAACCAGGTGATGTAATTTGCTGCATGTCTATGGAACTAACTACTGGCAGCTTGTGGCTGGAGTTGAATGTTCCTTTCTCTAACTGAGTCCAAAGGCCCTGATGGTTAAAAGTGGTGGAGAATGAACCCCTTTGAGTTTCAACAAGAGGCGGCACTGGTCTTAACACCAAGTTGTACTGTTAACATTAGACAGTTACATTGGACATTTAGCATTATCATAATGGCTATTGCAAGCCAAAGTCTAATGCCATTTCAATCTCGAACGGGACTCCCAGAGCCTCCATCCAAGGCTATAGGACATTGTCAGATTAGGCAAAGTCTAACACAGTCTCTAACATTAACCATTTCCAAACCATTATGTTTGACACCACAACATGGTGGCAGCTGTGACTAACCCTAAAATATTTGCATGAATTTAACGTTGATTGGTGAAATCGACGCAAATTAGGGCCAGAGAAAGAAAAGCTGGGTGTATCATGAAAATAAAAACAGAAAACAGTGTTGAAAAGCAAGGCAACGAATACACAGCCATATTGAA
The DNA here is from genome assembly GCA_024137785.1 of Ginglymostoma cirratum. NCBI lineage: Eukaryota > Metazoa > Chordata > Chondrichthyes > Orectolobiformes > Ginglymostomatidae > Ginglymostoma > Ginglymostoma cirratum. Next base: position 21,723,408 of record JAHRHZ010000059.1, on the reverse strand, counting down.
CTTGACACCTAGTGATGTCATGGAGACATTTGAGAAGTTTAAACAAAAGTTGTTCTATCAGCCTTTCATCTGCGTCTCTAAACTTCTGTTCTCTGACATTCAGCTGTTTCCTAAGAGGCACTAACAATGAATAGACTGTCAGCCATATCCTCTGGGCAGTAAACCAAGAATTATATTTATTTAGCAACAGGGACCTCAGTGGAGAAGATAACATTTTTGAAGGAGTGAACATCCACCTACAAACATGATTAAACTACCAGATCTACTGGTCTAAATTTCAAGGGTTCAGACAGGAGTTGGATGAGCCTAATGACAATTTTGTAACAAGACTGTAGCCAGGAAACACAAGTTTAGGGATGTGGATGAAAGGCTGAAAGATCAACTAATTTGGGGCCGTCACACCCCAAGAATGCTAATTGGAAGCATAATCTCACAATATTCAAGATGTAGAACTTACCAGAGGACACCAAGCTATGAGCAGACAGCTGAACTAGCCAAACCACAAGCCTTCAGTTAAGCCAAGAGAAATGCAGCAGTGTTGATGCAGTGAAACCTTAACAAAAGAATATACACCAAACTGGAAGAAAGACAGGCAGAAGCTATGGATGACCATGTGAGTTAACAGACAGAAGGAAATGTCCTGCACATGGATCAATCTGCAGAGCAGTTGGAAAGTTCTATCACTGGCAAAGGATGTGCAGAATGAAGGTGGAAAGCGATAGGGGAGTCACCGGAGATAGAGAAACAAGGCGAATAGGAATAGGAGAAGAAACTGAAATGTCCATAACCTGGGTGCCAGTGAGTTTGAGAATATGATATAACTCATGAAACCACACAACCAGGTGAAACATCTTGATGTGAAAGTTCAGACAGAAAGTGAATTCTCCCAACCATTCAGGTCTGGAAGAGGCTGAGAAATGAACCCACAGCCATAAAACTGAAGGTGAAGATTGATACTGGAGTTTAAGTAACATCACATCCATCCTCTACCTGCCCAACCCAAGGCCATTTGGAAGTTGCCATGATCACACCATAAGTGAGCATGAGTTTCGACAGCCAGAAGCAATCTGAATCAGGGGGACATACAAAGGAAAAGAAGTTAACTGTGCATTCTACATCAACAAACCAGGCCAAGGGGTTGAGCAGGTGTGAAATGCTGTGGATGATCTCAGTAAACCATGAGGTGAAAGAGGTTGTACTGAGGGTTGAAGACAGTGAACCCATGAAAAAGCATTTTTTGAAGAGATGCAAAGAAGATTTGGTGCCAATGCATCCAGATACTTTGATGAGACAGTTTGAAGATCCTATGTTTCACATCTCTTTTAACCCAACAACGAAATCGATGATCCACATCTCCTATAAAGAATGGGAAGGAAAACTTGAAAAAGACCCAAGAGAAGCAGAGTGACAGAACTCACAGTTTGGATAATTTCCATCATAGTGTAAAAGAGACCATATGTACATTTAAGAGTCTTCTTGGATTTTAATCACGTCATAAAATAGGATCGCTACCCCATATTGACATTGGAAGAGATCACACTGGTACTGACACAGGTGAAAGTTTGAAGTAAGCTCAATATGAGAATTAGCTACAGCGATGTGAAGGTATGGGTGTCAACTGTTGACAATATTCAACACACCCTTCGGACAGTGCAAAATTCCTGAGTCTACCTTTTGGCTTTAAAACGAGCTAGAATATGCGCCACAAAAACCTAGTGAGACATACATGGGAATGAAAAGGAGCAGTCAGAATAACAGATGACATCCAGGGATATGATGAAAGGAGAAAAGATCATGAGAACCTGGAGTGAGGCAGGAAAGCTAGATCAAGTTAAACACAGATAGATATATTGTGATTGTGATGGAAGAATGCCTGTTCCTACAGAAGCAAGCCAGGTCCTGAAAGATTTGTTTCAAGACCCAGGAGAGAACAGCAAGTTTCGCAGTTCCTTGCCTTGACCCTACACATGGGCATTCATAGCCCAAAAATACAGCAAATGTGTGGGAGCTGATGTAGGCAGAAGTAAAGCCTCAATGGTCAGAGACACATAACAGGAGTTTTAATGAACTCAAAACAGAAATATCCTCTGAGGCAACATTGACAAACAGAAGCCTGTCACTCTGCAAGAAGATGCCTCTACAAAAAGACTGGAAGTAGCACTGGTCTGAGAGGGAAAGCCAGAAGCATTTGCATTCAAGATTCTAACGCCAGTTGAAAGCAGACGGGCCATTAAAGAAAGAGCACCTTGAGCAGCCGCGTATGAATGTGAGAAGTTCAATGCATACCTAAAATAAAGTTGCTATAGTCTTACCAGACCACTGGGCTGCTGTCTCGTTAGAGAAATGTGACTGGTGGTGATTTGGCCTAGGGTCACCACAGCTCAGGTGAGGGGGGAGGTTGAGAAGGAGGGACCATTGTGGAAACTTCAGCCAGTGATGGGAATTGAACCTGCGCTACAGGTGGTGCTCCTCCTAATACATATCCATGAGCTACTGGAGGAAGCTCATAGTGGACAGTGATCAACAATCAGTGGGGCAGCTCTAAATGAAAAATACATATAATGTATCATACTACAGGGTTTATTCTTAAAGTTTCAGAGTTATGCTTTCACCCTGAAATGCAAGCCAGGAAGAGAAATGGTGCTACCAGTTAGCCTGTCTCAGTTATCATCGCAAGAGAAACACAGGATCTTAGGTATAAAGGTTCATCACCCAGTGACTCTGACAGCACTGAAACTGAGTCAGATTAGACATGAGATTGACAAATGTGCAAAATTACAGATGGTTGTATTGCTACGCTGAAAGTACCTAATGGGTTCTTTAATGCCTGATCAAAATGACTACAAGAAAACACATGCACTCCGACATATAGCTAATTCATTGGGTTAAAACACTTACTACGTAAATGAATTAAGAATTGTGAATACAGCCCAGGCCATCATGCAAGCAAACGTTCCATCCGTTGACTTCAGCTACACTTCTCAATGCCTCAGAAAGGCAGCCAACATCATCAAAGTACCCTCCCATCCCGGTTATAGTCTCTTCCAACCTCTTCCGTCAAGCAGCAGATACAAAAGCTTAAACACATGTTTCAATGGGTTCAAGAACAGCTTCTTCTCCGCTGTTATCAGGTTTCTGAATGGTCCTTTCAAATTTCAAATCTAATGTTGATCTTGCTTTTTGTGCACTTTCTTTGCAACTTTGTGTTCCTCGCTCTGTTCAATCACCCTGCGACCTTTGTATGGTATAATCTGCCTGTACTACATGCAAAACTTTTCACTGTACTTCAGTACATGTGACAATAATAGATGAAATCAAACCGATTGTTGATTTATACTATTGGTATGTATTATGATGGCTAGGTTAAACTACTGAGATATATTTTAAAGAAGTGAGTCTCACACTGTCTTTTGGCTCATCAGGGACTTTGGTGACAGCGGCTCTTGGGGTTCTATGTCAGATTCCATGGCATAGGTCTTGCAAACTCCACACTGATGGTGAAATTCCAATGAATGGGGCAAAGTCCCTAATGTTAACGCTATTCTGAATCTCATGGTTTGTGCTGTGTCACTATTTTGTTCTGCTTTCGTTAATTTTCCAGGTATTCTATTGTGCAGAAAACAAGTTGAAAAATACTTCCAGGTGGCTCTGTGCTAATTGCACAGTAATCTATCTCCCACCCTGCCAAGGTTATGCAGTTATCTCCCACTCAAAACAGGCCTTTTATTTTGCACTAAGTTTGTTATTTTCCACATGTCTTCAACTGCTCATTGTCATGTCTGATTAATCCTTAACAATTAACCTTTAATAGTCTGTTTTAGTGATATCATTGTTAAGCCCAACGCTACAATAATCTCTTAGCTACTGATGTGGAGTGCCCTGCAGAGTTCCAGCAAACACAGCCAGGTCAATCAGAAACAATATCTCCGTGGGAGATGGTGTTCTGCTGGTCAGATGCAGAACAATCAAGCCCAAAACAAGGAAGGACAAATTTCTCCAGCAGATACACCTGGAAACAGAGGTGCAAACTCAGAGCCAGATCAGCAGTGTATTGGTTAGGCAAAAGCAAAGACATTGAGAATATGGTCGATATGCAATGTATACCAGAAATATAGAAACCTACAGCGGAAACTGTTGATGATAGCTACCGAAGCACTACACAGTTCATGGCAAACTGTGAAAGCTGACTTTTTCACAGACAATCAAGAATAGTAAGTCGTAGATTGTGCAGTTTAGACCGATATTCTCTTGAGTTTCGAAGAATAGGAGGAGGTCTAATTGAGGTATATAAGATGCTGAAAGGGATCGGCAGAGTTAACATAGAATGAAAGTTTCCCCTTGTGAGACAATCTAGACTGAGAGGTCATAGTTTAAGAATAAGGGGTCTAAACCAGAGAAAGAATTTCGTCTCTCGTAGGGTTGTGAATCTGAAGATGACATGGCACTGAATAAATTTAAGGAGGAGACAGACAAATTTTTAGTTGGTAAAGGTTAGAGGGTCATGGGGAACAGGCGGGAAAATGGAGTTGAGGTTGAGATGAGATCAGCCACGATCATATAGAATGTTGGAGAATGCCTATTCCTGTTCCTAGTCCTTATAGTCAGAATATTACTCAAGGGTACCTTTAGACCTGAAAGTGAAAGGTTAGACAGCTATAACAATCACTTCAGCAGTACAAGTTCTGTTTGTGAGCAAGGGGTTTCTGAAAGAATATTGTGTAACGACGACACCCTATTTACATCCAGAGAATTTAAGGAGTCCACCGAACAGTATGAATTCAATATCATCGCCTCATCCCCAATACCCCGGGTGACACTTGCTGGCAGTCAAAAGAACTTCTGCAAAATGTTGGTGGATAGAGGAAGATCTAAACTTTGCCTATTGTCACTCTGATCCACACCTCCCAAAGGCTGACATGAAATATACCTGCAGAGCTGTTGAATGGAAGAAAATACAACAGTATTCGGCCAAGCAAAATGCATCCTCCACGTAATCAGGAGGAAGTGAGATAACTTACTGAAGCACTCAGAGGAGGTGAGCACTTCAACAAACATGCATTGGCTGTCTCCTTCCTGGTTTTTTAAAAAAAATCCCATTTAGCCAGAATTTCTCGTAGCTTCTCCTACTCATTCTACTTTTTACAAGATAAATTTCTGTCCAAACTTCCAGCTTAATTTGCTTTCTCGTGTAGTTATATTCTCTGCTTCTGGAATTCTTTAACTGGCAAATGACCTTGCAATGCCAATTTGCCAGAACCCTGTGCAAAAAAACCTTTTAAGTCTTATCGTTTCAAGTCCTATTATATATAATCAGTGATATTTTCGGAATTCAGTTTCCGGCTTAGTCTGAGTTAACCTTGCAGCCATTTTCATGCAGGTGGCCAAACTAGAGCGACTAGAAGGAAAAAGTAGCTTTAAATAACTCCTTAACGCTAATTCCTGGCTGGAGATTCAGGTACGTGGAGACATATTCAGCATGTGTGCAATGATTTTAGAGCAAAATACCATCGTCCTCAGCCACAGGAATCATTTCCATGTAGAGTTGTAACCTCTGTCACTTCTGCTTTACCCTAAATCTTTGCTCCTCAGGTCCCTGCAATAAATACTGTGCCATTTCAAGCTGTTCCACCTCGGACAGATTTCAGTGTAAAAAATATCTTCCACTATCCAGCTAAGCAGCAATAATTACAGTTGCAACCATCGCATAACTAAGTTCGTATCTAGGTCAGAAAATTTTTTGTAAAAATGTGAAATGGCATATCAAACGAGTATACAAGTAAATTACATAATAAGCCATTTGAACAGATTACATAAAAAGATAATGATGTGGATTAGATCTATTGGGTGCTCAAATTATTCCTATTTCCATTATGCTATGATTCATTTTACCCATTTCCTTCCTGAGAATCATTTGAAAATATTCCTGTTACCATGGCATAGTTGAATTATTCTGAGAACGAGGTACCAGACAACAGCGACTATGTTTTAAGGTATGTGTTTTAAATGTGAAAAATAATCTAATCGTACAAATGGTGCTAATGTTGTTTGTGCTATTTGTTGGGTTTCCAATAGATCAGAAAATTCTTTAAATTCTTCTGTGGTTTATAATTTAATGCACAGTTTATTATTAATGTTAAGCATTCCATTATTTGCATCAGGTGTTGCAATGTGGTGACTTTCTTCAATGCAGCTTGAAAACTGAGACTCCAGTGCTTCCTGTTGTTAACACAATGGTTGAGGAACCCAAGTGTGGTGCCACTGGAAAAAGGGTTGCAGGCCTGGCTCCTTTGTGCTGTTGAGATTTTGATCTTGACCAAGAGTCCTGTGGGGGAGTGTTGAACAGTGGACAGTCCCAGCAGGGAAGGGATGAGGACAATTTGACAAAGGCTTACGTGGGTTCAAGCAACAAAGGGATAGAGTGCAGGGGAATTTTTAAGACTTTATTTCAACGAAAGGCCAAAATTGCCTTTGTAAGGAGGGATGGAAATAGCTGCCTGCATTGCATCTGCAGTGATGCAATTCAAGAGGACTTGACATATCTTTCTGCATGCACATGTCTGCAAATGTCACTGTGAATGTGTCCATTCTCAACAAGCTGCTTTACAAATGCACTGGAATAGAAAATGCAAACCATTGAAGAAAATCTATGCAGTCAAGTTTCTAAATGATTTCAGCACGCTGAGAACAACCGCTGAGACAGTTTGAGATGAAACTTCCATGAGGGCTTTCCCATTCTTCTCTTATAAATTCAGTGAAAACCCCTACTGAGATAAATCAACGGATGTTTCTCTAGGATTTCTGCTAATCTGTTGCCAAATTATAGTGGAAGATCAGGCAAGGCTATATAACACTAAGTTTCCCTATGTGAGCCCTCCCTTGCAGGCAATTTATTTTACCTTCATCACGCACAAACACTGATTCCTTATTTAAAAAGTGCATCATAAAGAGAGAACTGGATCAGGTTGTGTTGCAGGAATCAATGCACATTGATTATAAATCAGAGAGGTAATAATCTGAGAGCAATAATAAATTGCTTCGGTGTACAGTATTTAAAAATATGTACTATTTCGGTGAATTTTATTCCATGCTAATCTGCTTGCAAAACTGCAATATAATTAACCCTGCAAAAAAAAACAGTAAGACAATGCTCTCACATGCACTTTAAAAGGTAGCAGCAGCTCCTGATTTTAAGAAGTGCTCTGTTTTTGTTAAAAGTGATGGATTTTGCCAATGGTCAAAAATGCTGAGACTGATGTGTGAGAGTAAGGTGCTATCTGGTTGACTGCCAGAGGTAAATGTATAAACTGGCATATAATTGACTGTTCGTGATTTGTAGATACCATGTGGGTGAACAGCAGGGCGATTTAATGAGCTGATGACTGTGTAGAAGGGAGGGAGTGGGTGGTAGCATCCAAATGTATAATTGCAAGGTCTAATTTTCATCTTTATAATGGAAAGCAATCACCACCCGCCTTGGGCCTTAACTTGCTTTTATTTGCATGTATAACAACAATTCCCGCACTTCCAAGTAACTCATTGTATGTGATGCACTGTGGTGCATTTTTAAGAAATGTGATAACAGCACTATATAACTGAGCGATGGTCATCACTGCTCATTAAGGCCCATTAAGTCCATGTTCAGCCATACTTAAGTAGGCTCAGGTGGGCATGGCTCATGTCTCTGACCCATTTTATCTAAACTGGGGAGGCAATGGTCCAGTGGAATTATCACTGGAACGTTAATCCAGAGACCCAAGTAATGTTCTGGGGATAAAAGGCACTGCAGATGCTGGAGAATCCGAGATACCAAGCATGGGGCTGGATGAACACAGCAGGTCAAGCAGCATCATAGGAGCAGGAAAACTTGACGTTTCGGGCCTAAACCCTTCATCAGAAAATCAGATTTCTTCAAAATCACGGTCACAGAAACATAGAAAATAGGATCAGCATTAGGCCATTCAGTCCTTCGAGCTTGCTGTGTCATTCAATCATCCAACTCCCATTTCTGCATCTCCCCATATCCTTTGATCCCTTTAGCCCCGAGAACTATATCTAACTCCTTCTTGAAAAGATTCATTGCTTTGGCCTCGAATGCTTTCTGTGGCAGAGAATTCCACAGGCTTCCCACTCTCTGGGTGAAGATATTTCTCCTCATCTCAAGTGCTAAATGGCTTACCCCCTATCCTTAGACTTTGACCCCTGGTTCTGAACTCCCTGGTCAATGGGAACATCCTTCCTGCGTTCACCTGTGTTATAATTTTAGAGGCTTCTACGACATTCCCCCTCATTCTTGTAAACACAAGTGAATATAATCCTAATTGACTGAGTCTCGCTTCATACCTGTCCTGCCATCCCAAGAATCAGACTCTTGCTGCACTCCCTCCACAGACAGAATATCCTTCCTCAGATAAAGGGACGAGAAGTGCACATAATACTTCAGGTGTGGTCTCACCAATGCCCTGTACAATTGCAGCATAACATCGCTGCTCCTGTACTCAGACCCTCTCGCTAGGAAAGCCAACATACCATTTTCCTCCTCCACTGCCTGCCGCACCTGCATGTTTACTCTCAGTGACTGGTGCACAAGGACAGCCAGGTCTCATTGCACCTCTCTCTTGCCCAACCTATCGGAATCAGATAACAATCTGCCTTCTCGTTTTTAACCTCACATTAATCCACAGTATGTATCATCTGCCATACATTTGCCCACTCATTCAGCTTGCCTAAATCACAATGAAGCATCTCTGCAGCCTCCTCACAGTTCACCCTCCCTCCCAGCTTTGTGTCATGTGTAAACGTTTAGTTCCCTCATCAATATCATTAAAATATCTTGCGAATAGTTGGGGATCAAACACTGATCCGGCAATACCCTACTAGTCAGAGGCCGCGACTCGGAAAAAGAGATAGTTAAGAACTGCCGATGCTGGAGTCAGAGATAACACAGTGTGGAGCTGGAGGAACATTGCGGGCCAGGCACCATCAGAGCAGCAGGAAAATTGAGTCTTCCTCAGAAAAACAGGGATTAAAACAGGGTCCCGAAATGTCAACTTTCCAGCTCCTCCGATGCTGCCTGGCCCGCTGTGTTCCTCCAGCTCCACTGTGTTATATTTGGAAAATGACCTTTTTTTCCCTACTCTTTTTCCTTGAAAAGCTGCTCTGACTCCCTGAAAATGTCAGGGGACTAGTGGCCTATTGTCTGCTATGGAATTGACCAGATCAGGAATGCAGAGTGTGGGCTCACAACTTGCACCAGCCTGCACCCTCTGATGAAAACTAGGAGTTTCAGGATTGGGGTCAGGAATTCCAGAATTGGGTCCAGGCCATCATTTCGATGCCTTCACGGAGTCTTCCTGACTCATTGGAAATCTTGCCCAAGGGTCTGAGCTGGGTGCATGGCTGTTCAAAACCCAAAACTTTCACCAACTACATCACTGTCAAAGGCCTGCCAATTTCACTCTTGTTACCACCCTCCTGCCCAACATTGGAAGTGTTCTTAGAAAAATAAGCTTAAGATACCTATTCACTGAAGTGGTTTACGTTCCATTATGTTATTCGCCCAAAGGTGCCTAAAAGTCCAGTCTCCCAAAGGGATAAATGTTGCCCTTGCAGCAACGAAGGGTACTTGAGCCATGTTTGAAGCTCTCCACATGTTCAGGTAATGGAGGATGCTGAACAGAGATAAACTCAGCTTTCACTCTCTGTAGAGGCAGCACTACGACCACTGATTTCAGGTCACTGATGCTGAATGCAGGATCAGAAGGGAGTGTCACGATGGATGGAACTCGTTCTGAAGCTCTCATTCTTGTTTTATAATCTCCCCATGGCATCGCCACCCCCCCCAAAAAAAAAAACCACCACCTCACTATTTTCAATGAGCTCCTGGAAGTCTGGCTTAACTATGGTGTTCAAAGCCGACCCTCATGCATCTACTGATGCAGTGGAAATCAAAGCTTCAGGAGAGCCCTAAGAGATAAACCAGAGAACGTTGGAAAGACTCTGTCTGCATTCCCAAATGAGAGAAAAGACAAAAATTGGACGAGAGTCCGGCAAAAAACAATGTTCAGAAAATCTATCTACCGCCACTTCAAACATACACAATAACCTTGTCTCCATCACTTTCTAAACCAGAGAGTTCAAAGCTCACAGGTCCTGTAAAAGAAAATAGCTTCCCCTCATCCCTGTCCGAAATAGGGTGATCCCTAATTTTAGAACAGTGTCTGCTACTTCTGGACTGACCCACAAGAAAAAACATCCTTTCCATGCCCAACGAGTAATTCAGGATATTACAGACTTTAATCAAGTCATCCTCACTTTCTAAATGTCAGTGAAAACTAGTCCAAACTGTTCTAAAACAGAACCTGCTCATTCCAGGTATCAATTTAGTAAACCATTTTCAGTGTACTCATATTCTTCCTTAAATAAGGAGAGGAAAACTGCACAAAGTATCCGAGGTGTCCAATGTCCTGTACAACAGATGCTTAACATACTCTCTTTATACTCAATTCCTCTCATAATAAAGGATACCAAACCATTAGCCTTTCTTGACAACTACTTTAACAGTTTCCTTACATAGGATGAAGTAGCAGCATTACGCCACTTGACCCCACCATTCTCCTGCTCTTACGTGAAATACGGTCTCAACCCCACATTCATGCTCCTCCAATCCCCCAAGTAATTCTCCACTCCATCCTCTATCAAAAATTTAACTCAGTCTTGAATAAATTCTCCACTGCCTTTAAGGAAAAAGAATTCCACAGACTAACAACACTCAAGAGAAAACAAAAATACACCTGGTCCACATTTTAAAAGAGAGACTATATATTTGTAAACTGTGTCTCCTTGTCTGAGTCTCCGCTAAAGCATCCTCCTTGTATACAACTCAACACTGATCCTTCAGGATCTTTTATGTTTCAATATGACCAGCTCTCATCCGTCTAAATACCAATGACAAGGGCCAGTAGTTTGGCTTTGAAAGTCACTACTGCATTAAACATTTATACTCTGCCACTGATTTATGCCAGATCAGTAGATACAGTCAGGTATGGCTCGGTTGGCAACACTTCTGTCAGAAGATTCTGGATTAAAGCCAGACTTGAGTGCAGAAATTAAGGGTGGTACCTCACCGATATACAGAGGGGGCACTGTTGGAGGTAACGTCCTATGAATGAAATGTTAAATGCAAGGTCCCTCCTGCTTGTTTGGATTGCTGTCAAAAATTCCGTATTTTGCGTAAGAGCAGGAGAATTAATTCCTGATGTCCTGGATAGGGCTTATCCCTGATTATGTGGTCATCATCATTTCTAAAAGTTGGTGGAATCTGGATGTTCGGTTGTGATACCAAAACAACCAAATTAGATACAAAAGAGGGACAATCAACCGATGAAGAGAATTCCTTTTCAAGAGGTTTCTCATTTTCCTTGAGGAAAGAAGAAATCTGCACGTTAATTCTTTACCAGGTGGATGGCTCCCCAGGAATGCTCCCCAGTTTATCATGTAACACCCACATCATTCACTGAGCTGCCAAATCTCTGCTTCTTTTCTGCTGCCTCCACTCACTCCTCCTTAACTATGCAGGATGTCTCACTGCTGTTCTCTCCTGGTATTCATTTACAGCATCGTCAAGGAGATGTGAAACAGCATTAGTTCTTGCAAACGGTGCTGTTCCATTCTTAGTTCACCAATACAATGGAAATACTGTTTCTTAGATAAGCTTACTGTTTGCTGCTAGTCTATATTACTTTGTAAAGAGTCACTGAGAAAGAGACTAATACTGAATGGCAACAGGATAGAATGAAAAGGAAATTTTGCATTTATTTAGCATTTATCATGGCCACCAGATGTCACAAAGTGTTTTACAGCCAATGAATTACTTTTTGAAGTGTAGTCACGTTTGCAATTAGCTCAGCAACAGTGTGGGTTCAATTCCTGCATTGACTGAGGCTACCATGAACCAGGTTACTTTCTCTTGCCTAAGGTGTGCTGACCCTCAGGTTAAACCACCAGGAGTTGTCGGTCTCACTAATGACAGAGCTGCCAAATAATCCTGATAGGACTATGTGGCAACTTTACCTTTACTGTTGCAATGTAGGGAATGCATTAGAGGTGGTTCAAGGTTTTGTTAAGAGATTTAAGGTGCATCCTTCTCCCTGTATCACGTGTGGGTCCTTAGGCTGGGCCTTTCCCGAAATCCTCTGGCCCCTACTCTTAGCATTGCCATATCCTGTAAAATTCTTCCAGGTCTATCGCATCAATATCGTCAGACAGGTTCCTGGTAGACAACTGTGCGCTGTCAGACCGTGCACTGTCCTTCTCTATCTCTTGGTTAATTTTCACTGTGACCACATCCTGTGGTGACATAACCTCTCACTACTTGATTCGCTGATCACAAAGATCTGTATTTCTGTACTTTACACAAATTGCAGTTCTGACATTGGGGATTGGACAACTTGAGGTAGGGATAAGCGCACTAAGGGGCAAATTCAAACGTGTTACTCAAGCCCAGGAGAAGCTTCTGGAATCCTCAGCCAGAATGGGTTCTGGATTGGCAGCAGCAAGGGGCTGGAGATTTTGACCACACGGCCCTCAGCAACATCTCCTTCAGGAGAGGCTCAGATGTTATTTTTCTGTGGGTGAGATTCTGAATGTGTTTCTACGCTGGTTCTATGTTTTTACATTCCCTCGCCTCCTCCCTCAAAGGTGTTTGTGACTGACAGAGAGAATGTGTGAGAGAAGGTTACCAAGAGTTTGAACGACAACATGAATGTGAGTGTACCCTGACAGTGGAAATGAACAGTACACAAACAAGATGCTCTGTGGAGGGTAGGGGTGCACCCATGGTCCTGGTCCTCTTTCTTTCCGAAAGACCTATTCACAAATTGGGCATGAAGAGGAGGAAAAGCCAGGGGGAATACAACTCGCTCTAAACCCTACTTTTATAAGAATTTCACCAAGACGAGTTCAGAGTGAGCATCGTCAGAGATGAAGGTGGCGCCAGTTAAATTCAATTCTTTGACTTGTCTCTTCTCCCTTTCCCTGGTGACTGGGTCTGAGTCTGTCTCTTTTAAGCTCTGCTTCTTAAGTGAAAATGCAAACAACAGCTCTGCTGTTACATAATTTTTTTAAAAGTTAGTCATTTTTTTTGCTTTGACATTGATTTTCCTTTTGTTCAGTTAGCGATATATGTTTTCTTCACAACTTAATTTGCAAACCAAAGCTCAGATAGCTTGTCGATGGGTTTATTGCTGAAGGGAAATGAGAGACTCGCAACAAGTCCTAACCCTTTTCTCAAAGGGTGAACAAAAGGGGTTATTTTTGCTTCAATAGAAATATGAGGCGTTAGAGATACTTTGCACGTTTGTTGGTATCTGTGGAGAGAGGGACAGAGGGCAGTCAAGCACGAGTGCAAGTTGTAGCCCTGACATATTGACTCTCCTTCTGTCTCCATAGATGCTGCCCAGCCGACTGTGTATTTCCAACATTTTTGGTTTGTAATTCAGATTTCAGATTGGCAGTATTTTATTCTCCTTTTATATGTAAGTGTGGTTAGATTCAACACAAAATTAGAAAATATTCATCAATGAAAATTGTGATTTTTCTGTTGAGAAAGCCCACTTGTGTAGTTAGAGAGAGCACACTATTGCAGCCGAATTAGTTGATGTTAATTTATTGAATATATTTGCCATTTTTAAACATGAAAGTAAACCAGGAGTCACGGTACCCATGGAATGCCACTGTTAGTTCAAGATAGTCTCATTTGTACGTAAGATCATTGTTTGTGTGCACGGTCTTTTGCGCGTTGCTGTGTGAATACTCCATAGGGCCCGATTTAAGGAAGCAGAGCTGATTGCATAATATGAACGACCAGGTGGTGTGTAATTGTCTGACTGAGCTGCAGTTGTAATGTGTATCACAAGGAAACCTGAACTTTGCACTGGTTTTATGAAAAGAAGCACTGGGTACAAAAGCCCGAGAAGTGCTGTAGAACCTATCTAAAACTGTCCAACACCACAATGACAATTCCAATTCTGTAGATCTGAAAAATGTGTAAGGATAAGGTTTAAGTTTGGAGGGGGTTGGGATGTAGAGGGGCCCAGCTCAGAAGCAGAAGAAGCATCAAGGTCCATGATATCTCTTCCCAGCTCTGATTAATTAAGCTGAAAGGTTTTAAACTTCATTACCCGAACAATCCAATTTTTAGAATCAGTACGGAGGAGTGTGACCTGGCTGATTTTTAATGTCTGGGGTGTGCTGTGTGCAATTTTGACCTCTTCAGTTGGAAAAAAAACATGATTATGTGAGAAACCGTTCAGAGATGGCTCACATGATTCATTCCTGGGGTGAAGGGTTATGCTATGAGCTAAGACTGGACAGGCCAGGCCAATGGAATTTAGAAGAATGAGAGGTTATTATATTGAAACAGATGAGATCCAGAGAGGAGCTGCAAGTGTGGACACTGACAAGATGTTTCCTCTTGTGGGGGACATTGGAACAATAGGACACAGGTTAAAAATCAGAGGTTTTTTAAAAAAGTTTTTTAAAAAAATGTCGCTCTGCCCACCGCCGACGTCGCTCCACCCACCGCCTCCACAGCCAGCAGCTCCAGTGAAGACAGTAGCTCCCAGCCCTGCCGAGTCTTCACCATTCCCCCAGACCTCTCCCTTACTGAGGACAAACAGTCAGTCCTCAGTAAACGGCTCACCTTTGTCCTCCTCCACCCAAACATCGACGAATACTACTCACGCTTGGACGTTGAACAGTTTTCCCGCCACCTCCGCCTCCGCGCTTACTTCTTCAACCGTGAACCTAACCCTCCCTCTACTGACCCCTTCTCCCGCCTCCAACACAGCCCCTCCTCCTGGACACCACCCCAAGGCCTCCTACCCTTCCTCAACCTCTTCATCTCCAACTGCCGTCGCGACATCGATCGCCTCAATCTCTCCACCCCTCTCAAACACTCCAACCTCTCCCCAACAGAATGGGCAGCTCTCCGCTTCCTCCACTCCAATCCCAACCTCACCATAAAACCCGCGGACAAGGGAGGCGCAGTTGTAGTATGGCGCACCAACCTCTACATCGCCGAGGCCAGATGCCAGCTCTCTGACACCTCCTCCTACCGTCCCCTTGATCATGACCCCACTCCCAACCACCAAAACATCATCTCCCAAACCATCCACAACCCCATCACTTCAGGTGACCTCCCACCCACAGCCTCGAACCTCATCGTTCCCCAACCCTACACCGCCCGTTTCTATCTCCTTCCCAAAATCCACAAACCTGGCTGCCCTGGTCGACCCATTGTCTCCGCCTGCTCCTGCCCCACCAAACTCATCTCCACTTATCTCGACTCCATCTTCTCCCCCTTGGTCCAGAAACTCCCCATCTATGTCCGTGACACCATCCACGCCCTCCAGCTCCTCCAAAACTTCCGATTCCCTGGTGCCCAGCACCTCATCTTTACCATGGATGTCCAGTCCCTATACACTTGCATTCCCCATGTTGATGGCCTAAAGGCTCTCTGCTTCCTCCTCTCCCACAGGCCCTACCAGTACCCCTCCACTGACACCCTCGTCCGCTTAGCTGAATTCGTTCTCACCCTTAACAACTTCTCCTTCAATTCCTCCCACTTCCTACAGACAAGGGGGGTGGCAATGGGTACCAAGCTATGCCTGCCTCTTTGTAGGATACGTGGAACAATCCCTCTTCCAAAGCTACACTGGCCCCATCCCCCACCTCTTCCTCCGTTACATCGATGACTGTATCGGCACCGCCTTGTGCTCCCATGAGGAGCTTGAACAGTTCATCCACTTCACTAACACCTTCCAACCCGACCTTAAGTTCACCTGGACCATCTCTGATACCTCTCTCTCCTTCCTGGACCCCTCTGTCTCCATCTCTGGCATCCACCTGGAAACCGATATTCATTTCAAGCCTACCGACTCCCACAGCTACCTAGGATACATCTCTTCCCACCCACCTTCCTGCAAAAAGGCCATCTCCTATTCCCAATTCCTTCGCCTCCGCCGCATCTGCTCCTGAGATGAGGCATTCCACTCCCGGACATCCCAGATCTCGTTTTTCAAGGACCGCAACTTCCTCTCCACAGTGGTCGAAAATACCCTCGATCGTGTCTCTCGCATTTCCCGCAACTCATCCCTCACACCCTCTCCCTGCAATAACAACCAAAACAGAATCCCCCTTGTCCTCACGTACCACCCACCAACCTCCGGATCCAACGCATCATCCTCCGACACTTCTGCCATCTGCAATCCGACCCCACCACCAAAGACATTTTTCCCTCCCCACCCTTATCTGCTTTCCAGAGGGACCGCTCTCTCCGTGACTCCCTTGTTCGCTCCACACGCCCCACCACACCCGGCACTTTTCCCTGCAACTGCAGGAAGTGCTACACCTGCCCCTACACCTCCCCCCTCACCCCCATTCCAGGCCCCAAGAAGACCTTCCACATCAAACAGATGTTCACCTGCACATCTGCTAATGTGGTATATTGTGTCCGCTGTTCCGTTGTGGCCTCCTCTACATCAGGGAAACCAAGCGGAGGCTTGGGGACCGCTTTGCGGAACACCTACACTCCGTTCGCAACAAACAACTGCACCTCCCAGTCGCGAACCATTTCAACTCCCCCTCCCACTCCTTGGACGACATGTCCATCCTGGGCCTCCTGTATTGCCACAATGATGCCACCCAAAGGCTGCAGGAACAGAATCTCATATTTCGCTTGGGAACCCTGCAGCCCAAGGGTATCAATGTGGACTTCACAAGCTTCAAAATCTCTCCTCCCCCGACCGCATCCCAAAACCAGCCCAGCTCGTCACCGCCTCCCTAACCATTCCTCCTACCTCAAGCCCCACCCCCACCTCCTACCACTAACCTCATCCCGCCTCCTTGACCTGTCTGTCCTCCCTGGACCAACCTATCCCCCACCTACATTCACCTTTCCTGGATCCAACCCCACTTTGACCTGTCTGTCTCCTCTCCACCTATCTTCTCCTCTATCCATCTTCTATCCGCCTGCCCCTCTCTCTCTATTTATGTCAGAATCCCCTTCCCCTACCCCATTTCTGAAGAAGGGTCTCGATCCAAAACGTCAGCTTTCCTGCTCCTCTGATGCTGCTTGGTCTGCTGTGTTCATCCAGCTCTACACATTGTTATCTCAGGTTTTCCAGCATCGGCAGTTCCTACTATCTCTTAAAAATCAGAGTTGTCCCTTTCCAAACAGAGATGAGGAGAACTGTCCTTTCCCTTTAGAAGATGGTTATGTGTGTGAAATTCTCTTTCCCAAAGATCAGCGGAGGCTGTGTCACTGAATTTATTCAAGGCTTAGTTAGGTAGGCTTTTGATAGACGAGGGAGTTAAAGGGGTTGTGGGCCAGATCAATCATGATCTTACTGAACAGTACAGCAGGCTTGAAGGACTGAATGGTATTATGTATTCCTCAGTCCTGTGCTCCTATGACTGATGATGAAGAGTTGGAGTGTGTTATGTTTTCTTAGCCTGGGAAAAAAAAATGTGGTGATTCATTACCGATGTTTAATTTTTCCTCTCATTTTTATGAATAAAGAGCTGAAACGCACCTTGGTTTAGGTGAAGGCAAACTCTCTTTTTATAGTTTCATTGCAAACAAAAGAAGAAAGATTTTGATGTGAAAATCACTTGAAAGAAAAGGGTGTTAAAAACAGCACAAGGTGCCTGCTCGAAACTACGCAGCAATTTTATAAATATTATCAAAAACTAAGAAATCAAAGCAATATTGAAATCCCAATGACTATGATGAAGGTGCTGGTGATAATTATGGTACCATGGTAACTATGATTCGATTAAATTGTTCAAAATAAATGAGAAATACAATCCTACTTTCATTGTGTGCGAATAAAAGAACGCTGCAGAAATGTTGGTGCACATTGAATTTCTGATGCAGTTCAAAATGAAAGACAGCTGTATGTCAAAATTAACTTTGATGGTTACCCCAAAGTGTGCTGAATTTGCAAGCTAGCATGATGAGAGGAACTGCAATGAACAATCCTGCATAAAATGAGAGTATTTTAAACAGTGACATATTTTGTTGGCGTATCACTACTGATTTCCCATCCAAGTTTAAAAGTGGCAAAGCCTTCCTGTGAGTCAGCACCAAGTATTCACCTACGATGGCTTGCCATTTCTGTCCTAGGAGACAAAGTGCAAATGTTTTATAATCACACTTTGTTTCCGTTGCTCAGATTTCAAATGTATGACTGGGCACTGAGACAAAGCCTGGGGTTTAAAACCGTCTAAGGGACTCCAAGTTGCTGGGAATAAGGACAGGCATGAAACAGAATGCCACACTCAATGATAGTAGGAACTGCCGATGCTGGAGAATCGTAGATAACAAGGTGTAGAGCTGGATGAACACAGCAGGCCAAGCAGC
>JAHRHZ010000059.1:21682042-21699987 GCA_024137785.1 Ginglymostoma cirratum | reverse complement strand
CGGGCCTAAACCCTTCATCAGAAAAAGAAAAAAATCATCAGATTTTCTGATGAAGGGTTTAGGCCCGAAACGTCGGGTTTTCCTGCTCCTATGATGCTGCTTGACCTGCTGTGTTCATCCAGCCCCATGCTTGTTATCCATGACACCGACTGACATCTGTTGACAATATATTCTGCCATATCTGCAAAGCCCTCTAGTGCACCCTTGGCACTGACACCACGCAGCAAGGGCCTGGATCAGTCAATGTCTTTTTTTTGCTTCAAACTAATCTGACATTGAACTAGTTACCTTCATATCAAACAGTTCACTCAATAAACAGTTTAAATGGCCACGCTGGTGTGAATATTTAACAGGGTGATTCTAAGTCTTTCTAAATGTGTATCGACAAAATAGGTGAACAAAAGCTGTTTAGCTTTTACCAAACCTCTTCTGCTGTAAAGTTACAGAAAGCATCTACTTGTGACAAAAGTATGTTTTCCAGTACCATTCCCTGATCTGGATAAAGTGGATTTTCTTTTGGAGTGCTCACGGGAACACAGTAGCAGGAGTTTGGCCATTTGGTCTATCAAGCCTGCTCCAACATTCAACCAGATCATGGCTGATTATATACCTCTGTGCCATTTTCCAAAAACAGAGCCTGTAACCTTTAGAATCTTTAATATCTAGAAATGTGTCAATCTCTGCCTGGAATAGACTCAATGACAGCTCTCTGGGGCAAAGGATTCCAAAGATTCACCACCTTCTGTGTGAGAAAAATTCTTCCTCATCTCAATCCTAAATGGCCTGCCTCTTATTCTAAGACGATGTTCTCTGGTTCTGGAACCAAACCCGACCCACACCCTCCCCCAAGCAGGGGAAATGTCCTATCTTCCCCACCCAAGCAGGAGACATAGCCTTCCTGCATCTGCTTGTTGAGGCCTGTAAGAATTCTATCTGCTTCAATGCATTCACTTTTTATTTTTCTCAACTGGAGAACATTTCTAGCCTCAGAGGGCAATCCTGTCAGCCCAGTTTTCAGCTCACTGTCTCTTCTCTAAACAATATAGCTTTTGTGTCCGGTGGTGGTGAGAGGAGACCAAATCTACTCCCCTCTATGAGCGCCTCCTTAAGGCTGACCAGAACAAATGCAAGAATCACCTTGAAGCCAAAAATAGCAGTTTCAAGGTGACAGAAGACTTCCGAGATGCTGTGCTGAGGGTTGGAGCTGAAATATTCATGCACTTAATAAAAGGAACAAGGTAATGAAGTCCTGCAAAACTTTAAATGTTTTGCCTAAATTAGATGTAAGGTTTTTTTAGAAGCTTTTTAGGAAACATTTCTAAGCAAACATTCATTTTCAAGAAGTCACATGTGATACATTTATCTTTTCCCTTAGTAGACAACAGAACTGAGGACAAACGAAATACATTTATCTTTTCCCTTAGTAGACAACAGAACTGAGGACAAACGAAAACTTTCAAAGAATATCAGAGAAATGAAGGTGCTATTTCTCAAAAGAAGCCAATATCTATATTGAATATTTTACAACAAAATTGTTAACTGCAAACCAACACAGAATTGTTTTGCACAATGCGTCCGTTACAACAGCACATCTCCGAGTTAACACTGACTTATGCTCATTTCATACAACTGTGTACTGCCCTGGGGTCCGTATAGCAGGCAGGGCATTGACCTTCAAGTGTAGTTTCTTTCTCCCTGATCTCTTGTAAGTACTGACTCAAGCTGGATTCTAGTTCAATGGGCGTCTCCCCAGTCCTCTGATATTTGACCCTGTTCGAGGAATCTCTACAGAGACAGCCAGCAGACAATTTAATTACGTAACTGTTGTGTATGCTACCATCTACTAACAGCTGCCAGACCTGCTGAGCTTCTCCAGCACTTTCACTTTCTATTTCAGATTTCTAGCATCCAAAATACTTTGATTTTTGCTATCATCTAATATGCTGCCAAGACCCCTTTCTATATGAATCTAAGGGCCTGTTTGATTTACAGTGATGGATGATGATCCACTATTGAAATGTAACAAGAAGGGGCACTTTGCTTTTTATTCATCTGTGCATGGGGTGTGGCCAAACTCAGTTGGGCAGAGGTGCAGGACCTGAGGAGCGGCATACGAGGCAAGTCAACCTGGAGTAATGGGAGATGTGTACCCAGCGTTGGCATTCCATGAGAAAGTAAAGAGTTGTGAGGAGAGAATGGAGGGGTTCCTCTGTGACATGCTTGGGGAAAAAAAAAACGTGCATTTCAAAACAGTTCGCATTTGAGCAATTCCCAGACTGCTGTTTAGCTAATTTGAATTGTTCTGAATTTCCACCTTACCTGGAGGTACAGCTAGCTGAGGGGTTGCGGTAGTGAGTGTCATCTCAAGTGTCAAGATCTAGTGTTCTCAGTTGAGCCAACACCAAGATAGCTGAAACTGGCCTAAACCCAGTTGCACAAAATGGACCTGGCTGTTTGACACTGCACCATTTTTAATTTCCCATCCACTTGGAAAGTATTGCCTCGATTTTTCACTCCAAACCAAGTGTCACTGAGATGAGGACACAACAGTCTGAAAAGACTTTGGGCTATTATTCTGTGAACTTCAGTGTAAGAAAGATCGAATGGTATTCGAAATCAGCTGCAGTTAATTCACTTAGGAACAAAGGAACAGGAGTAGGCCATTCAGCCCCTTGTGCCTGTTCCACCATTCAATGAGATCATGGTTGATTGGTGGCCGAACTCCATATACCTGCCCTTATGCCATATCCCTTAATATCTTTGCTTAACAAAAATGTATCTATCTTAGATTTAAAACTAACAACTGATCTAGCACGCTAAGAGGTCCGCAATGTACTGCTAACAGTGAGTGGTTTTATCTGCGATGGGTTTCACATGACATAATACATCTCAGCTGGCAAACTGAACTTGAATAATCTCTTCTACATTAGCAAGAGATTATAAAGCTGCTTAAAAAGGGGATGCTAACAACGTCACCGCAAAACTGCACGTAGCAAATCGTCCCTGATCGTAATCTGTACATTTATATGTGCTTTATACTTGCCATGTTGAAACTGGCTGGATTTTCCATGCTGTCCCTGACACTCCCCCTCCCGAGCGGTAAGACAGTGCCTGAGTTACTCACAATCCTGATGGCTGCGAACCCTCTCCCTTCCATTATCTGATGCTGGCACTGGTGCTAGTTGCTCTGAGCGAGATGGTGTTTCCTATCACAGGAGGGGGTCCCACCTTCTGTGTTGATGGATGGATGGCATCAGTGCCAGACAGAGCTGACGGGTGATCCTGGCACTGCAGGCGGTCCTGACCGAGAACAATCCCAGGCCCAGAGTCTGGGGTATTGCTGGGGGTCAGGGTGGGCAGCCCTTTGGGGAGAGATAAGGGAAGTGAATCAGGAGGCTAGGGGAAAAAGATAAAGTGGGGCATTTGACCTCAGAGGGAACAGGCCCTTCAAAGGTATACAAGAGATCCACATAAGAGGTCTGCTACACCAGATGCCAGGCACCACTCAGCAGAGATGAAGATGCCTTCTTCCTTCCTCAGTGGTGGTGTGATGAGGCCCTTAACTAGTCATTCATTGACTACTTCAAGGTCTTGCTAGCCCCAAGGGCATGTAGGCTATAGAATCACAGAATGCCTATGATGTGAAAGTAGGCCATTTGGCCCATTGAGTCCACAATGCCCCTCTGAACAGCATCCCACCCAGACTCACCACACCTCCCCCATCCCTGTAACCCTGCATTTGCTACGGCTAACCCACCTAGTCTATACATCCCTGGACACTATGGGCAATTTACTACGGCCAGTCCACTCTAACCTGCACATCTTTGGACTGTGGGAGGAAACCAGAGCACCTGAAGGAAACCCACACAGACATGGGGAGAATGTGCAAACTCCACACACACAGTTGCCTGAGGGTGGAATTGAACCCAGCTCCCTGGTGCTGTGAGGCAGCAGTGCTAACCACTGAGCCACCATGCCACCCCCACCCCCACCCCCACCCCCTCTCACATTTCAGACCGGTTTGGAGTTTGGTTGGTGGGGTGGGGAGGTGGGTGGAGGAGGTTGGTGCCCAGTGAGTTGCCCAGTAGGTTTTACAAACACACCTTGCTTACAAACCCACCAGCAATGGGGTCATGGGGGAGTGTTTGTGGGGAGGGATTGTCATGTCTGTACTGACCTGTTTCTGATATGCCATTTTATAATGATAATGATGCGTCTATATGCATGTTTATGTAAAAATGCAGGCCAAGCACTCTTATAAAACATGTTGCAAATACTGCTCCATTCCTCCCACCTCCTGCAATTACTCCCCAAAATCCAACTTTGGCAAGCCATCCTCCATTCCTACCTTCCAACCCTTCCAAGGCTCATGTAAACACAACCAGCAGATCTGTGATCCCTACCCATTTGTGGCTATCTTTAATTACTTCCGGACTCTGCCCCAGACGAAGCTGGAGTCATTGCTAGCATCTCAAGGCTGGGAAAGCAAAGTTCCACAATTCATTCGACGCACTAAAAGTTTCAGTTTTCACATCAAAGAATGTAACAACTAATATTAATCACTGTAAGCTCATTATTATTTGGATTTGAACTACTATCAAATTAGAACAACAGATTTGATTGTTGGTTGGTAATTAAGAACAGTCCTACCTTGAATGGCAGACCCTGCATGACATGATTTCAGCAGCTGTTTGTACAAAAATAATAGTCAGTGATTACAAACGAAAAATGAAAATAAAATGAAATGCCAGTGCTTATTAAAACATTTTTTTTAAAAAATGTGCTTTACATCTGAATTCTAATGGGCGAGGGGAAAATGAAACAACAAATTCAACATGATATTTTGGATTATTGCACTTTCTCATTGAATGATCAATAGTGTGAACAACAAAACAACATAAAATGTCTGATAATTCATGCTCATTTTTCAAAAGGCACCGTGAATTGGGGATTGCAGCACAATGAATGGAAGAATGCAGGCAAAAAGAAATTACAGAGATGGAGTGAAAGAAGAGATGCTAAAAATATTTGGATCAGCTGGTGTGCACAAATGTTGATGACTATTATGCAACATACCTCCACTTAACAATTAGACTGCAGTAGGAAGACACATACAGCCCACCACCAAGCTGACTGAAGGCATAAGAGATTGCACCTTCAAAACATCTTCAGCAGAAAATGCTCCCCAGGTTTTGCTGAAGGTACTCAAATAGATTTGCAAAGGTTCACACCATACAAAGAGCAGTGCTGACGGAGAATTTTGGCTTGCAAATGTTACAACAAGTGCAGGAAAAAATGCAAAGCTTTCTGACAATCTATCAACATTTTTGATTATTGTAAATTATGGAGTTGGAAAGAATGTAATGCATTTCTTAAAACTTCCAAACTCATTCCCCCCCAAACCCCTCCCCACTTCCGTCAGTGACCTCTTTGGAGAAATTTATGCATGGTTGCAACCAATTCTGTTTTGGCAAGATATCTTGGGGAAGAGGTGGCATTGATTATAATGGAGTCAAGGGCTGGTGGGTGAGGTGAGGCTATAGGCATTTAAGGCACTCAGTGTCAAAAAAAAATCTGGTGATGAATGTAGAACGGGGGTTTATAAAGGGCATGGGGCAGGGTTTTGGTGGATGCTTGAGTTGGCATTACATCGGCTTGGTGGCTATAATGGGCAATGGTGTTGGGTGGGAAGTATGAGCTGGGATGGAGGACTTTATGACACCATGGGAGCAGGTGGGAGACATGACTTGGCATGGATAGGGGCACATAAAATGGGTGATCGAGGGCTTCTGTGGCGATGGCTAGACAATCTAATATTTAGCAAAATAATTGGTACAGAGTCCTGGAGTACCGAAGAAGGCTCTGCACTCAAAAGTCCCTGTGGCCACCTCTAATGTGCCTCTGGAGGCAGCAGGAATGACCACATCCTGTCCTCAACCTGAATGAAAAGCACACTGTAAAGGGCGCAGTTTCCTGAGGCATGTGCATTGAGTCAGAAAATCTCTTAACTCGACTTAAGTGCCTCAAAAGTGAAAATCTGGCCCATACTGAGGCAAAGACAATGATTTCACATCATCCATGGTCTGGACTATAATGAGATCAGTTAACTCAGGTCAGACTGGAAGTGGCATATTTCTGCCCTGTTCAATTCAACTTGGAAGTCTTGTGCAGTGGGTAGTGTCCCTGCCTCTGAGCCAGGTTTAAGTCCCTTTACACGACTCAATGGCCAAGAAAGGGGAACGCATAACATGGCCAAATTATCAACCTGAGAAGGTTTCCAATGCAAGTTGGGAGACAGGGAGTAATTTCTGGTTAGAGTTCAACATTCTTTCCACCATGAGCCACAGTTCTAAACTACAACGTGAGTGTAAAAGTGCATGTTGGACAGCAACACAGACACCTTTAGTGTCCTCTAACACATCCCCACCAGTTAACTAATGGTTGTCTTAATGAGGTGATCCATCAAACTAGCCACAAGCCAGATTTTACGATCTTGCCAATTTGAATGAGTATTCACTTTAAGGCCTGATGTCAGTTAATTGGTTAAAGACATCTTATCTTTATGGCTGAGAGAAACTCTAGCAAGTAAAACTTACTGCAGAATAAGCTGCAAACTCAATTAGAGAAACTGACGTCTTCAAGTCGGGAGATTAGACAGTCTACTCATTGCAGTCAAATTGGCCAAAAATGCCATCCCATTGAAACCAATGGGTTCTACAACAGATTATTGTTGAGATGAGAATAGAAATGTGCTTCTGTATGCTTGTGTGAGATGAGTGGCATTACAAAAACTATTCAGCAAAGCTCTAAGCTTCTCAGTTGTGCTCTGCCAGTGGAAAGTGTTTTCAATTCAGTTGGAATAATGAATACCATTATGTAATTACTGAAGCAATTGCTTCCTTGGACCAATGAAGTTAATTATCTAAAGATGATTTTTGAAAAGAACTATTAATATCATGACAATTTTCTCAAGGCACAGGCTACAAAATAAGAACACCTAAGTGTGTTTGACCAGAAGTCTTACCTTTTGAACATGGCTAACCTATTCAAGTTATTATTCGAATTTTGAAGTTATGTAAAAAGTGAAATGTTAAAATCCATTTTAAAATTAAGATATTAGTAACTCTTGCATCTAATATCTACTTTGTGAATAGCTGGGAGTTTATATTTTGTTTTTCAGGAAGAATTTGAATCGTGCCAACCAGCATTACACCCATTCTTTTTAACACCGATCTTAGTGGCTGATGCTTGATAGACAGCTTTCAAAAGAAGTCAAATTGTTTCGCTGCTAATTGTAAAGATTAATAGAATTGTTTGGGAATATTATGTTGGTTACCCAAGCTGGTCTGTACTCAAGACAGTTTCTTTTACAGGCAGTAGCTATTAGAATTTAATGTCACGTCAGCCTTAAATGATAATTTGCACTGATGCACTATACAATGCTAGGGACAACATCACGCTTCAGAATTCATGCTGTGCTCATGTGGCGAATCTTTTGTTCTGTGCATCAAAGAATAAAGGACTCAAATGGTTCAATACATGGGTTCTACAATTAACCAGTAATTAAATCACAATCCTATTCCTTGTGTTTGTTCAGTTTTTGTGTTTTTTGACAGAGGAACAAGCGAAAAAAAAGACTTGTGGAATAAAATAAAATTCTTTGCGTAGCAATTCCCCTTGTCTGATGCTCTGCATGCTAGCCTGGCATGTGTGATATTTTCATCTGTGAACAACTCATCGTTGTAGACTCTTTAAGCATCAGTAACTGTGATAAAGATGCCTTTCAGATCATTAAATCCTCGACTGTAACAGAAGGGAAACCTTGAGGACTAGTTAAGAAAGTAAATAATCCTTTTGCTTTCCACCTCATCAACACAGTACAACCTAATGTTATATACACGTAATGTCTGGAACTACTACCTGATCATTCTGTCTCTCCAAGCCTTCCAGCTGTTCAAGCTGAGCTTTCTTTAATTGGTCCATTTCCTTGGATTGCTTCATTGCAAGCTATGAAACAAAAGCAAACATCGCAGTTACATTTCACAAGCAGTGCACATTTTATTGCAGGAATAGTATTTTTCCGACATCTATAAACAGTTTCCTCACATTTATCGCACAAACCTTGTGCACTGGAATGCCCAAAATTGGCAATGGTGTCACATTCATGGTTGACTTTCCAAAAAAATTAGTGAACAGGAAAAACAAAACATGTATCCCATTATGTAAAAATAACTAGCAGTGATATCCGTAATTAATACATAAATATTTACATAATCAATACTTCATCACAAAATTAAGCAAGAATAATTTTTAATAAAACAAAACTGAGCTTATTATGATAATTCTGATCCTGCTGAATACCTAAAGCAACAACTTGATTAAAACAACAAGTTCTGAAATCTTGAAGGACACAAGATAGGCATGGTTTCCAGGGATTGTGTTGAACTAAAAGCAGAAAGTGTTTTGATAATGCTGTGTGCCACACTGGGCCCAACTAATATTCCTTCCTCTTCAGATCCCAGAATCATAAGAAGTAGAGGAGGCCATTCAGCCCCTCGGAGCCTGGTCTGCTATTCAAGGAGATCATGACTGATGCTGTGACTAAACCACCTTTGCACCATATCCCTTGATACCTTGACTGACAGTAACCCAGTGAACTCTGTCTTATTACTAACAATAGGTCGAACATCAACTGATGCTTGCAGGAGAAACTGCTACCACTTTTTGTGTGAAGAAGTGGTTCCTAATTTCATTCGTTAAGAAACAGAAATGATGAAGAAGCTTGGCAGATCTGGCAGCATCTGTGGAAAGAGAAAGGGGTGATGTTTTGAATCCAACGTGACTTCTCCAGAGCAGATCTGAAGAAGGGTTATATAGGACTCGAAATCTTAATGCTTTCTTTCTCCATGGATGCTGTCAGATCTACTGAACTTCTCCAGCACTTTTGTTTCAGATCTCCATGTGATTTTATTACTCACTCCTGAAAGTCTGGCCTGAAGTTTTTGACTTACACTGCTGTGTTCTAGACTTGCCTCCAAGTGAAAGTAGTTTCTCTCAATCTACTCCATCTGTCCCCATCATTTACAAATTCGCTTGTATTTGTTCCAACCTAGTACGCTGTGTTCAGTGTTCACGGTGCTGAGGTAGATAGGTCAATTGCCTTTCTGAGCACCTCTGTTCTGTTGGAAATTACTAACTTTGCTAACCAGTCAGTGCTGTAATCTGTCCCATTCTGTGTTCTTCCGTCTTTGGGATTCGACAATATTCCAATGAAACTCAAGACGAACTGGAGGAATATCCGCCTGCATCGAAAACTAACAACAACTCTTATTTCTGTAATACTTCAAATCCTGTAATATGCCCTAAAATTGCTTCGCAAGGAATTTATTACATAACTGGCGACCTTGAGTTGCGTAGGGATATTTTAGGACAGGTGGCCAAATGCCTGGTGAAAGAGGTGCATTTTAAGGAGTGATTGAAAGGAGGATGGAGATCATAAGGTTTAGAGAGAGAACCCCGGGGCCTAGACAACTGGGTGGCTGGCTGCCAAAGAAAATTGGGATGTGTGAGATACCAGAAATAGAAGACTGCAGGGTTTTTCTTTAAATTTATTAATTCATGGGACATAAGGATTGCTGGTCAATCACAGCACAGTGGTAGTGCCCCTACCTGTCGACAAAGAGACCAGGATTCAATACTCCCCCTACCGATCCAGGCATGTGAAATGACATATCTGATTAGGTCGATTAGAAAGTATCTATATCATTCATTCCCTAAGTGCCCTTGAGACAGTGGTGGTGAGCTGCTATCTGGACCCACTGCAGTCCCTTTGATCAAGGTAGCAATGTGGAGTTTCAGGGTTTTGATCCAGCGACAATGATGGAGTGGGCAATATATTTCCAAGCCAGGATGGTGTGTCACTGGTAAGATATGACGAGAAATCAGCCTGGGCCTCGTGATGGGAATTCCTCCAAAAAACTCAATACAACTTGCGCTTAACCAAAAACAGACATGTAAATCGGGGACTTTAATCAGATCATTAGCTTTTTGTGGTGAATCTGAGAGTGGACCTATTGAGTTTTTGCAACACTTTCAGTTACTATAGTGTACAGGGAAGCCCAGGACCAGGGACTGGTTAATTTAGTCCACTTCCTCCAATGGGTCACATAAAAATTACTGCTAAATTATTGCTTTCACACAGAATCAATTGAATCAAATATGTGCAGAAATAAGCAGTGACATACCCGTTTCCTTTCCTCTAGGAATTTTTTAGTGTTGCTGCTGTTCAGCTCCCGGACTCGCCTGGAAATAGAAAACATTAAAACGTTTGCCAAAACCTTTGACATTGCTAAAACATATCATGGAAATACATTCTGTTTCTAACCAGTCGTCTCAACAGCATCATCTAGGCTGTAATATACTGAAAATAAAACTTATTCTGAATTAAATTTCATTAAATTGTCTCATCAATATCAAACTGTAGAATTCAAGAAACAAAATGCAAATCTGAAAACTCTCCTCAGAAATAAATTAACAATGGCAAAGATAATCAAAAAGAGCAAATTTTTAAAAAAATGTCTTGGGTAAGGAAGTAAAATGCAGTTAATATTCTGGCTGCAGATTCTCGACAGATATAAGGAGTGGTGACACCATCTCAGAGCTTGAACAAAGGGATGAGAATTCTATATTTAAGCATTGCTGGACTCCGAGGCAGTGCTGGCCAGTGGATATGGGACAATGAGTGAACAGGTTTGATTAAAGTCAGAACAGAGCATAGACAGCAGAGTTTCGGTTCGACATTTACGGAGGGTGTAAGACTGGTCAGGAAAGCACTGGATTTATCAACTCTAGAGATAATAAATATTATATAATGAGATATTCTGGAACAAGCACTGTAATAGATGGTACTGTACTGTGAAGCATCACTAAATTTGAAATCTCACAACATGCTACCGTGCAGGATTAAATATTAAATAACAATGCCCAGAATGAATGTATTCCGATAAATGTGAAAGTACACAGAATGGAATTTTGTTAATTCAAGAACTGTGTAAGGACAGATGAAAGGACACCATCCCTAAAAAGGCTGAGCATCTCACATTTCTCAAAATGAGGATCAATTTTTTTTTACTGATTTTGTTTACGAGGAGGCTGACTTGCCTTTCCCTTTCAGCTTTGTTTTTGATGCTTTTATCCTGGCTTATGGCTTTACTGTTCTCCATGGAGCTCTTCGCCTGGTTAGCTCGCATCTCCTTGCTCAGTCTGCGGCATAAACACAAAAAGCCAAATCAATGACATCCAAAGTACAAGACATAGTCTCCTCTACACCAGGGATTCCAAACCCAGAATACACAGCTGCTCTGAACACCTTTGCTCAGCCTGCAAGCATGACCCCTAAGATTTCCATTTATATTTTCCAGGAACAGGAGTAGGCCATTCAGCCCCTTGTGCCTGTTCCTGCCATTCAACAAGATCATGGCTGATCTGAGGCCTAACTCTATTTTATAAAAGTTCATTTTAAAATTGTCACTGGCTAGGCAGCATTTATTGCCCATCCCTAATTGCCCAGAGGGCAGTTTAGAGTCAATTACATTGCTGTGGGTCTGGAGTCACATGTGGGTCAGACCAGGTAAGGATGGCAGTTTCCTTCCCTAGAGGGCAGCATTAGTGAACCAGATGGGTTTTCACACCAATTGACAATGGATTCATAGTCATCATTAGACTCTTAATTCCACGTATTTATTGAGTTCAAATTCCAATACCTGCCATGGCAGGATTTGAACCCAGGTCCCCAGAACATGAGCTGGGTCTCTGGATGAGCAGTCCAAAAATAAAACCACTAGGCCATCGCCTCCCACTTGCCTTGAGGCCAAATCCCTTGATAGCCTTGCTTAATAAAATTATGTCTATCTCAGATTTAAATTTCACAACTGAATTAGCATCAAATGCATCTACAGGGAAGAAAGTTCCAAACCTCCACTACGCTTTGCATGTAGAAGTGCTTTCTATTATCTCTCCTCAATGGCTTGGCCTTAATTCTTAAACTATACCCTTGGTTCTAGAATCCCCAACAAGTGGAAACAGCTTATCTTTATCTGCCCGTCTTTCCCTGTTAACACCTTGAAAACCTTGATTAGATCATCCTTTAACCTTCTAAATTCTGAAGAATTCTGCCTCATTCTCTCACACTTTCCAATGAGGCTGAATGAAAGCTCAATAGTAAATTCAGGCAATTCACAGCTTCCTCTTATCATTGTCCATCACAGAAACATAAAAAAAGGGGCACAAATAGGCCATTTGGCCCTTCAATACGATCGTTCAATATGATCAGGGCTTAGTACCTTGTTCCTCATATCCTTTGATCCCTTCAGGAGTATCTAACTCCTTCTTGAAAACATTCAGTGTTTTCGCCTCAACTGCTTTCTGTGGCAGAGAATTCCAGAGATTCACCAATCTCTGGATGATGAAATTTCTCTTCGTCTCACTCCTAAATAGCCTACTGCATATTGTCAGACTGTGACCCCTGATTCTAGATTCCTTGGTCATTGAGAACATCCTTCCTGTACTTACCCTGTCTAGTCCTGTTCAAATGTTATAGGTTTCTATGATATCCCTCCTCATTCTTCTAAATTCCAGTGAATACAGTTAGAAGCACTGCAGTTGCTCATCATCCATCAATCCTGCCATCCCAAGAATCTATGTGGCAAACCTTTGTTGCAATCCCCCATAGCTAGAACATCCTTTTTCAGATAAAGCAGACCAAAATGACCCACAATATTCCAGATGTGGTTTCACCAAGATGCTGCATAATTGCAGCAAGACATCCCTGCACATTCACTATGAGAAAATAAACGCCACCGCAAAATAGACACACTGAACCAAATCTATGAATTAAAACTGGTCCTATCCAAAAATACTCACCTGAGTCCTTTGCACCAGAGACTGGGAGTCAACTTGCTCTTAGCTGAGCTGGCATCAGTACCATCTCTCCTGCCTGCCCTAGCTAAAGTGAACCTATGGTTAGCATCTTGCCCATGAGCAGGTCTGAGCTACACACAATGTGTTAGTATCAGGGTCTGAGTTAAGACTGTGGAATGCAGTGACGATGCTGTGTCTCCATTATCACTTCCATGTTGGGATTGGCCTACTCCCTGGACTGGTTCCACCTCTCAAGACTCTGAATGGAGGAGGAGACAAGGGGAAGACTATCGCAGGGCATGGACGGCCAGGGAGGAGAAGGCGGCGGTGCAGTAAGGAAGAAGTCGATCAAACTGATTGGACAGTTGTGACACACCTCCGCAGCCACCATACCCTGAGGTGGGCCTTGAACCCTGAGACTTTCTTGCCTACAGGTAGGCACACTGCCACTGCACCTCAAGACCTTTGCAAAACACAACAGTAGTCTTTCCCTTGTGCCTTCCTCCATTCAGACACTCGAGAGTGTCCAGGGTGCAGATCGAAGAGATGTAAAGAGGAGGATTAGGGATGATATAAAACTTAAATATCACTAAAAGTGAAACATATTGCTGAAGATATACTGCCTACCCCACAATTAATCAAAGTCATGTATAATTTCCAGTTGCCGGTGTAATACCAGATAAGCAAAAAGTTTGTGCCAGCGATTGGCTGATTGAATCAAACAGTATGTTCCTTTGGTCGTTGATATTAAGAGTACAGACCATGCTCAACCAGCCCATGCCTGCAAAATCCTAAAACAGAACTCTGACTATCACATATAATTCTCTGGTTGGGCTGCACATGCTGAACAGGCTTGAGGGTGCTAACAGCTTCAGTCAACTTTGGAACACAGTTCATTTCCACTTGCTGGGAGTGCTGTGCTTTCATACACATGGGCTGGTTCCCTCCAAAAACAAGGAATAATATGAAGTGTTGCATCCTTTCTGAAGAACCAGGGAGTTTGGGGAGCTCATTCTGTCCCACTGCTTCTTCATGGTGATGCCTCAGCCAATCAAAGTTGATTTGTCAACCAATCATCACCATTTTATCCCGCAGTATAAATTATTGTGATTACTTGAAATTGGTATTCTAGCACGTATCCTGATGAGTGCATGACAATGAGCTCCAGCAACACGTCCCTCTTTGTAGCAATATTCAAAATGACTTTGCACTTTCTCCTTAATATCCAGTAACCCTCTTACTGAGCTGGAGAAATTCTG
Organism: Ginglymostoma cirratum; assembly: GCA_024137785.1. Taxonomy (NCBI): domain Eukaryota; kingdom Metazoa; phylum Chordata; class Chondrichthyes; order Orectolobiformes; family Ginglymostomatidae; genus Ginglymostoma; species Ginglymostoma cirratum. The sequence continues at coordinate 21,685,810 of JAHRHZ010000059.1, read as the reverse complement.
TTAGATGAAAGATGCTTTATGAGTATATCCTTCTGATGTTGCCAGTGTGTTTAAAGATGATCCTATCAAATAGAAAACCTATTTAATTATCATGAAGCCCATTGTCTATCTCATTAGGAGAAGTCTCAAGGAGACATGAAAACTGATAGAATTTCTGAACTCTATCCAATCTCAACTTATGATGCTTCATCCAACCTATTTGTGTGAGGAGAGAGCAGAGTAGACAAGGCAACGATAGGTTTTGTAACTTTCCAGCTAGATTCATAGATTAAACGCACAAAAACATTTTCTGTTGTGCTTGTGCTATCGATATTTAATTCTTTTTTCAAAATTAAAACGGCATCCTCAATGTGATGTGAATTACACCATTCTTAAACATAAAATTTTGTTTTTGTTTTAAATGGGAAATGAAAATTCTTACTTATCCTTTATCTGTTGACAAATCTTATACATGGTTTATACACAGTGATGTTATTGGGACTATATTCTTTTAGTGCATGTGACATGCTATATCAAAATTTGCATCAATCTTTACCAACTCAAATGTTTGTCTCAAGGCCTTTTCAGGCAATACAACCATGAAATGTCACTTATATTTAAAATGCACATGTCTGCTTTAAATTACTCTGTGAAGTTCTCAGTACTCTGCAGATAAATAACGAACACGTCTGTAGCAGCACATTTAACACAATGTTACTCAAATGTATGCATCTCACTGAGATTCTCAAATTGTATAAATCACGGAGAAAAACTTAGCAGTAGAAACTGCCTGTTCTTTAAAAGAAAGTATTTAATTAATCCAGAAGTATTTGGAACATTATACTGAATACTTTTAAGAGGCCAAAATGCCATCTAATTTTAGGATATCACTACCTCCTGGTCCCCTGAGATTTGAATTGCGCTTTAATAAGCTAAGTAGAGAACAATGCAGCTTTAGGTAAGCACAAATCTTAATTCTAGCATTCTGATGTTCAATTTTATATTGCCAAAATCTGATAGCATGTTCTGTTACTCCATGTTGAAAAGCTGTTTTGTATGACATTGGGTTTATGGTGCCTTGTGAAGGTGGATTGAGGCATAGTAATCATCAACATTGCTCGGTCAATTATAAGAGGCTCTATTTGAAAAAAAATGAGATCTGGTATCCTAGCAGCACCAAAATAAAGCATATTCAACAACAAAGGTATCACTATTCAGAATTTTAAGTGCTCCTTAACAAATACATACAACCTGACTATTCCTGCATGTAAATCCAAGTTCACCACCTCTGATTAAAATAAGTTCATAACACAGATCAAAGACACTTTTGTTTAATTGGGCAGATAATGATACCTTTTCTTCTGTCGTGAATTTTACAATTCTGGTGAGATAAATGCACTGAAACATCTTTTTAGAAAAAGCATAGGTTTACTGTGGGTGCAAACAGCTGGTTAGAACCCTGCATCACTTGTATCTTAATTGTCACATTTATGAAAATGCACCCACCATAAATTTAAAAAGAAACAAAGATGTGTCTGGAACAGTTTATTTTGGTCAAGTTTCAGAAGAATCTATCAGTAATTTAAAGAAAAATTATTTTTCAAAATGATTCTATTCATTCAAATTGAATGTTTCTGTAGGGATTCTTGTCAATAGTGATTTAATTACAAAGACCTCCAATTTTGGTAAATTTAGAACTGCAATCAGTTAATATTCCTATGATCAAAGACAGAATGTCCAACAGCTGTTGCGCCATTTGCACTGATTTTGTTTGAGGTTTAACTCCACACTCGCAAAATTATGACAAGTTTTGAAAACCAAATCCTGTAATTTGTGACTCAACAGCGGAGGGATTTTTAAAAATTTACTCGTGGAAAGTGGGTGGCTCAGGCTGGCCGGCAATTATTCTTCATCCCTAGCTGCCCTTGAACTGAGCGGCTTGCTAGGCCGTTTCAGAGGGCCGTTGAGAGTCAATTACATTGATTCAATTTGTTTTATTTTTGTCACATGGACTGAGATACAGTGACAAGTATTGTTTTGTGTGCTATTCTGGCAGATCATACCATACGTAAGTACATCAGGGTTATAGAACAGAATGCAGAATAGAGTATTACAGTTACATAGAAGGTTGAAAGAGACCTCAACTTTAATATTTGAGAGGTCCGTTCAAAAGTCTAATACCAGTACAGAGGAAGCTGTTCTTGAATCTTTTGTTACATTCGATCATGGCTGATACATTTTCTCAACCTTATTCTACTGCCTTCTCCCCATAACCCTTGATCCCCTTACTAATCAAGGACATCTATCTCTTAAATGCAGTTGAAAACTTGGTCTCATACAGTCCTTTGTGGTAATGTGTTCCACAGATTAACCACTCTCTGGCTGAAGAAATTCCTCCTCATCTCATTCTAAAGGATCGTCCATTCACTCTGAGACTATGTTCTTGGGTCAAGAGTATCTTCTACAAGTGGAAACATCTTCACATCCACTCTATCCATGCCTCTCAGTATTCTGTAAGTTTTAATCAGATTCCCTTCATCCTTCTAAACTCCACTGAGTACAGACCCAGAGTCCTCAACCACTCCTCATATGATGAGGCCTTCATCCCCGGGTTCATTCTAGTAAAACTTTTCCGAATCGCCTCCAATGCCAGCACATTCTTCATTAGATACGAGACATCTACAATATCGTCTGCACTATTTATAATGCTTCCAAGTTTTATATCATCCGCAAATTTGGAAATTAGGGACGTTGAATTTGTTCTCTTTCGAATTTATGACATCAAAAAAAACAGGGGTGTGTAACACCTGACTGCTGCTCGACCATCATAGCCCACATCTCAAGACCAAGGAGAAACAAAGAACCCATAACTATCTATCAGTCTCTATGTATAGCACCATGATCAACAACAGCAAGGCTGAAGAATGTGACAATTTAAACACACAATGGCCAGTGCATAAATAAATGCTGAGTACTTACAATAGAATGTTTTCAAGATTATAAGCACTAATTGATATTCCAGGAGCACATGCATCAAACACTTGAGCTTTGCACTCTAATTGGCAATGCAATTTCAATGCTTTGATTATATTACGGCTTTCCAAACATTTATTATCCATTATTCTGATTGTACCAAAACTGTTGAAACTCAAAATAACTAATTTTAATGCTTTGTCACTTTTATAGCCTTGCAACTGAACAAGCTAATTTTACAACTGCTTGTTCAAGCAGCTGCTTACCCTTTTGTCTCTCTCCTCCCCAACCACAACATCTCCATCCTCAACCTTTCTCTTCTTTGTACAACACCCAAACGCTCTGTACATGTATATTAATATCATTTCTTAAAAGTTTGGATTTTATAACAGTGGCATATGTGTGTTGGCTTATTTTTGTTTATGCAGTGGTTTAATAACGAAATTGGTTGGACTTTCCAGAACCATAAGTGCTAAGTTAGTATGTGCCTCCTGCAGCGTTAATGGAAGTTTGTTTAAACCGTGGAATTTTGCCACAGAAAGGATAAAACTAGTTTGCTTTTAGGCTTAGCATATTTAAGGATTGATTTCAGCTTAGAAAAACCTAGAGATGGTAAAGTTCTTTCAGCAGTTTGAAAAAGACTCAGTTGGAGTCAGCTGCAGAAATAGATTCTCCATGAAAAAGGGGATTGTTCAGAGCAACAAGCATGGGGCTGGATGAACACAGCAGGTCAAGCAGCATCATAGGAGCAGGAGAACTTGACGTTTCGGGATGAAGGGTTTAGGCCCGAAACGTCAAGTTTTCCTGCTCCTATGA
>JAHRHZ010000059.1:21603901-21677042 GCA_024137785.1 Ginglymostoma cirratum | reverse complement strand
ATGCTGCTTGACCTGCTGTGTTCATCCAGCCCCATGCTTGTTATCCCTCTATTCCCTTCCTAGTCATGTATTCATCAAGGGGCTTCCTGAATGCTCCTTTCTTGTCTGCATCCACCACCTCCACCCTTTGTGTGAAAAACTTGCCTCCACTTCTCTTTCCTCCTTTGCGACATCCCTTAGAACTTACCTCTTTGACTGACCATTAGGTCAACGGGCTTAATGTCTCCTCATTTGAGTCGGTGTCAGTTTGTCTTTGCTAATGCTCTTGTGAAGCATCTTGTCATTCTTGTGATGAATTACTACATTAAAGGGGCTGTACTAAAGTTGTTGCTAACTACCAAGATCAGACATTTTGTAACACAACTGTGTGTACCAAATTTTGACCAGCGAACTCTTCAGTAGTGGAATATGGTGCTGCCTGTTTGAGTCACTTTTCTGACAGAATGTTTTGTGTGTTGACGTAGACAAGGACTGAAGATTACTAGATGGACAGAGTGGTGCTGATCAGTGTCATAGCAAAACAGGGTAAATGCTGAGAGGATGTTTCCTCTCATGGGAGAGTCTAGGACCAGAGGGCATTGTCTCGGAATAAACGGGGTGCCAATTTAAAACTGAAATGAGGAGGAATTTCTTCTCTTTGAGGGTTATATGTCTTTGGAACTCCTTGCCATAGACAGTTGTGGGGGCAGAATCCTTGTGCGCATTTAAGGCTGAGATAGATAGATTCTTGATCAGTAAGGAAAGCAAAGATTATCAGGAAAACACAGGCAAGTGGGCATGAGCAATGTCGGATCTGCCATGAACCTACTGAATGCTGGAACAGGCTCGAGGGGCCGAACGGTCTACTCCTGTGGACATTTGGGGTCCAGTTACCCTCCTTGAGAAGAAAAGACGAAGTGAAGCAACTTATATTAACATAGCACCTTATTAAGCTTCATGGGACAGCCCTGCAGCACTTACGTTGAATGGATTAAATTTTGTAGTTAATATTTTGCAGGTAAACATGTAATTGGGTTATTTCAAATTTCACTGTAAAATAAGCAAGGTACAATAGCAATAGTACATCCATATGATTTGATTCCATATCTCCCTTTACCAGCAGTCCTACCCATCGGCACAAAGAAAGTGCTTCTCACCATGCCAGAAACTGACGTTACACTTTTGTGATTTCCCAATCCTCTTTTCAGCGATGCAAATAGCTAAAACTTGTTCAAGCCCCTGGAAGTTTCTGCATACAATTACTGCAGATAACTATCAGAAGGAGCATCAAATGTAAGGAATTCAACTCTTGAAATATCTTAGATTAGTCAATGTATTTCAAACACATCCCTCCTATTTGTGACAGTTCTGAACGTAGTGTTCTGATCTCTAATAGACACACTTTGTGGTGGATTACCAATCTCAATTGCTTTCTGGACGGACATCAAGTGTAATCTAGAGTTTGCCAATTTCCAGCATTTGCAGTATTTTGCTTTTATTTGAGTGTTTAATTCATTGCCACTTCTCTTCCAGGTAAGCCCACCTTGAAGATGTTTTTCTCCTCTCTCTGACAAGATTTCCGTTTTAATCTTTCAGCTTCTTCACCTTTATTGCTTTCTACTCTCCCTCCTAGTGTTTGATAAAGTGCTTGCCAAGACTGGGAGGAGTCACATCAGACTCAAAACGTTAACTTGATTTCTCTCTCCACAAATGCTGTCAAACCTGCTGAATTTCTCCAGTAACTTCTGTTTTTATTTCAGATTTCCAGCATCTGTGGCATTTTGCTTTTATTAGTGTTCGAAAGTTGCTGTTTTGTGGTATTAAACATCTTGGTATGAAGTTCTTTTGTCTGCCATTCAAGCCACATATTTTCTATTGGAGGCATAGCTACAGGAGGCCTGGGCTCCGGTCCTCCTGGTGCGGAGATGTGCGATAACATCTCTGAATATGTTGGCTAGAAAATATCCACCTAAAGTAGCATTTACAAGCATATTAAGCCACTATGTCCTTCAAAAATGATAAGTTTCACCTTCAGGGAAGAAACAAATGGCAAAAGGAGAAAAATATTCCCAGTTAGCAACAAGCAATGTTAAATGAATTTGAAAGAAATTATAATTGAACCTCAGATAACAAGGTGTAGAGCTGGATGAACACAGCAGGCCAAGCAGCATCAGAGGAGCAGGAAGGCTGACGTTTCGGGCCTAGGCCCTTCTTCAGAAATCTTGTCAATAAATGAGTTAATGGTAGTATCAAGAAGACAGTTTCATGTGATGGGTCAAAACAAGCACTCATTGGCAAACTATTGTGATATCATTTTAACTAATGTTTGAATAGCTTATTGGGCTGTCACTAATTTACGTTCCAAGAGATCTTGTTCATTTTAAATACTGCACGAAGTCTTAGCATGCAAATCCATTTGTGGAGAGATCCCTTGTGGTTGCTACATCAGGAAAATATTGGCTCTCCTTATTTGAACACTAGTGAAAATAACAGGGAAATTTTCAATGTACAGATTAAGCTCTAGATAGAAATCTTTACTAAACATAAAACAGTAAGGCAAAATAGTATGTTTGTTGAAGATCTGATCGAGAAATAGTGCTGGAGAAACTCAACAAGTCAGGCAGCAACTGTGGGGAGAGGAAGAGAGTTAACATTTTGAGTTTGACCTTTCTTCAGAACTCTGAGTTACTGCTGACATATCTATTCTTGCCCTATACAAATTCAGTGGAAACCAACATTGCTGGCCATTCTACTATATCATGCAGAACAGAATTTAGTTGTACAGAAAGGTTAAAACTCAACATCCCAATACCTTTAGCTTGTGGTCTGAAGATAATGCTTCTATTTTGACCTCCGTTTCTTTCTTCAAGTCAACACAATTATTTTCTCTGGAAAATAAGGAAAATCCAGTGAACAAGAATAACTTTTCTATCCTCTTTCTCCCAATCGCTGATCAACAATATACTGGTTTGTCTCAAGTGCGCAGACAGCAAATGCACTCAGTTTTTCCCAAACTTTTACTATGTTCAGATAAAGGAGATTTTTAACCTTAACAATTCTGTATTGGGAATCGTGGGACCACATCCCAGCTCTTGTCACCAAGGACAAGATCAATTGGAGTTCTGGAGCTAACTTTGTGCTCTTAAGTATGGTGCTTGGACAGTGCACATGTGCCATTATGGCATGTTGCTCACACACTGACAGTGCGTTTGAATATCATTGTGATTCGAGCTTCTCAGATTCCAGTTAAGTGTACTGAGATCAAACACATCAGGGGAGAGTGGTCGGAGAGTCGTTTGCATCAGACAAATGCTTCCCAAACATTTCCCCATTGTGACCTAGTTTTATAATTCAAACTTTACAAGGTCCCAGAGAGAAACTCTGGGGGAGGGGGAGGTTGCTAGATGCATTGTAGAGGCGAGAGACTTAGATAATGTGGGAGGAGGGGTGAAAGCTTCAGATGTTGATCGTTGGAGACGGTAGTGGTGAAATTTGTATCTCCAAATCTTAAAGCAACAGTTAGAAAGCTGTTGATTTGGGCTGAACTCTTGCCTTCTCCAAAAAGTGGTGCTCTGTTACCCCCATCTAGGCATTGATCACCCATCCAGTTTTATCTGCAGTTACACTGAGCACATGGAAGACTGCCTTTAGGTTTAAGATCCTTGAAAAGTAGACCTTCTGACTCTGAAAACTCAAAAGGGCTCATGTTGCTGTTTCTTCCCTTTCTTTGTCGCTCTGGTTCTTTTTGGGGTGTAAGATTTCTGCCAGGAGCAGGATTTCCTAAACTGGGATAGTGAATGCCAACCCCTTCCCCAACCCCCATAGGGTCAGGACATATTTTGGGATCATGAGTTCAGGGGCGGCTGAGGAACTTGGACCAATCTGTACAAATCCTTGTGTTTTCTTGTAGTTATATGTGGTCTCATGGATAGCTCTGGTTGCTTTGGTAAAGAAAGAGCCTTTGAACCAAAACGGATGTCTTTCCTTTTGGAGGATCCTTGGCTTTTCATCAATTATGCTCATGCCCCCATGATCAACTCCTTTACTCCCACAAAAACCCTCATTTCACTCACCAACTGATGCCTCCAAACCTCCTTTTCCACGGGCAACATTAATGCAGGAGCGAAAGCAAATGGCTACGTTGCGCAGTGTTATGACCAGGCCCCTACTTCCCCACCGAGGTTCGGTTCGGCTCCAGATGGGACAGCCCAAACAGAGATGAACTAGCTCCCTTCTGTATTCACCTACACCCGCAGTAGGTCGCAACAAGGTTAATCTAAAAATGGATCCCCCTCTCATGTGAACATTTTATTCCCAGACTCAAATATAATCTATGTCTTAAAAGGAGTTGATTTAAACAGGCTTTCTTGAGTTAGCATTGTGCGAGTTAATTCATTACTAGATGCGAGAATTAGGAACACTGCACGTGTCGACACAGATTAGAAACAACAGGATGACCTTTCTTAAAAAAAAATACAGATTAATCTCTGAATTGTTTGCAAAGAGCTGATGGTTGAGTGTTGTGCAGTGGGGGTTGCCGGTAGTATTACTGATGGTAATTGAACAGTCAACCTTTGTTTTTCGTTTTATTGACTGCATGATGTTCCTTTGCTCAGGTTCCTTTTGTTTTAACTCTTGTCCTTAGGTATTCTTCAAAGGGAAAATCACATAATGTACTCACACTCTGCGGACATCCTTCTCTAAAGGACCTACATGAACCAGGTGGGTTTTATTGACAATCGACAATAGTTACATTAAGCTAAACTAATGGTGACCATGTAATCACTGTCGATTAGCAATTCACAGAATGAACAAACTTAAAAACAAACTGCGACATCTAATAAGCATAGAGGTCTTGTGGCACAGCAGTTGTGTCTTTATATCTGGGTTGGAAGTTTTGGGTTAAAATTGTTCCTGCCCCAGGGGTGTGTCACGTCTGATTAGAAATCGCACTGAAATGGTTGAGGGAATGCTGCTGGAGTAACTGCTTTGAAATGAACATCATACATGTCTTTCGAGTGGTGAACAATGGGGCAATATTATCATGCATAAGAGAAGTCAGATTACGTGTCACTACTTAGTCACATGGCACTCTCTTCAGCACACGCGTGACCAACTAGCCTGAGGTCTCTGTTTCAACTAAGATGGACCACTGCATCTACCCTATACACTACAGGGTCAACTACTGTCTTACCAAGTCTGAGAGGAAATCTTCAATCTACCCAAAAAATTATGGATAAACCTCAAAGCTGGTCAACACATATCCTCGCAGTCTATGAAGTTGATATCCAAGTAAATCATATTTCTCAACCTAGTTATATATGACACATGATATGGTAAGAATTTGATATGCTTGTGTGTGTTGTGTGTGTGTGTGTGTGTGTGTGTGTGTGTGTGTCTCAGACAGATAGAGAGTTGGGGGTCTGCAATCAGTTTGACCAAATTTCATGGACAAAAATGGGACCGGAGTTCCTTTTCCTTGATAAATGAAAGACACCAAATTAGGTGGATAGGTCAACATAACAGCCAATTTGCAGTCTGCAGGATTCCCACAGACAGCAATAGAAATAAGTGATCACAGATTGTTGATCGAGGGATGTGTTAGCACCCTTAAGCAGAAAACAGTCAGCGATTGTGTTTTGAGCTCAGGCTCGGCCATGAAAGGAGAGGCCATGGAAGGAGAGGCCAAGAGGCAGCCAATATTAGGTGACAGGCCTGGACTTTTTGATAATCCAGCTGAGCTGCTGACAGCTGACCAGCAAGCTGCCCTTGCACTAGACTGAGTGAAGTCAGCAATCGAAGGAATGTGAAGTCCTGTTTTATCCCAGTCCAGAAAAAAAAATGAAGAAGAAACATCTGACTGTCACTGGTACCTGTGAGGGTGAAACCACAGAGAGAAATTTCTGCATCCCTTGACTTCATTTGTAAGGGGGCCTTTCAACAAATGTTAGACCCCAAATTAACAGGGGCGCTTGGGACACCAAGAATGGGTACTGCATATTTAGCAGTGGTATTGACTACAAGCATCCTAAGAGGAAACCATAGGAACAGGAGTAGGCCATTCAGCCCTTTGAACCTGTTCTACCAGTTAATAAGATCATGGCTGATCTGGGGCCTAATTCCCTCTGCCTGCCTTGGGCCCATATCCCTTGATACCCTTGCTTAAAAAAAGTTGTCAATTTCAGATTTAAATTTAAAAATTTGAACAAGAGACATCTATACTCCCACCATCTTTGGCGTGTCGAAATGCTTTCTAATATCTCTCCTGAATGGTCAGGAGATCTCCTGATCCTCAGACAATTATCCCAGGTTCTAGAATCTTCAACCAGTGGAAATAGTTGACCTTTCTCTATCCGTCTTTCCCTGTTAATATCCTGAAGGTCTTGATTAGGTCATTGCTTAACTTTCAAAACTCTAAGAATAAAGGTCTAACTTGCATAAGCTCTCCTCATACCTCAAGTCTAGGTATAATTTTTGTAAACCTGCAGTGAAATCCCTGCAGGTCCATAACATCCTTTCTAAGGTGTGGTGCCCAGATCTACTCACAGTACTCTAAGTAGAGGTCAAACTTGGGTTTTGTATAACTGCATCATAACATCTGCATCCCTATAGGCCAGACCTTTAGATATGGAGACCAGTATTCCATTAGCCTTCCTGACTATTTTCTGCACCTGTCCGTGGCATTTTAATAATACTATGCACCTGAACTCCCAAATCCAATTGGATATCCACTTTATTTAACTTTGTGCCTTCTTTTTTGGCCAGAAATAGCTAACGTCACAGTTGCCTACATCAAAATCCATTTGCCACAACTTTGTCTATTCACCAAATCTATCAGTATCCTGTTGCAATTTTATGCTGTCGTCAACACTGTATACAACGCCGCCCAATTTTGTGTCATCAGCAAATTTGGGTATTTGACTTTTTACACCATCATCCAAGTCGTGAATGAACATAATGAATGATTAAGGACAGAACACAGACCCCTGTGGGATACCACCAGTCACGTCCTGCCCACTTGAGTACCTACTCGTTATTCCAACTCTGTTTCCTGCCATTGAACTAATTTTTTATCCATGTCAGTAATTTTCCCTCAATTCCATGAACTTCCAACTTGGCTAACAGTCTTTTGTGTGGGACTTTATTAAAAGTCTTCTGGTCTATAAAAACGTCCATCAACATCTCTGTCCATTATCTTTGTCACCTCTAAAAAAAAGTCCTATGAGGTTTGTCAGTCATTAACTACCCTCCATGAATCCATGCTGACTTCCTGATTAACTGAAATTTTTCAAGGTGATCAGTTAGCCCATCCTTGATTACAGACAACCATTTCCCCACCAGCGGGGTCAGTCTAACTGGTCTGTAATTCCCTGATTTCCCTCCGTCACCCTTCTTAAAGGGTGGAGTGACATGGGCAATTTTCCAATCTGGAGGTACAACTCCTGAATGCAGGGAACTCTGAGTGATTATGGTTAGTGCATCGACAACGTGCTCTCCGACCTCCTTCAACAGTGTGGATGGAAACCATCAGGTCCTGGGTATTTGTCTTGCTTCAGTTTCATTAAGTTCCACATTATTGATGATTTACTTTAGCTAATTTTATATAGACCCTGTCCTGATCCTCTGTTAATATCCTTGGGACTTCCACAAGCTATCTTCCTTTTCTGCTATGAACACCAAAGCAAAAATATTGTTCAGCATGTCTGCCGTTTTCCTGTGGTCATTGACAATATCCCCTCTGTCAGCTTTCAGTGACAGGTGTTAGTACTCCTAACCAGCTGTTATTCCTTTATATAACTATAAGATCTCTTCTTATTGTCTTTAATGTTCTTTGTTAAGTTTCATTTCATAATCCTTTTTAGCCATGCCTATAAGCTGCTTTGTGGCCCTTTGTTGGTCTTTGTATTTGTTCCATTCTTTGAGATCTGCACTGTTCTTTGAATTTTTATAAATCCTTTCTTTTTATGCTATCCCTTACCTCCATGGCTGTCCTTTTCATGAGGTGGAGCTTTTCCTTCTCATGGTACAAACTGTTTCTGATTATGATTAAATGTTTCCTTGAACACTGTTCACTTTACTCAGTTGCTTTATCTATTAGCAGAGCTTCCCAGTTTATTTTGGACAGTCTCTGTCTCATCCCATTAAAATCTACTTTATTAAATCCACAATTCTAGTATCCAATCTTTGCTTATCTCTTACAAATGCTACATGAAACTCAATCACGTTATGATCACAATTTGACAAACGTTCATGAACAACTAGGTCACTAATTAAATCAGGCTCATTATTCATCGGTGGATCCAATATTGCTTGCTCCCTTGTTCCATTTCGATTTATTGTCATTGGAAATTATTCCAGACACACCGAGAAATTCACAACCTTTTGGTGGGTGCTTGTCTGTCTCTCCCAGTGTATGTTAAGATTGAAATATTCCTTTAATATTACTCTGCTTTTGCTGTACAGTTGCCCCATTTCGGTCGTTATACAATCTAGCATTTCTGTGCTTCTATTAGTCGGTCTATATATGACTGGTATGGTATTGTACCTGTTTCACACAGGAAAAATGAGCATAAAAGATTCTTCGAATAGTGCCATTCGATCTTTAATACCACTTGAGGGGGCACTGGATTCGACATCTCACTCCAAAGATAACAGCTCTGATAATCCCCACATACTGAAGTGAAAGCACATTACATGCTGAAGTCAAGAAATAGAATTTGAACCCACAATATTACAAGACACAGAGGAAAGAGACAACGCATGGAGTCAATGCAAATCCTTGTTAATTTAAACAGCATCAATTAATTCCAGTAAACTGCTACCAGAAATTGTCGCATCTTTTTGTTCCAGAAACAGATTTACAATAGGTAGATGTTTGGAATTTTACTGGGAGCATAATTACCACCCCACTTCTACCAACTCCAGCCCTGTATGCAACTGTATCTATCAAACAGTCAGCTAAGGCTTCTGAAAACTGTGCGAGTTGAAAGCAGTGTGCCATTATATATTTTTCGATAGCACTACACCATGAACAAGGGCATCCTGAAATGCCAATGCAAAAGAGGCTGAAGAGTTTTATGCTATGCACACAGTGAAGTAAGTTTAAAAATGTTAATTTAAGAATTTAATCTGGAAGCCAGGGTATGCCTAATTGTGAACATTTTGTGAAGTCCGGTTTGCTTTGCCACGAGATTTGCGGCACGGGTTTCAATTCTTCACGTGGCTATCCTTGCGTCTTCAGGTAGTTTGTGGCCTGTCCCCTCACTGATGAGTGACCGCTATCTGTCTCTAGTAGATTCTTCACCCTTTTACTTACGTTTATGTACGTGGTACTGCTCTCTGTACAGAAAAGAAAATGCCCCCGAAAAACAAAAGAACTGCGGATGCTGGAAATCAGAAAGAAAAACAGAGAATGCTTGAAAAAACTCAGCAGGTTCGGCAAGATCTGTGGAGAGAAAACAGAGTTAATGTCTTGGGGATAGAGATCCTTCTCTAGAACAGAATATTCCATCTTTCCTTCACAGAGTCCCGTACATGACTGCTGACGCCACAGTTACACCATGAGTTACATCACCATCTAATTAACGTACCTGCAGAGCCGTTGCATATTTTGACTGCATAGTCCATCAGGTTTGTTAGAATGCCTGTCAAATCCAAACAGTAACCACAGAGTTTGAAGCACTCACTTCGGGGTTGTTTCTCAACTTCTGTCGGGCAAGTAAAACTAGGGATCCGACGTAACTATACACTGGAGACTGCAGACTGGCACGCAACAACAATAGTTTGCATTTGGACGCAGCATTCAATGTAGAAACATGTCCCGAGGCAAGATACAGAGCTGCCGCACTTTCACTCCCAGAAGCAGATGACTATGAGTTCAAGCCCACAGTCTCGAGGCTTGAGCACAACAATCTAGGTTGATAATCTCAACGACAATCATTCAGCTCACTAATACGATCAATCTGCTCTGACAGAACAGCTGGGATAACCTTTGTTCAAATTGGCAGAATAATGAGCTTCCAGCTGAGCATTAAGCACTGGACAGCACTGCCACATGTGAGTTCCCAAGCCTGTGGGTTGATAGTTCCCCTCCAGAGAATTAGGCACAAAGCTCTAGGATTGACAATCAAAAAGTGAAATATTGAGAGGGTTCTGCATTGCTGCCAGAGCTATCCTTTGGTCAAGTCATTAATCCCGGGGCCCCTTTTTACTCTGTCAGCTAGATGTAAAAAAAGTGGTGGCACTATTTCGAAGAAGCAGAGATGTGTATAAGAACTAGGAGCAGGAGTAGGCCATCTGGCCCCTCAAGCCTGCCCTGCCATTTCATAAAATTATGGCTGATCTTTGAGACTCAGCTCCACTTACCCGCCCACTCACCATAACCCTTAATTCCTTTACTATTCAAAAATTTATCTAACCTTGCCTTAAAAACATTCTGTGAGGTAGCTTCAACCGCTTCACTGGGCAGGGAATTCCACAGATTCACAACCCTTTGGGTGAAGAAGTTCCTCCTGACCTCAGTCCGACATCTGCTTCTCTTTATTTTGAGGCGATGCCCTCTAGTCCTAGTTTCACCTGCTAGTGGAAACAACCTCCCTGCCTCCACTTTATCTATTCCCTTCATAATCTTATATGTTTCTATAAGATCTCCCCTCATTCTTCTGAATTCCAATGAGTATAATCCCAGTCTACTCAGTCTCTCCTCATAATCCAACCCTCTCAACTGTGGAATCAACCGAGTGAATCTCCTCTGCACCTGCTCCATTGCTAGTATATCTCTTCTCAAGTAAGGAGACCAAAACTGCACACAGTACTCCAGGTGTGGCCTCACCAGGACCCTCTGCAGCTGCAGCACAGCCACCCTATTTTTAAACTCCATCCCTCGAGCAATGCCAGACAAAATTCCATTTGCCTTTTTAATCACCTGCTGCACCTGCAATCCCACCTTCAGCGTGTTATATGTATTCTCCTTGGTGTCCCAGTCAATCATATGATGAACTTTACTCATGTCAAACACATCCCTGCCCTGCTGAAAGGTGCATTTCAGGACAGCAGGGAGTCCTAAGCTTAGCCACTGGACAGGGATAACCTGAGGAGTGTCATAATTTGGATGACAGGAAGGGACACTGGAAAGGTGATAAACTGTATCTGGACCCCATTTGTCAGGTGAAGGGGCAGTTTTTAAAAGTTTTTTTTCTGCATTCCACTGAAAATGACACAAAATGGTTAAGCCTGAAGTCCAAGCTTAAGTAGTGATGTACAAATTAGATACACTACTTGTGCATTCAGATTGGCAAATTATATAATACCAGGGGCTTGGGTAGGTAAAACCCCGGAGTGGTGGTTGAGATGTTACAATCACAGAACCCTACCAAATTACAAATCCCCAAGCTGGCATTCCCTTAATTTTTCAATCTTATTACTGGAACCGTTGTTTTTGTAAATCTACATTTGTACATATGGATTCTGCCCTGCTGAAGTATACAGCCAAAGTCTTGGGCCTTAAATATCCTTTTCTCTTGCCCTTTCCAAGGGTTTCTGTTGAGATTTTCCCAAGGGCTACAAATTTTCCTGGAGGGAGGGCCATATATGTGATTTGCAGGGTACCTTTTTCCATTCCCACTAACTCCTTTATTAGATGTTTACCTCTGGGGTATTTGGACATGCACAGAAGCAGAATTAGAAGAGTTCACCAATATCCTCAATAATCATCATTGCTCCATTGAACTTAAAATCACAACACACAAGGAAAGCATTAATTACCAGATACCACAGTATTTAAACTGACACAAGATAGCGGGCCTGAGTTGGCAACAATTTTTTTAAACAAGTAAATGATACCATTTTATACACAAAAAGCCATCACTAAAAACATGCTTTCTGTAACAAAGCCACAGCTCCACAAGTAATTCACAGTATGTGAGAGGTTTCGAGATGTGATAACCCATAAATGTAATTTTTTATGAACTATTACAATACAACTACAGTGTTCATCAAAACAGCATCCACTACACTTTTCCTCCATAGAGTACCTTTTGAACTCCTCAGCCTTAAACTGGAGATTCCACATTCATTTGCAAGGAACTTAATGCCTCCATTTTCCTGTTTGGAAAGACTTAAAACTGCTCTCCACTCCTTTGCAGACCCACTGCTCCTTTGGAACCCCTCACTTGGCTTCACAGTGACCCTCCCCCTTTTGTTGGGCTTCTCCCACTTCTTGCCCTCACTGCCCCTCTTGGCAGCCTCTTACTCATATCTGCAGTCTCTTGCCCCACCTTTGCAGCCCCTCAACTCTGTTTAAGCCCCGCATTCACTTTTTTTGTATTCCCTATCTCAATTTCACATTCTCAATCTTGCCCTTTTCAGACCCTCCTCCCCCTTCTCAAAACCTCTTTCTCCTTGCTAATGCAGCCCCTCTTCCCTGCTTTTTAAAGCCCCTCGCCTCATTTGAGGCTGAGATTTTTCCTCCTCACTACCACTCTACAGACCAGTTGCCTCACTGCCCAAAGACTAGCCTTGCAGCCACAGTAGCTTGGTGGAATTAAGTTCAACAAACAAAGTATGGATTCTTAAGCTATTTCTAGCAATGGTCACCCCGACCACGATTATCGATTGTTCTAAAAATCTACCTGGTTCTCTAATATCCGTGAAGAAAGGAAATCAGTCTTCCTTACCTGGTCTTGTTTATTAGTGACTCCAGACTCATGGCAATATGATTGATTCTTAAGTGACCTCTAGCAAGCCATTAAATTCAAGGGCTATTAAGGATGGGCTGACAGTGCAAGCCTCGCTCGCATCCCATGAAGGGATTGCAGAAAAAAGAGGTTGAATAGATTGATAACTGAGTAAGAATGCAGCGCTAGGCTCGGCATGCCCTAATTTTCTTCCTCATTAGATGCTCTGCTGTCCAAAAGATAAAACAAACACATATTTCAGAATACAACTTAACCATGGGGTAATTTGTCCTCTGTTCTTAGAGTTCATTGCTTCGTCACCCCCTGCAAATATGAAAATGCTCCCTCTTGGTATCTACCAGACAATACACTGCAGTTGCTGAGAAATCAGGAGGTACCTACCCCTTCTTTTTGATTGCTTTTTCTAAAATCTTCTCTTGAGTTAACTTTTCCTTGTCATGCTGTGCCACCATTTTATCCACTTGCATGCAATGCGATTTCTGAGTGACACCATGTTCCTGGAACAAAAATTAGTCATCAGCAGCAGTGTTTGACAGAGTTGTGGTAGATTTATGTTACAAAACAATCTTAGGAGCCTCAAGGTACAGGCCAATGATGTTTACTGAGCTAACACTGAGAGAGTCTACCCGAGTAAAGATTCTATGGTAGCACACTAACGCAGCGAGGATTCATCAGATATTGATACATTCTAAGTTCAGTAGGAGGTAAATTATTTGAATTCTGAAATAGTCTGTTGAAGACAAACACCTCATTTTTCACATAGTCCAAAAGTGCCAAGGTGCCTGTTACCTCTGGTCTCACCACTCAGTATCTTCCCAGGTGTTATCCTATCTCCTCACAAAAGCCTGTGCTTCGTTCCCATCCTCGACTGAACTCTTTGTCGTTCTTGATGTGGGAAGGAGTCATCCTCACATTCCATAATGCTGGTTTAGCTAAATTGTCGTTTCCCAGAAACTCTGTCTGCTGAACCAGAGTGTGTTTATGCACTTTAACTAACATTTTTAAAGACGAGATTACTTCCCTGATTCAAATAAATGAAAACAAATCTTAAATGATTGATATGATTATCCCTTATGAAGTTAACTAAAACTCTCCACCTCATTCTCATTGGATCTTCACATGCATTTACAGCTTAACTCAGGTCATTCCCAACTATCCCCCTAACAACAGATTAATGGAACATCAGATTAGAACTGTAATTATGAATGAATGGATGAATTCAAACCAAAATAGGCAATAAACATTTCTCTACTGTCAAGTATGTGTGATAATGGTTGAACAAAAACAGGTACAAGTTTAACTGGAAATGGGCACAAGTTACCCTCAAAATCAGATGTTCCTGTTAACCACCTAAGGCAAACTTTGGGCCCTTACATTTTTTGTTTCCTTTTCTTTTCATGGGATGGTGGGTGTTGTTGGCAAGGCCATTATTGGTTGCCAACTTTAGGGATGCCAAATTTGGTACAGTGCATTCCTGAGTGCTCCATCTCATGGCTCCACCAGATTGAACCATCTCATTGCCAAACCCTTGCCCTAGGTCTATCCTTTGGGCCAAACTGCCTTCCCATAGCCAATTGGAAAAGGAAATGGATCCCTATTAATCATGTCAACTGTGACTGATAATAAAAATAGCTTTTCTCTCCAAATCCCTCTCCCCTGACATTGCCAAAACTCTCATAACTAATGGAAGTGTTAAAAGGGAACTTTAAAAATAAAGTGTAGAGCTGGAGGAACACAGCAGGCCAGGCAGCATCAGAGGAGCGGGAAAGTTGACATTTCAGGTTGGGACCCTTCCTCAGAATGCTGGAAAACAAATCTTTCATTCCTGGAGAAGGGATGGCAATGCTGCATGGGGAAACTAGGGATTTCATTCCTTTTTTAAAGCAGTCCTGGCAAATTGGAACAATATGAGCAGAGCAGACACTGGGCCTACTCAGCAAAAGAAACTTTGAAGGGAATCTTAGAAAAAAGACACTAAAAAAAAAGAGATAATACAGTGTGGAGCTGGAGGAACACAGCAGGCCAGGCAGCAGCAGAGAAGCAGGAAAGCTGACGTTTCGGGTCGGGACCCTCCTTCTTCTCACTAAAAAAAGAAATTGTTGTGGAGCCAAGCTCCTTCTAGCCCACATTTATGCCAATTGTAAACCCTCTCTGGCCCCATTATGGACCTTACTGTCAAACCATTTCAGCAAGATATGTGGTCAGATATGATGGTCCATAAACTGATCACAAGAAATAGAAACAGGAAGTGCCATCCTGCTCATTGAGCCTGCCATTCAGTACAATACTCCCAATCTTGGGCTTCAGCTCCATTTTCCCATCTGCTTTCCACGTCCCCTGATTCCCGAAGAAACTAAAAATCTGTCACAGTCTGTAATATACTCAATGATGAGCTCTCTGGGGCAGAGAATTCCACAGGTTCATGACCCTTTGAGTGAAGTAATTATTGCTCATCTCACTCCAAAATGGCTGACCCCTTATCCTGCAACTCTGAGCTCACACTGTAGATTCGATGTCCAGTGGAAACAACCTCTCAGTACTCCCTTCAGAATCTGGTTCATTTCAAAGAAGTTTCTTCTCATTTTGCCAAACTCTGGAGAATAATGGCCAAATTTACTCGGCCTCTCAAAACAGACCAATGCCCTCAAACCAGAGACCGGCTTAGTAAACATTCGCCCTACCCCTTCCAATGGAAATACACCCTTCCTTAAATAAGGAGCCAGAAAGTACATACAATATTTCAGTCATGCAAATGACAAACATGCATCCAAATAACACTGATCAGGTCTGAGGCCAACTGTACAATGCATTCCTTGTGTAGTGCCCTCATTAGGCTTGTATACTGGCCAAGAATGGAAAATTACACCTGAACTTATTGAACACTTGAGAAGATTAATGTTGAACCATTTATATTATGCATTCCTATCTTGACACATACACTAATTTTAAATTGTTTAGATTAATACAATTCCGATTGAAAAATCAGTTGACGACTACCTCAAAAGAACTACAGCCAAAACACAATTTTAATTAAATAATTGCAACATCAATTTGCATGAATTAATTTTAATTCCAAAGAGCTCTGGATGTGAAATGACAAAGAAATAACTGGCCTCAGTAATAGGTTTGTTGGTATAAAAATACAAACTTGCACAACATTGAACAATGGATGTGTTTAAATTCCACAAATTTAAGCAGACAATCTCCCATTTCTATTTTGAAAGCTTGACTTGTTTTAAATAAACAAAAACCGCTGTAAATTGAAGTAATAAGTGTGCAAATATGGATACTTTGGCAATAAGTAATTACTGATTTGAGGCCCATCATAGAACTCAGATGTAAAGGATCCCAATCTAGTCTTCGTTGCATGTAATGCAGGGAGGTGATACTGAACTTGTGCAAGACACTTGCTAGACCTCAACTGGAATAATGTGTACAGTTGTGGGTGCCAGATTATAGCAAATATGTGAATACATTGGAGAGAGTGGAGAAATGATATACAAGAACGGTTTTCAGGAATGGGAAACCTCAGGTATGAGGATAGATTGAAGAAGTTGGGACTGTTTTCACTGGAGAGGAGATCTGGTGAAGCTTTTTCAAAATTGAGAGTGGACTGGTTTGAGTAGATAGGGAGAAGCTGTTCCTGCGCATACTGTATAAGGAAAAAGAATGAGAGGGCATAGATTTCAAGTGGTATGCAAACAATTCAAGGTTGACATAAGAAAAAAAACCTTTTCGTAGAGCAAGTAATTACGGTCTGGAATGCATTGCCTGGAAATGTGGTGGAGTCAGGTTCAATTGAGGCTGTTGAGAGGGCAGGAGACGATTATGTGAATAGACACGGTGAGCAGACATGGAGAAAAGGCAGAAGACATGCATGAGGTAATTGAACCAGTTTAGGCCCAACGGGCCGAACAGTTTCCTTCTATGCCGTAACAGCTCTGTGATTCTGTGATAATGGGGCATGTTCGTCCAAATGTCATTTGGCAATATACACACTGGTGATAAATTCATCTCAATAAACCAGCAGCAATTACAACAATTTGTATTTCTGTAATAATCTGAACAAAGTAGAGCTGACAGCACGGTGGCTCAGTGGTCAGCACTGCTGCCTCATAGTGCCAGGGACCTGGGTTCGATTCCAACTTCGGGCAACTGTTTGTGTGGAGTTTGCAAGTTCTCCCAGTGTCTGTGTGGGTTTCTACTGAGTGCTCTAGTTTCCTCCCACAGTCCAAAGATGTGCAGGTTAGGTGGATTGGCCACACTAAATTGTTCACAGTGTGTGGGTTAGCCATGGGGAATGCAGGGTTACAGGGTTGGGGTGGGGTGTGTGCCTGGGTGGGATGCCCTTCACAGGGTTGGTGTGGATTTGCTGGGCCAAATGGCCTATTCCCATACTGTAGGGATTCCATGAAAATTGGATACCAATCCACATAAGCAGGTATTAAGATTGACCAGTTGGAGGGGAAGGTGTTAAGGAGCAGTTACAGGAGACTAGCTGAAGGGAGAGAATTCCAGAACTTGGGATCACAGCTGCTCATTCTAAATCCATCTGAAGCTCTGACTACCTCCCGTTAAAACGTAGATAGGAAATGCATGTCGAGCCCATCAACTGTTCACTCTGAGAATAAGAGGAGGCAGTCAGAAAGTGAATCATCCAGGTGCTTTCAACAGCTGAGGACAAACATTGGATACTCCTTGTTAAGTCCTGCTGAGATGAACAAAAGATATAGACTACATGCAGTTTCATTGATGAAGAATGTTCCTTGATGGCACCAAGGCTTTCTCATCAGATTTTTAGCTGCAGCATCGGTACCAAAAGCTAAGAACACAGCAGCAAAGAAAATGAATGTGAACATGACGGATACATGGGAAGTTTCAATACAATTTGGTCTATGGAAAAGTCAGCGCAGTTAACATTTTGTAAAAGGTATGGAGGATGACGAAGTATGAGTGGCTCTCTTGTGGCATCTGGGCATTGCTGGCTAGGCCAGCATTTATTGTCCTTCCCTAATTGCCATTGAGAAGATGATGGTGAGTTTATGTTTTGAACTGAAAGGACAGACAAGGAAACTTTTCTTCACCCAAAAAGGGTGATAAACCTGTGGAATTCACTCCCACAAAAAGCAGTGGAAGCTGTGACAGAGTATATTCAGGAAAGAGATTGATAGATTTTTATATATTAGAAGACATCAAGGGTGTGGAGAGAAAGCAGGAACACAGAGTTGAAGTAGAGGATCAGCCATGATAATACTAAATGGCCGTGCAAACTCAAAATGCCCACTCTTGCTCCTAGTTTCTAGCAGGGATTCTATAAAGAACAGACTTACCAATGAAAAGTCATAACCTACAGCAAACTAGAAATGGGAAAATAGACTGGCTACCTTCAGGCTTGAGATGGTTTTGTTCTACAGAGTAAAACACAGCTTCTCACTTCCAGAGATCCTATGGTTTCTACCAAATCTTTCACACCTCCTCAACCTGCTCAGCTTCCTGAGCATCAATCACCAGCATGGCTTTGTCATCAATAATTGGTGACTAATTCACAGACCAATCAGCTACTTGCTGCCAGCCAGTGCTCTGTTTGTACACATCCCTTGGCTCCAGCTCATCTGCAAACTAGGGTTTCACGACTGCTTGAGCAAGCAGCTGTGTAAACAGCACCTACAATGAGTGTCAGGCAATGTTCCCGCATAGGGTCCACGCAGTGTGCCAATACCATTTGCAGCACTGACGTCCAGCGTCAGAATTTGCTCCTGCACACGGACCTTACAGTCCACACAGAAGGGAAAACAAAATACATGCTGGAGAAAGGGTAACAGTCCATGGTAAGCACAGACGGTGTATATAGTGGGAACTGTAATTTTTTTTTCGGAGAGAAGTGGAGTTTGGTGTATAGAATCTAGAAGAAATCGACAATGGGCACCAATAATTGATGTGCATGTGAATCAGTTCCCTTAAAGCACGGCTTCCCAAGTGGAGGTCAGGAGCCCAGGTGTGACCGTGAGCTGAAATTTTAGGATTGTGAGCACTGAGGCAGCAGTGGAACAGACTGTGTTATAACAGCTGTACCTCCATTCTAACGCCCCTCCCTCTCACAATGGGGACAGAATAAAAAGAAGCAGGAGTAGGCCATTCAGCCCTTTGAGCCTGCTCCACCATTCACTGTGATCATGGCTGTTCATCCGATTCAACAGCCTGCACTCTCCCTTCTCCTGTATCTGTTGATCCCTTTAGCCCCAAGTGCTAGATCCAACTCCTTCCTGAAATTACACAAAGTTTTGGCTGTGACTACTTTCTGTTGTAGGGAATTCCCTTGGCTGACTAATCTGTGGGTGATGAAATTCAGTCATGACAATGTTTGAGCCTTGAAACAGGGTCAAAGCTGGGACCACTGTCTTCATGGTAAAAACTATTGAGACTTAGTGACCCCGGCATGGTAAATATTAAACTAAACTTGATAAAAACGTCCTTCCTCAGTTGCTTCCACGAAGTAACTGGAGTCATATGGCACAAACTGATAATATGATATCGAGATGTATTCCCAAGGGGCTATTCAGGAGTGTAAGTACAGAGCAAATAAATAACTAACTTCCGCTTCCATAAAAAGAGCAACGACAATTTGCAGTCAACCACTGTTTGGACCTAAGCACAGTATCGAAGTCATAAATACAACTGATGCATATGAAACTATGTGGATAATGGAATACATATATTTAATTCATACCATTTAATTAATCAGCCCTTACTCCTTTTTTCTCATTTACCATTCTAAAACCCTGAAGTGACTGGCAATTTGTGAAGCGCAGTTAAATATATAGAAATGACACTTCTGTTCATGAATAAGTTGCTGCTTTTCAAGTGCAGGCAATTAATCATTCTCACATTTCACGTAGAGGTCTGGCTAGTGGAGTCTCCAATGCTGCAAATATTTCATTTTATAGATGTCAATTTTTTCATGATTGCAATTAAAAACAGCGCAAAGGAAAAACACACATGCTCTCATCTTTTATTTAACATTTTTTAAAGAGGATCTTAAATTATGGAATTGAAGTAGCATACTTGCCTCCAGAATCACAAAGTTCTGGGTTCAAATACCACTCCTAACCCTGAGGGAGGAGTGTCCTGCTGCAGGGTATACTTCTTTCAATGGGACATTATATCAAGGTTTTACCTGCCTATCTGGGAGGTTCTTAAAGATCCCGCAGCATTTATTCAACAGAAAGCACGGGAATGATCTCCAGCATCCCGGGTTTCACTTATCTGTCTGGAGTGCAAATTCAAAGCAGATTTTAACCTGCTGGTACCACCGTCCTTCCAGACCAAATGTCGGGGAGATGGGGTAAGAAACAAAAACAAGGACATGTGCACAGCCTACAGTAAGTGCTGCTGGGCGAAACAGAACAATAGAGAGTAACAAAACCATGCGATGAAAAGAAAGCAAAATGATGGGGGTGGAGATGGGATGAGTTAACTGTCTGAGATTGGTAGCATGGTGGCTCAGTGGTTAGCACTGCTGCCTCACAGCACCAGGGACCCAGGTTTGATTCCACCCTTGGGCAACTGTCTGTGTGATGTTTGCACATTCTCCCATGTCTGCATAGGTTTCCTCCGTGTGCTGCAGTTTTCTCCCACAGTCCAAAGATGTGCAGGGTAAGATTGGCCATGATAAATTGCCTGGAGTGTTCAGGGATGTGCAGGCTGAGTGGATTAGCCATGGGAAATGCGGGTTACAGGTACAGGGTAAGGGAGTGGGTCTGGGTTTGATACTCTTCAGAGGGTTGGTGTGGACTCGATGGGCCGAATGGCCTGTTTCCACTGATTCTATGCTTGTTGAAAGAGTGAAAACTGTCCACTGCAAAGATGAGGAGCTACTGCTACTGCTTCCTTCTCATGGGACATCTTGGCTTTTCTTCCTAGCTTTTCTTTCAGCCAGCAGGCTCTCGGCACATCTGCCATTTCTTCTCTCGCTCCCTCTCCATTCCCTCTGGAGGTGGGGGACCAACTTCTTTGTTACTCCATCTCCTCTGTCTTCCAGAAACAGGGATGGACGGAAGGGAACGGGTGTCATATCTTGGCAAGGAGTTCGGGAGGGTCTAGAGGAGTTATTTGGGGGCATAAAGTGGCATGGATGGGTCATGAAGAACTGTGTGGAAGATTAGGGGGAGTGAGAACCTGCTAAAACAGTGTGTGGGATTGAAGAATTGGGGGGGGGGGGGGAGTATAAATCTATACAATTCTAACATGACGAGTAAATGTACAAAGGATGTTCCTCATTAGTAGGGAGTCCAGAATCAGGGGCCACCATCCACTTTTCTAACCAACCTGTTCAGAGATGTTATTACGCACCTCTGGAGAAGATGGGACTAGAACCCACACCTCCTGGTCTGTGGGTAGGGATACTACCACTGTGCCACAAGAGGGCTCAGATGTCACAATCTAAGGATATGGGGTAAATTATTAGTGAGCCTATTCTCAGCCAATGGCTGAAGCCAAAACATTGCATGTTTTCAGGGATGAGTCAGATATCATTTTTATGGCTAAAGAAATCAAAGGATAAAGGGTCAAAGCAGGCCCAGGGTCCTGAATTGGATGATCAGCCATGGTCATATTGGCTGGTGAAGCAGGCCTACTTCTACTCTTAGAAGCACAAGCAAAATAACAGAAATAAAACTATTATAGAAAATAATCCTTAATCAAATTGCGTGTCCAATCCCCACTGTTAAAGGTGAAGACAGTGGAATTGTTGGGAAATATTTGCTTTTCTTCCAGTGTATTTTAGTTGCATAGACGTACTGAAGTTCGGATCACCAATAAGGCTGCATTCATGAGCAAGCTATCAAAGTGCACAATGGAAAAGTTCTTTACACACAGAGTAGTGAGATAATGGTTGAAAACAGTTAAGAATCCATGATAAGTGAAGAAGGGTCTAGGCCCGAAACGTCAGCTTTCCTGCTCCTCTGATGCTGCTTGGCCTGCTGTGTTCATCCAGCTCTACACCTTGTTATCTAAGAATCCATGATAAAGCTTGATTTGGCTGCTAGAGTCCCATCAAACCAAAGATTCAATTATATTCAGCAAACAACAGGGATACCAGTTACCCAGGATACCAACAACGACTAGCATCAGAGTTCTTTGTGTGAGTTCAGACTATTAGGTTGAGATAATGTCACTCCTGTTACAAACGCAGCAACTTTTTACTTGAATCCTTTTAACTGGGAGGGCTAAACAAGTAGACTTTGGATTTCCTTTCTAAACAACAACAATAACGTGTTCATTTTGCACCTTTAATGTCATAAAAGTTGCTTCACAGGAGTTTTGTCAGTTAAAATTTAAGGCTGAGCCACAAAAGGAGATGTTAGAAAAGAAAACCAAAAATCCGGACTGACAGCCGGATTGAGGGAGCATCTTAAAGAGTGGTCGAGAGGGAGACAGTCTTAGGATGGGAATTCCAGAGGCTGAGGCCTTGTCTGCTGTTACATCACTCCTAATGGTACAGCATTTAATATGCGACAATCTCAGTGTGTTACAGAGCAAGAGGAGATGAGAGAGGTAGGATGGAGTTAAGGTCATGGAGGGATTTGAAGAAAGAATTTTTGAATTGAGGTACTACTCTACTGGGAGTCAAGGTTGTTCAGTGAACTCAGGTATGTGGGGTGATGGGTCTTGGCATGTGTTTCTAATGTGCTAAATAAAACAGAATGTCTGTCCATGTGTGAGAATTGGGAGGATAGGTCGGCGCTGTGATGGCTGCTCTTCTATTCGAAAAAAGAAGTAAAACACATAACTGCCAATGCTGAAGATCTGAAACAAAACCAGACATTGCTGGAGAAACTCAGCAGGTCTGGCATCATGTATTGAAAGAAAACAGAGTTAACACTTCAGGTCTAGAGTTCTGAAAAAAGGGTCACTGGAACTGAAATGACATGTTACAGCTGTACAAGACATTGGGAAAGCCACATGTGGAGTATTGCATACAATTCTGCAATATGATGGATGTTATTAAACAAGAGAGGATGCAAAAAAAGATTTACAAAGATGTTCCCGAGACTGGAGGGTTTGAATTATAATGAAAGGCAGGACTGGCTGGGACTCTTTTCCCTGGAGCGTAAGAGGCTGAGGGGTGACCTTATAGAGGTTTATAAAACAGTGAGGAGCATGGATGGGGTGAATAGCCAAGGTCTTTTTTCCAGGTGACGGGTGCCCAAACCAGACAGCATAGGTTTAAGGTATGAGGGGAAAGATTTAAAAGGGACCTGAGGGACAACGTTTTCACACAGAGGGTGGCGTGTATATGAAATGAGCTGCTAAAGGAAGTGGTGGAGGCTGATACAATTACAACTTTTAAAAGACATCTGGACAAGTACATGGATAGGAAAGCTTTAGAGGGTATAAGCCAAACACAAGCAAATGGGACGGGTTCACCTTAGGAAACACAGTCGGCATGGACAAGGTGGGTTGAAGGGCCTGTTTCCATGCTGTATGATTCTATGACTCTATTTTCCCTCTACAGATGCATCCAGACCTGCTGAGTTTCTCCAGCAATTTCAATTTTTTGTTCTGTTTTTCTTTTCTGCAATGATTTCTATGGCACATGTCAGCCAGCAGCATAGCTAAGAGCTAGCAAAATTAATTTTTACCAAGATTATCGGGTTTGAATCACGGGGCCTAGCTGATAACCAGAGGGTGACAAATTCCTGGAATCTACTGCCTTAATGCAGATACACAGCAAGAGCTGTTTGGTGTGAAATCTGCTCTTTGAAACCAAAACTTAATCAAAGCATTCCTAAAAGTCTTATTAACACTGATGCTGCTGTGCCACAGGAACACTCCTGTTTACATGATTCCAGTCTGTAGTAAATGAAAGTTGCAAGGTGTAATTATAACAAACACAAGATTTACTGCAGCAACTCGGCAACACCTTCCAAACCTGTGACATCTACCACTTAGAAGGGGAAGGGAATAGTATCATAATGATCATAGAATCCCTACATTGTGGAAACAGGCCCTTCAGCCCAAGATGTCCATACTGACCCTCACAGCATCCCACCCAGACTCATTCCCCTATAACCCACCTAATCTACACATCCCTGAACATTACAGGCAATTTAGTGCTGCTAATCCACCTAGGCTGCATATCTGGACTGTGGGAGGAAAACCATGCACCCAGAGGAAGCCCACACAGACACAGGGAGAACGTGCAGACTCCACACAGATTAGTTACCTGAGGGTGGAATTGAACCCAGGTCCCTGGCACTGCAAGGCAGCAGTGCTAACCACTGAGCCACTGTGCCACCCCAAATTGCTAGAGATTCTTAGTGGCTTGGTCACTATCCTTTAAGCCTTGCCTGGTTAAAAAATCCTGAACCACACTAATAACGCTGTCTGAGTGTCTCACCACCACTTGGGTGGCAGAGATTCAATAAGCTGACACCAGCATCTCAAGAACAAATGGGATGGGCAACAAATGATGTCCTGAATGCAAGAACAAAACATGTTTTCAACTCTCACGACAACAGAGCTTTCTGGAACAGAAGACTAGTTGCAATATAAATGAAATTATGTTCTCATTTTCATCCCATTACCCAATACTAAATAAGAAAACAAGGAGCTGTTGCCAACTGTTGCATCAATGTCCTCTGTGCTGATTGCAATGAGGCTTTATTTTATTTGTCTTTTGCCACCTATTTTACACCTACTTTTCCAATTAGTAGTTCTCTAATATCTTTGCATTCTGGGTGTTGAGGAAGAAAGTCAGGCTGCTTAGGGTAGGAGCAAATTACTGCAGATGCTGGAGTCTGTACTGAAAACAAAACCTGCTGGAAGTCACAGCAGGTCAGGCAGCATCCATGGAGAGAGAGCAAGCTAATGTTTCGAGGTCTAGATGAAGAGTCATCAGGGCTGACATGAAGTGTAGAGGCAGCATGAATGCAATAGTGGGATGGGGGGGGGAAGGTGGTGGAGTGCTAGTTGAGAAAGGATGTTGATCGGTCAGATTAAGTGATCTGACTGCTCAGGGGATTGGTGTCAATTCAGCCCTGTTTACATTGCAGGATATGCAGGTTCCAAACCCATTCCTCCTTCTGCCAGAAAGGCAGTGTCGACAGAGACTTCGGAAGGCTTGTCTGTGTGTTGTGTCACGTGCTGCAAACAGCTTTAGGATTAGGCTTTAGCAGAGTCAGAATCACCTTTAAAAAGGAACCTGGACACAGAGTTTCAGTTCCAATTTCTGAAAAACCTATTTTTGTGGTGGTGGTGGGGAATTCATGAGTAGTGTTTCATTTAGGCAGAAGGAAACTTGAACTCAGTTTGGGGCCATTTGAATCTGGCACTGATTAGACCTCATTTTGGCTATCATAAGGATCTAAACCTACAATATATGAATCACAAACTGATGAAGCAGACATAAATACGTTTGGAGGGTGGATTTGATTTGTAAATTGTTACAATCTGTATATTCTTAAATCCCCTGCACTTTAAACTCACTAGACTAGCTGGTTGTTTTTGACCGGCTTTTGACTCGATGGGCCAAAGGGCCTTTTTCTGTGCTGTAGGCCCCTATGATGGATGCAGTTGTCACACACCTAAAACAAACCTTACTGGACTGCTTTGATTAACAGGCCGTCTGCTGTAGGTTAGAAAACGTTGCTATATAATGCTTCTGTGAAAGGCCATAGATGTTATTATGTGAAAGATGCTTGTTTAAATTCAATATTGTAGGGAGTGTCTAACTGTTTCGTCTGAATAAGAGAAAAAATTACGACTAAATTGATACTTCCCATATGGTGTCGTTGGGTTTGGAATAAATTACACCTTTTGTGCTGGTCCTTGGGCAGTCTGCGCCAGCTCTCTTTTTAACAACATTCATACGTGTCTTTCTCAGGAAAACAGTGCCATCACCTGGTGTTGGCTCCTGCTACGTTGTGAGAACAGCGCATAGGAGTTAGGAACACAAGTAGGCTAGTCACTGAGATAACAAGGTGTAGAGCTGGATGAACACAGCAGGCCAAGCAGCATCAGAGGAGCAGGAAGGCTGACATTTCGGGCCTCGACCCTTCTTCAGAAATGTCACTGTGTTGAGTTTGCTCTATTTTTCAATGATATCATGCTTGTCTGACAATCCTCAACTCCAGTTTTCTGCCTTTTCCCCATAAGCCTTGCTTCCCTTAAAAATCTATCTCAGCCTTGAATACACTTAATATCCCGGCCTCAACAGCTCTTTGTCTTCCTCAGTTTCATTACCATCCGAAAGAAGGAATTCCCCCCAGCATTATCATCATTCTAAACTTTTACTTTGAGGTTATGCTTATGAGATTCTCCCATACTACATGTTCTACACAACCACTGACCTATGGAGTCAAGGGTGCAAATAAAGTCCTGCCTCATGGTTTTGTGGAACTAATCACCAAGGTACTTAGAGCTGGAACAGATGACCTTCTCCACTCCAGCACCCCAGCTGTCAATATTCACCATGATCAGAACTTGCTTTTGCTGCTTCAAAAAAAATTCTTGGAGGTCCTGTTCAGATGACAATGGACCTATTGTTGTGCATTGCAGTATTTGCAAATACCTCCTTCTACACCCTGCTATTGACATCCTCCACCTAAACAATCATATGCTGCACATGATCAAATACAGCCCTTGTACCTTCCCAAAAAATAAACTGTCACAGGTAGACAGGGTGGTTAAGAAGTTATTTAGCACACTTGCCTTCACGGCTCAGACCTTTGAGTATAGGAGTTGTGACATCAGGTTGAGGTTCTACAGGACCTTGGTGAGTCCTCTTCTGGAATATTGTGTCCAGTTTTGGACAACCTGGGACAGGTTGGATATTATTAAACCGGAGGAAGTTCAAAAAGGCTGGGAATGGAGGGTTTCTGAGGAAGGGTCACTAGACCCGAAACGGTAACTCTTTTTTCCCTCACAGATGCTGCCAGACCTTCTCCTTTTTTTGTTCCTGAGAATGGAGGATTTGAGTTATAGGGAGAGCCTGCACAGGCTGGGGCTTTCTTCACCGAAGCAGAGGAGGTTGAGGGGTGATCTTTTAGAGGTTTATAAGATCATGAGGGGAGTTCAAAACCAAGGGGCATATTTTTAAGGTGAGACGAAAAAGATTTAAGAAGGACCTGAGGGGCAACTATTTTACACAAAGAGTGGTTGGTGCGTGGAACGAACTGCCAGAGAAAGTGGTGGATGCAGAGACAGTTACAACATTTGAAAGACATTTGGATAAGTGCATGAATAGGAAAGGTGTGATGGGATATGGGCCAAGCACAGGCAGTTGGGACTAGTTTGTTTGGGAACAACATCCATCTGGACTGGTTGGTCCGAAGGGTCTTGTTTCTATGTTGCATGACTCTATGATTCTAAATGCTCCTATTCTTTTATGATTGGGTATAAAGGATATGGGTGTTACTGGTAAACTATTGCCCATCTGTCAGTGCCCTTGAGCTGATCAGCTCTCTCGGCCATTTCAAAGTCCAGTTAAGCATCATCCACATTGCTTTGGGTATGGAGTTACTTGCAAGCCAGGCCAAGCAAAGGCAGTAGAATTCCTTCACTGAAGAGCACTGGTGAACCAGATGGGTTTTTAACAATTGGTTAAAAGGTCAGCATTCGACTCACTTTTAATTTTAAACTTCTTCCAGATGAGAGTGATAGTGTCGAGATTTCAGAGTCTGTCATCTGTTAAAGCTTTCTGCTGGCTAATGGGGGCTATTTCGTCTTCGAAAAGTAAGCAGACAGGACTGTGACATCCAGCAGTACATATTTGGCTGTATTTAACACATAATCATTGTGCTGACATTATGCATGATACTCTCGCATGCCACGTTAAATTACAATGCTCCCTTCCAAGCATGACAATTGTAATCTTTCATTGAGTAATTCTTCCATGGGATGTCTACATTGCCAGTGAGGGCCATTTGTCATCCATTCCCAACTGTCCTCGAGATGAGTGGCTCATTAGATTGTCTTAGAAGGCAGTTAAGCATCAACTCCATTGCTGCTGGCCTGGAGTCACATGTAGGCCAGACTGGGTATCCTTATGGATAGAGGATTGGATGATTGGCAGAAGGCAGAGAGTGGAGAGAAAGGGTTTCAGAATGGCAGCCAGTGAGGAGTGGAGTTCTGTAGGGGACAGTGTTGGGACCAAACTATTCACGTTACACATTAATGATCTAGACAAAGGAACTGAGAGCATTGTTGCTAGGTTTATAGATGATAGATGGAGGGACAGGTAGTGTTGAGGAAGCGGGGAGGCTGCAGAAGAACTTGTACCAGCTAGGAGAGTAGACAAAGAAGTGGCAGATGGAATACAATGTGGCAAAGTGTGAGGTTATGCACTTTGGTCAGAAGAATAGATGCCGAGACTATTTTCTAAATGGGGAAAGGCTTTGGTCATCTGAAGGAGAAAAGGTCTTAGGAATCTCAGGGATCAGGATTCTCTTAAGATTAACATGCAGGTTCAGTTGGGCCATTAGGAAGACAAATGCAATGTGAGCATTCATTTCAAGAGGCCTGGAGCCGGGATGTACTGCTGAAGCTGCAGAAGACTCTGGTTGGACTGCATTTGGAATATTCTGAGCAGTTTTGGGCCCCGAATCGACAGCAGGACGTGTTGACATTTGGAGGGGTCCAGAGGAGGCTTATAAGAATGATTCATGAAATGAAGGACTTGTAATATGAGGAGCAGTTGAGGATTCTGGGTCTGTACTTGATGGGTTTTAGAAGAATGAAGGGGTATCTCACTGAAACTTTCAGCATACTGAGAGGCCTGGATAGTGTGGACATGGAGAAGATATTTCCACTAGTAGGACAGACTAGGACCCGAGGGCACAGCCTCAGAGTTAAGGGCCAATTCTTTTGAACTGAGACAAGGAGGAATTTCTTCAGCTAGAAGGTGGTGAATCTGTGGAACTCATTGCCTCAGAGGGCTGTGGAGGTCAAGTCATTGAGTGTCTTTAATACAACGATAGATAGGTTCTTAATTGGTAAGGGGATCAAGGATTACAGGGAGAAGGCAGGAGAATGGAGTTGAGAAACATATCAGCCATGATCAAATGGCAGAGCATACTCGATGGGCCAAAAGGCTTTATTCTGCTCCTATATCTTACAGTTTTATGGGTAAGGACGGCACATTTCCTTCCCTAAATGTTATCAGTGAACCAGTTGGGTACTTAGGACACATGATGAAATTGGTTATGAAGACCACTTATGAGATTAGCTCCATAAGACAGACGTAATAACCTAAGTCCTGGCAGAATTAGGTTGGATCTCTGCATAGCTAGTCCAGTGACATTACCACTACAATACTGTCTCCCTGCCTAAGGAACTGATCAATATAAATGGTGGGGCAGCTTGAAAATTGTAACCGAGTGGACACTTCTTTCCAATGGTGAGATGCACCTTAGTGGTGAGGCTTTTGGATTTACACTTAGTGCCCTGATCACCTCCTCTTGTTGCTCTGTACAGCTCTCCTTTGGGGACCTGGGTTGCTCCTCCTTCCACTGTATGGCTTCCTCCAGTAGTCTATCCCTGACTGCTCCAAGGATGTCTGTGCCATTTCTCGTCCTGTGACCTGACAAGGCATTCCTTGAAAAACAAATTGGGTCAGTTCGCCAAAAGGCAATGCTGGACCAGGACATTACATTCTGCAGCAATTCTCCATTAATCAATCTCCAAAGCTGTGGATGGACAGTTGTTGAATACATTCACGGCTGTGATTGATTGGCCTTTGGAATCTCAATGAATTTGGAGGTCAGCAGGGTTAAGTGAAACTGAAGTTAAGATTGATGAAGATCTTAGTTTGTAGCACAGGAGGCCTATTCTTGCTTTTATTCATCATGTTATCTTCATTACCCTCAAGAAACTTAAAGGTGAGGTATGACCCAGCACCAGTGGAATTTACATTTACATAGCACATTTCAAAACCACAGTGTTTTACAGCCAATAAAGTACTTCATAGTGAGAGGATTTGAAGACTGGAACGAGGATGTCTTGCTGCTATTGTACAGGGCCTTGGAGAGGCCACACCTGGAAGACTGTGCGCAATTTTGGCCCCTTACCTGAGGAAGGATGTTCTGGCTATGGCAGGAAGTGCAAAGAATTGCCAGGCTGAGGGAGTGGATCGGTTAGGACTGTATTTTTTGGAGTTCAGAAAAACGAGAGGAGAATCACATAAAAAGCTGTAAAATTCAAACAGGACTAGACAGGGGAAACACAGAGAGGATATTCCCAATAACCGGCCAGTCCTGAACCAGGGGTCACAGTCGAAGGATATGGGGTAGGCCATTTAGGACTGAGATGAGAAGAATTTTTGTCACCCAGACAGTGGCAAGCCTGTGGAATTCACTGCCACAGAAAGCGGTTGAGGCCAAAACATTGAATGTTTTCAAGAAGGATTTAAATATCGTTCTTAGAGCTAAAGGGTTCAAAGGATATGGGATTGGCTGTCTGGCAGAAAGCAGAGAGTGGGGTTAAAAGGGTCTCTCTCAGGATGGCAGCTGGTAACAAGTGGTGTTCCACAAGGGTCAGTGTTGGGACCACAACTTTTCACTTTGTACATTAATGATCTAGATGAAGGAACTGAGGGCATTCTGGCTAAGTTTACAGATGACACAAAGACAGGTGGAGGGACAGGTAGTATTGAAGAGGTGGGGAGGCTGCAGAAGGATTTGGACAGGTTAGGAGAGTGGGCAAAGAAGTGGCAGATGGAGTACAATGTGGGAAAGTGTGAGGTCATGCACTTTGGTAAGAATTGAAACGTGGATTATTTTCTAAATAGGGAGAAAATTCAGAAGTCTGAAGTACAAAGAGACTTGCGAGTTCTAGTCCAGATTGGCTCAAAGTAAACTTGCAGGTTGAGTCAGTAATTAGTAAGGCAAGTGCAACTTTGGCATTTATTTTGAGAGGACTTGAATATAAAAGCAGGGATGTACTTCTGAGGTTCTATAAGACTCTGGTCAGGCCACATTTGGAGTATTGTGTGCAGTTTCGGGCCCCATATCTCAGGAAAGATGTACTGGCCCTAGGGTGGGTTTAGAGGAGGTTCACAAGAATGGTCCCAGGAATGAAACGCTTAACATATGGGAAACGTTTGAAGACTGTGGGTCTACACTCGATTGAGTTTAGAAGGATGAGGGGGGATCTAATTGAAACTTACAGAATACTGAATGGCCTGGGCAGAGTGGAAGTTGGGAAGATGTTTCCATTGGTAGAGACTAGGACCTGAAGGCACAGCCTTAGAGCAAAGGGAAAACCTTTTAGAACAGAGATAAGGAGAAACTTCTTCAGCCATAGAGTGGTGAATCTATAGAATTCACTGCCACAGAAGGCTGTGGAGGCCGGGTCATTGAGTATATTTAAGACGGAGATAGATAGGTTCTTGATTGTCAAGGAGATCAAGGTTGATGAGAAAATAACGATACTTTGGTTTGTGGTACCTAGTTGGGTACAAATTGGCACTTGTGTTACGGAGAGAAAGCAGGAGAATGGGGTTGAGAAACCTATTAGCCACGACTGAATGGCAGAGCCGACTTGATGGGCTGAATGGCCTAATTTCTGCTCCTATGTCTTATGGTCTTAAAACAGGAACAGGGGACTAAGTTAGATGACCAGCCATGTTCATATTGAACTTATCCTGTCCCTGTTTCCTATGGTTTCTATATACATTTGAATGCACTTCAAAATATATCTAACTCCTGATCATTTTTGCAATGTAGGAAACACAAGTGCCAATTTGTACCCAACTAAGTACCACAAGCCAATGTATCGTTATTTTCTCATCAACCTGTTCAGAGCTGTTCTGACACACCTGTGGAACAGCTAGGGCTTAGAACTCAGACCTCCTGGCCCAGAGGTGGGGACACGACTACCGTGCCAAATGGGCCCCAAACCAATACGTAACTATTTTCTAATCAACCTGTTCAGAGGTGATATTACACGCTGCTGGAATGGGTGGGATTGAGCTGAGGCCTCCTGGTTTAAAGGTAGACACACTACCACTATGCTACAAGTGCCTCCTAAAAAAATCCAATATGTAATAATGATCAGATCATCTGTTTCAGCTGTTACTGAAGGATGAATCTTGGTCAAGACATCAGGAGAACTCCACTCTTCATCGGTGAAGCAGTGTTGTTGGAGTTTTCATGTCTGCACTACATAACAAATGGTGCCATTGTCTAACGCATGACCTGAATGACATCACCTCTGACAGTGCAGCACACCTTCAACACTGGCATTTGCACATTGATTAGGTACTGCCTTCTCAAATCTCTGGAGGAAGACTTGAACTTTCCGACTAAGAAGGGCAATGGGTCTACCCACTGAGCAGCAGAAGAAATTAAAAGTTTAAATGAGGAGGGGATAGTTAAAACAGCAATCAGACAAACACATTGATCCATTTATAGTCATCAGTACAAGTCAGTGACTTCGGTATTTTATTGCTTAGAATTTGCTCGCCTGGGGAAGAACACGCATCCATAAATTGTTATTCATAATAAATAAAGACATAACCTGTTGAAACAAAGTCAAGTCCCAATCATAATCTTTAGAAATACGCACTCATTTCTACTGTCCTGAAATTCGGAAAGTTTTCCAGGTATTCGGGTCACTTAGAAACAGCAAATATTGGGCGAGTCAGTGTACATGTCTGTAAAGTAATCTGTCCAGCTTTTCTTCCATTTAAATGAGACTGAGGGAAAACTCACCCTGTATCTGCAAAACTTAAAGGGCATTCTGAAGAAGGGTCCCGACCCGAAAAGTCAACTTTCCTGCTCCTCTAATGCTGTCTGGCCTGCTGTGTTCCTCCAGCTCCACACTGTGTTATCTCTGACTCCAGCATCGGCAGTTCTTACTGTCTCTGAGGGCTTTCAATAGTCATTTAACCAAAGGTAAAGTCATCATGGACTTACCACACCACAGAGTGCTCTCTCAATAAAGAGAAACAACTGATGGTGGTTCAACGAGGTCATCTATGTGTGGAACTAGAGATGGGAGAGACACTAAATGAATACTTCACGTTGATTTTTACTGTGGAGAAAGAAACGGCGAATAGGGAACTCGGGGAAATGAATACTGATGTCTTGAAAGCAGTCCATATTACAGAAAAGGAGGCACTAAAGGTCTTAAAATACATAAAGGTGGATAAATCTCCAGTACCTGATCAAGTGTATCCCAAGACGTTGTAGGAAGTTAGAGAAGAAATTGTGGGACCCCTAGCAGAGATATTTGTATTATCTACAGCCATATGCCAGGTGCCAGAGGACTGGAGGGTGGTTAAAGTCGTGTCTTTATTTAAGAAAGGCTGTAAGGAGAAGCTTGGGAGCTACAGACTGGTGAGTCTAACATCAGTCGTGGATAAGCTGTTGGAGAGGTTTCTGAGAGATAGGATTTACATGCATTTGGAGAGGCAAGGACTGATCCGGGATAGTCATCATCGCTTTACGCATGGGAAATCGTGTCTCACTAACATGATTGCGTTTTTTGAGAATGTAACACTGATGAGGGCAGAGCACTAGATGTTGTGTGCGTTGACTTTAGTAAAGCCTTTGACAAAGTTCCACATGGTTGACTGATCAGTAAAGATTTTCACATGGGATTCAAGGAGAGTTTGCCAAATAGATACAAAATTGGCTCTATGGTAGGAGACAGAGTGTGTTGGTGGAGGGTTGTTTTTTGGACTCAAGACCTGTGACCAGTGGTGTTCCAAACAGATTGGTGCTGGGTTCACTGTTGTTTGTAATTTATATAAATGAATTGGATGAGAATTCAGGAGGCATGCTTAGTAAGTTTACAGATGACACCAAAGTTGGTGATATAGTGACAGTGAAGAAGATTATTTAAGAGTACGATAGGATCTTGATCAATTGGGCCATCAAGTGGAGATGCAGGTAGACAGGGTAGTTAAGTAGGTATTTAGTACGCTTGCCTTTGTGGCTCAGACTATTTAGAATAAGAGTTGGGACGTCATTTTGAGGTTGTACAGGAGTTGGTGAGGCCTCTCCTGGAGTACTGTGTACAGTTCTGGTCGCCTTGCTATAGGAAGGATATTATTTCATTAGAGAGGGTTCAGAAAAGATTTACCAGGATGTTGCCGGGACTGGAGTTATAGCGAGAGGCTGGATAGACTGGGACTTTTCTCACAGGAACGTAGGAGGTTGAGGGGTGACCTTGTAGAGGTTTGTAAAATCATGAGGGGCATAGATAATGTGAAAGCAAAGGTCTTTTGTCGAGGGTGGGTGAGTTCAAAACTAGGGGGCATATTTTTAAGGTGAGAGGAGAAAGACTTAAAGGGACCTGAGAGGCAACTTTTTCACACAGAGGGTGGTTTGTATGTGGAATGAACAACCAGAGGAAGTGCTGGTGCAGGTATAGGTACAACATTTAAGAGACATTTAGTTAGGTACATGTATAGGAAAGGGTTAGAGGAATATGGGCCAAGTGCAGACAAGTGGGAACAGTTTAGTTTGGGAAATTTGGTCAGCATGGACAAGTTGGAGTGAAGCATCTGTTTCCATACTATATGACTCTATCACTTGAGGGTCACCACACCTCAAGCGAGGGGAGTAGTTGGATAACCTTGGACATTGCAGAAATTGAACCCATGCTGTTGGCATCACTCTGCATCTCAAACCAGTCGTACAGCCAACTGATCACTTGTGTAACTAAAAAGTAATCAGTTATCGAGAAAAGGCAAAGATACAGATTCCCTCTCTAATGGTGGGAGACTGGGAAGTGCTAAACTTCCAAGGTGCCTGGTGTCCTTGGTTTCTGAGTCACTGAATGTTAATGTGCAGGTACAGACAAGCAATTCAGAAGGCAAGTGGTATGTTAGCCTTTGTCCTGAGAGGATTTGAATGTAAGAATAGAGATGTCTCATTATAATCCATCTAAAGCCTTGGTGAGATAACACCTGAAGACTTGCTTGCAGTTTTAGTTTTGTGTGCCTCCTCCTTATAACTCACAATCCCTCTTAGGTTTGAGTTGTTGGGGCAACATTTCATTTATTTCCCTGTCCAAGTCATTTATGTATATTGTGAATAGCTGGGGCCACAGCACTGATTGTTCTGGTACACCACGATTCATCATCTGCTGCTTGGAAAAAGACCCGTTTATTCCCACTCTCTGTATCTGGACTGTCAAACAAATCGCAGTCCACACTGCTGCATTACCCTCAAACCCATTTGCTTTAATTTTTTTCACTAGCCTCTTAGGTGGGACGTTGTCAAAACTGTTTTTGAAAGTGAAACACACACTCGCTGATTCTCCCTTATCTATTCTCCTAGTGACACCCCTGAAAAACTCCAGCAGATTAGTTAAACTTGATTTCCCTTTCATAAACCTGTGTTGACATTTCTAAACCCAATAACTTTTCAAGTGTTCTGTTATCACATATTCTGTCATAGACTGGCAAATTTCCCCAGGACTGACGTCAGGCTACCTGGTCTGTTTTACACTGTGTTTTCTCTCCTTTCTTTGTTTGAATAGAGGGGTTTTAATTGCCTCCCTCCAACCTGTAAGAACTGCACCAGAGTCTATTGAAAGGTGACCACCAATACGTTAAAAGATGCCGGGGCACTTTCTTTAGTAATCTCGTGCGCAGATTATAAGGACCTGGGGGTATGGCAGCCTTTAACCACATTAATTTTTAATTAATTTCAATTAAAGTTTCTTTAAAATTGCGAACTTTCTAATTTTTAACCTTATTAAAGAGGATAAGTTTCGATGTTAGTGAAAGGCAGAGCAGGACTGAAGGGCCGGAGTGCCTACTCCTGTCGTTTTCTCTCTGTCGTTACGTTCTGACAATTCTGTCATGAAACAAAGAGCAACCGAGTGATTCTTGGGATAAGGGGATTGTTTCATGAAGAGGGTTTGATTGGTCTAGACCCATATGCCTCGGAGTTTAGGAAAATGAGAGGTTAACATGGATGATGGTATAATTTTAGGGTATGCAGGGTAGTTTGATCTTGGTAGGATAACTAGGTTCGCACAACCTCGTGGGCCGAAGGGCCTGTACTGTGCTGTACTGTTCGATGCTCTATGTTCTAACTTATTGAAATATGTAACATTATTAAGAGGGTTCACAAGGTGGACGTTAATAGGTTGCTCTAGAACTTTGGTCACAGTCTCAGCATAAGGGTGTCAATCATTTATGACTGAGCTGAGGAGAAATTTCTTCATTCAGAGGGCTGTGGCTCTTTGGAAATCCCTACCACAGACAGCCTGGACGCTCAGCCATTCAGTGTGTGACAAACAGGGATCGACAAAGTCTTGCCTATAGAATTAATTCAGGGGCATGGGGATAGAGCAGAAAGGTGGCATGGACGTAGTAGATCAGCCATGATCTTGTTAACTGGTGGAGCAGGTTTGAGAGGCCAAATGGTCTACTTCAGCTCCTTTTCATGTTCTTATAATCTGCCATTGCCGCATATATGATCTTTGCCCTTC
Organism: Ginglymostoma cirratum; assembly: GCA_024137785.1. Lineage (NCBI taxonomy): Eukaryota > Metazoa > Chordata > Chondrichthyes > Orectolobiformes > Ginglymostomatidae > Ginglymostoma > Ginglymostoma cirratum. The sequence continues at coordinate 21,640,920 of JAHRHZ010000059.1, read as the reverse complement.
ACTTCATTAGTAATGAGCAGAGGTAAGGGCAATGCAGGTCAGATGATAAACCATAAGTTGAACATTAAAAATAAGTACTTTGTTAGTCTTTGAGCACACAGGCACGGTGGCTCAGTGGTCAGCACTGCTACCTCACAGTGCCAGGGACCCAGGTTTGATTCTACCCTCGGGGGACTGTCAGTGTGGAGTTTGCACATTCTCCCTGTGTCTGCGTGGGTTTGCTCTGGTATGCTCCCACCATCCAAAGGCATACAGATTAGTTGGATTGGCCATGCTAAATTGCCTTGTAGTGTTCAAGGATGTGCAGGTTAGGTGGATTAGCCATGAAGGGTTCTGGGGATAAGGTGGTAGGCTGGGACTGGGAAGGATGCTTGTTGGAGGGTTGATGCAGGCTTGATGGGCCAAATGGCCTTGGTCCACACTGTATGGATTCTATGATGCTATCAGAGGTATCAATAGCCCGCTCAACATGATTAATTTTGAGTCTTGTTACTCCTTATAAAGGCAAATTCATTCAATTGAGACAATTTTACTATGTGCATCTTGCATCTGTGCTTTTACTTTTAGGCAATTAAATGATTGTTTCACACATTGTATTTTTCAGAACAGGTTCAACTCATTTGTTGCATAAAATCAACTCTTAATCATGATGAGGATTTGCATTCTCACTATGGAACAGTTAAACTAAACATGAACTATTGCCGGGCTTGAAGGGTTACATTATAAGGAGTTATTACACAAATTGGGGTTGTATTCCTTCCAAAGTCAAACATTAAGGAAGTGTTATGGTCTAAGTTTTCAACAGATTAAGAGAAGTAGATAAGCTAGATACAGAGTGCTTGTTTCTGATGGCTAGGGAATCGAGTACCAGGGGACATAGTCTAAAAATCAGAACTAGATCTTTCAGGAGCAAAATTAGGAAACATTTCTCACACAAAGGATGGGAGAACTTTGGACCCAATTTCACAAAGAAAGTAATTATGCTACATCAACATTAATTTTGTACCTAAGACTGATAAATGTCACTTCTGAAAAGAGCTATGGAACAAAGACAGGTAAATGGAGATCAGCCACAGACCGGCAGTGATCCCTTCGAAGTGAGGGTTAGAACAGGTCTGAAGGCCAAATGGCCTCCTCCTGTTCCTAAAAGTGTGACGAGCACATACATACCTTGGCATGCTTTTTCTTTAATGCACTCAGTTCTTTTTGCTGCTTCTTCAACAATTTTAGGTAGGCCTATAATATCAAACAATAAAATGATTTTAATTGTTTGCAAGAAAAGACCATAATTGCAATGGGAGTTCAGAAAATGCCCTGCTTTGCTTTAAAGAGGCTATATCAATTAGCCCACTGCATCCCTGTAACACAGCCCTCTTTTGTACCTTTCCCTTTATTTTGTGGTCCTTATTTCCATTTTAGTTATTACCTGCAAAAAGTTAACAGAATGTGATATATTTTGAGCAACACATATACGAGAAAAAGGCTTGTAAGGTTTTTATGTTTCATTAACCTAAAGGACATCGCCTGTCTAACAGGGCCAATTGTTCTGATGAGTTTTTAACTCACTTTGACATTACAATTAGCAATGTCACAGTTAAATAGCTGATAAAATGTCATGACTTGCTTCATCGCTTTAAGACTGATCTGAAGCCATTAAATCAAACACCGGGGATATAACTTCACCTGTAGATGCAAGGGCTTGGATCTCATGGGGAGTTTTGATGGCGAACTGTCAAACATTTGCTGTCATTAACCCTCTAAAACTCATTGCAATGAGCATTAGTGTGACTAAACATTTAAGTCCTGAGTTTGCAGTTAGTCATTTATTCCCTTGCCTTGGGTTTCACTGTGCGCTACACCCCCATCTCTCCGGAACTGGCAATGAATGAGACCACTTATGTTGTCGATGCTGGTCATGCATTGGTGTCAGAAAATTTATAAAGAAGTTAAAATTGTGTTCAATGAATTGTTAGTGGAATTTTAACAGCAAACTGAGTAATAACTAATGTTGAAGAACAGATCTGGCTCTGGGGTAAAACAAAATGTTGTGTGCAGAATGTTGTTGAATGTCCCCATCATGATTAGTTACTGAATTTGTAGAAGTTACTTTTAAAAAGAGTCTAAATATTCCACCTTTGCCTAATTCCAGTGTATCTGGTCTTTATTTCACTGTGTAAAATGTTTAACATGTCATTTGATTGTAAGTAGTTTTAGTTGCTAAGCTGCCTGTGAGAATTCTTCAGTTGCATGGTGGGGGAGGTCAGGTTTTTGCCACAGAGATTGAGAGGTCTCCCTGTATTTTTGTTCAAAGCCGCTGCAAGTACCCATGTTTCACCTTAGATAGCAAAAATCCAAACCAAAATTATATTCATGTTATTTCCAGTTGTCTTTAAGAAAAAAAGCCTATTACCCCTCTCTTTCTTATTCCCTGCACTTGGTTCTAAATTAAAATTCCACTGTTCTGACTCAAATTCAACTCCATTTCCTCAATGATAGTAGGAACTGCAGATGCTGGAGAATCTGAGATAACAAGGTATAGAGCTGGATGAACACAGCAGGCCAAGCAGCATCAGAGGAGCAGGAAAGCTTGACGTTTCGGGCCTAGACCCTTCTTCAGAAATGGGGGAGGGGAAGGAGGTTCTGAAATAAATGGGGAGAGAAGGGGAGGAGGATAGAAGATGGATAGAGGAGAAGATAGGTGGAGAGGAGACAGTCCGGTCAAAGAAGCGGGGATGGAGCCAGTAAAGGTGAATGTAGGTGGGGAGGAGATAGGTCAGTCCAGGGAGGACGGACAGGTCAAGGGGCAGGATGAGGTTAGTAGGTAGGAGATGGGGATAGGGCTTGAGGTGGGAGGAGGGGATAGGTGGAAGGACAGGTTAGGGAGGCGAGGACGAGCTGGGCTGGTTTTGGGATGCAGCAGGGGGAGGGAGATTTTGAAGCTTGTGAAGTCCACATTGACACCATTAGGCTGCAGGGTTCCCAAGCAGAATATGAGTTGCTGTTCCTGCAACCTTCGGGTAGCATTGTTGTGGCACTGCAGGAGGCCCAGGATGGACATGTCGTCTGCGGAATGGGAGGGGGAATTGAAATGGTTCGCGACTGGGAGGTGCAGTTGTTTAGTGCGGACCAAGCGTAGGTTTTCTGCAAAGTGGTCCCCAAGCCTCCGCTTGGTTTCCCCGATGTAGAGGAGGCCTCAACGGGGACAGAGGATGCAGTATACCACATTAGCAGATGTGCAGGTGAACATTTGCTTGATGTGGAAGGTCTTCTTGGGGCCTGGGATTGGGGTGAGGGAGGAGGTGTGGGGGCAGGTGTAGCACTTCCTGCGGTTGCAGGGAAAAGTGCTGGGTGTGGTGAGGCTGGAGTGGATTGTGGAGCGGACAAGGGAGTCACGGAGGGAGTGGTCCCTCCGGAAGGCAGATAAAGGTGGGGAGGGAAAAATGTCTTTGGTGGTGGGGTCGGATCGCAGATGGCGGAAGTGTCGGAGGATGATGCATTGGATCCGGAGACTGGTGGGGTGGTACGTGAGGACCAGTGGGATTCTGTTTTGGTTATTTTTAATGCGGGGAGGGGGTGTGAGGGATGAGTTGCGGGAAATGCGGGAGACTTGGTCGAGGGCGTTCTCGACTACTGAGGGGGGGAAGTTGCTGTCCTTGAAAAACGAGGACATCTGAGATGTACGGGAGTGGAATGCCTCATCCTGGGAGCAGATGCGGCGGAGGCGAAGGAATTGGGAATAGGGGATGGCATTTTTGCAGGAAGGTGGGTGGGAGGAGGTGTATTCCAGGTAGCTGTGGGAGTTGGTGGGCTTGAAACGGATATCGGTTTCAAGGTGGTTGCCGGAGATGGAGACAGAGAGGTCCAGGAAGGAGAGAGAGGTATTAGAGATGGTCCAGGTGAACTTAAGGTTGGGGTGGAAGGTGTTGGTAAAGTGGATGAACTGTTCGAGCTCCTCGTGGGAGCACGAGGTGGCGCCGATACAGTCATCAATGTAACAGAGGAAGAGGTGGGGTTTAGGGCCAGCGTAGGTATGGAAGAGGGATTGTTCCACGTAACCTACAAAGAGGCAGGGCTGGACTTCACAAGCTTCAAAATCTCCCCTTCCCCTACCGCATCCCAAAACCAGCCCAGCTCGTCCCTGCCTCCCTAACCTGTCATTCCACCTATCCCCTCCTCCCACCTCAAGCCCCATCCCCATCTCCTACCTGCTAACCTCATCCTGCCACTTGACCTGTCCGTCCTCCCTGGACTGACCTATTTCCTCCCTACTCCCCCACCTACACTCACCTTTACTGGCTCCATCCCCGCCTCTTTGACCGGTCTGTCTCCTCTCCACCTATCTTCTCCTCTATCCATCTTCTATCCGCCTCCCCCTCTCTCCCTATTTATTTCAGAACCTCCTTCCCCTCCCCCAGTTCTGAAGAAGGGTCTAGGCCCGAAACGTCAAGCTTTCCTGCTCCTCTGATGCTGCTTGGCCTGCTGTGTTCATCCAGCTCTCCACCTTGTTATCTCCATTTCCTCAAACCTCTTTTTAAAAAAATAAATTTAATGATTTTCTTTTAAAGTTTGCACATTTCTTTGCCCCATCACCCTTTAATGAATAAACTTTTTACTGGTTGAAACGTGGCTTTTAAAGTCAAGTTTCTGAGGACATTGGCTTGGCTTTGTCCTGTTGTGACAAAGTAAACCTATGACATAAAATTGAAAAATGCTTAATGTTAATGCTCAGAGACCGCAATGGTCAAAATACCTAAGTATGTAACAGCTAAGTGGATGTGAGGGAGAGGGGATTAATGAGTTATGTTGATAGACTAAGCTGAGAAAGCATGGGATACACTGCTAGCATGGACAAGTTGGACTGAATGGTCCATTTTTTGTACGCAGTTATTTCTTTCTAATTTTTGGATCGTTCTTGGCAGTGGGCAATTTTCTACTCCATAATGGAAACATCTATTTTCCCCAGATCCTTACAATTTAATCAGTGAGGATAAAGTTCCATTATTTTTGAATTAACTTAACAAGACCTTACACTGAATAAAACATGTTTTGAAAACTGCTGAGAACTGTGACATGAGAATTAAATAAAGAATAGCAGAGACCAGTAAATGAATTGCAGAACATTATGCTCACGGGCGTTTGTCAAGAAATGAGTGAAAAAATAGGCTTAGGCTCTGGACATAGCCTGGTGGTCAAAGCTTCAAACTGTGACATTTTTTGTAGTCTATTATGAAATGTGGACATTGCTGGCTATGACAATATGCATTATCCACCTTCTGTTTCCCTTTAAAAGGCAGAGGTGAACTGACTTCTTAAACTGTTGCAGTCCATGTGGTGTAGGGCCACCTACAGCGCTCTTAGGAAAGGAGTTCCAGGATTTTGAGCCAGGAAGAATTTTGAAGGAAGGGTGATGCATTTCCAAGTCAAGATGGTGAGCGGTTTGGTGGGGAACTTGCAGGCAGCGGTGTTCCCATATTTCTACTGCCCTTCTCGGTGTTTGAAGTTGGGTGCTTGGGAGGTGCTGAAGGTGACCTGCTATGCTTCAAAAAAAAACCTAACTGGCTATAAAGCAGCCTAAGGATATGCAAGGCATTATATAAAAAAAAAACTCACTGCCATTGCTTCAGCATTCCTGAGCCAAAATTTCCCCTTAATAGCACTACAAGTGTATCTACGGCACATGGACGGCAGCGGTTCAAGAAGGCAGCTCACCATCACCTTCTTAAGGTCAATTAGGAATGGCCCTGCCATTGATATCCATATCTCAGGAGTGACTAATGAGTAATACGTAATAAAGAGTAATAAAGTATAAATGATATAATAAATATCAATAATAAACTAATAAAATAATAATGAGTAATCATGGGTAATAAAGTAACTTTAATGAGCCTTTTAAAATGTTACATCAAGATTACCTTCATCTGCTTCAAATCCTCAATATTCACCTGAGGTACCAGTGTTATATCTGTAAAAAAAAAGTTCCAGCGATGATTATTCAGCATCACTAAACTCATTCCCAGTTACCTTACGCATATTAATAGTCCAATAAAACTACTTCATTGTGATATACAAGACATGCTCATAACATTAAGACACTGCAGATACTGCTGTACACAATAAGAAATAAAGGGACAACTCAAACACTTAAAGCCCTGCTACCTAGACTGAAATGGTAAGATGCTGTGAAGGTTCTAGCTAAATATTTGTTAAGTAAAAGGTATTAAAGGATATGGGCCAAAGACAGGTACATGGAGTTAGGCCATAGATCAACCATGACCTCATTGAAGGCTCAGGGCTCGGAATGGCCTACTCCTGTTCCAATGATCTATGTTCCTGTGCAAGTGACTTCAGTCGGCACCAAGCAGCGTAATTGGAAATAAAAATTTGCATTTGCACATTGCCTTTCACAGGCACAAAGTGCTAATTAGACACCGAGAAAGACATTGTTGTAATGTTGGAAAATGTGGGAGCCAGTTTGCATAGAGTGTGGTCTGACAAACAGCAAGGAATTAGTGGCCATACAAATTATTTTCAAGTCAGACACTAGATTTAACATTCGGCAACTACACAGAAATGATTAGGGATGGGGAAGTGGGAATGTCTATGTTTTAGTCATCACTAAAAAGAAGGTAAGTCTTGGATTAATACAATGGCTTTTTTGAGAATATGACTTCCCATTTCACAACCAATTAGGAATGCTCATTTCCTGCTCAGGTTACCAACCTTCTCAACCTCTTCCCGCGCCTTTGATCTGTTAACCCCCAGGTTGTCTCTTGCTCTAATGAGAGAGTGGCCCGATGGTCCAGTAGGACAATGGCGACTTTACCTTTCACTCATATGCAAATTAACTCAATTAACAAAACAAAGCTATATTAATGTATGATAATAAAGGATTTCTGGGCCACGGTAGATACGTATCAATGTCACAGACTGTCAAACACCCTGTGGAATGTGACCATTCCTGCATTGCTGGGTCCACGCAAGTGGCAAAGTACAAAACCACATTGATACATTAGAAGTCATCATAGAATCCCTACAATATGGAAGCAGGCCATTCAGCCCATCAAGTCCACACCTTCCCTCTGCAGAGCATCCCACACAGACTCAACCCCCCAACCCTATCCCTGTAACCCCACATTACCTTAGGCTAATCCACCTAGCCTACACATCCCTGGACACTATGGGCAATTTAGTATGGCCAGTCCACCTAACCTGCATATCTTTGTCCTGTGGGACAAAACCAGAGTACCCGGAGAAAACCCACACAATTACAGGGGGAATATACAAACTCCACACAGACAGTCACCTGAGGGTGGCATCAAACCCGGGGCCCTGATGCTGTGAGGCAGCAGTGATAACCACTGAGCCATGTGATAATCGTTAGGGAGATAAACAATTTGAAGACTTTGCAGAAGCAAATTTAGACCTCTGAGAGTTTTATAACTGGTGACAGTAGATATGCAATTGTATCAGAGTGCTACTTTATTTCCTATTCCTTCATGGGATGTGGGTGTCACTGGCAAGCTCAATCTTTGTCACACAACCTGACTCGCCATTGAACAGATTGTTCAACAACATTGTTGTGGGTCTTCCTAACAGTCCTGCACTTTATCAATGAAACAAGCATCTGAGCCACAAACATGCTTGAAAAACACTTTATTTTTATACCACAGTTAAGATACACACAAAATAAAAGAAACCAATTAGCTTAACTATGAAAGAGATTGTCAAACACGCCATGGAATATGACGATTCCTGCATTTTTTGTTCAATGAAAGTGGCACTTCAGCACTTTGGACAGTCACAATTTTAAAACATAGCTCTTGATAAAATCTGCGTTAAACTTCTCTCTGACATTTATGAGCAACGCCCCCACTAGATGGAGCATTGCAGTTTGCAAGTAGCTACTTAATGAACGTGCTGCTCTGGTGGTCAGTTGTGATTTAACACAACCACATCTCTTGGTGTCAATAAAGTGTTGAAAGACAACTTCTGAAATCAATGCTTAAAAGTAATTCTGAGAATGAATCACAGTGATTTGGCAGCCAGGCATCAAGACAAAACAGGGTCACCAGTTGCATGGTACTGAAAGGTCATTTATAAAGGATTGCAATATTTTCTGTCTTAAACTTTGCAAGAGCCACCTGAATGTTAAATGTAAGGACTGTCATAGATTGACTGGGAGGAAGCTAAATATAATCAGGTGAGTAAAATTAAGTAAACAAAAGATGCTGGAGATCTGAAACAAAAACTGCAATTGCTGGAGAAAGCAAGCAGTGTTAGTAGCAAGCTGTGGAGAGATAGCAGAGTTAAGGTTTCGGGTTCAAGTGAGGTCTGACAGTTGTGTTACTCCAATCCGTCAATTGACTGTGTAGGCTCGTAATGTTACAGCACAGCTGTGCGTGTACAGGTGAGTCATGGGGCCATTTCTTGGAGTGGGAATTGACACCCTGTTCATGAAATTGATAGAATGTTTGTCACCAGAATGTATATTAAGTGGTTTTAAGGGGCCTTAGTAGAAGTAAGATTTTGTGCAGCCCACCTAGTTCTCTGCCCAAATTCCCATAGTGTTTCTTCAGATATAAGACAGGGTAATTGGACCGCTGAAAAACGAGGCTGGAGAAATAGTAATGAGGAGCAAAGAAATGGAGGAGGAATGGAACTGGTGCTTTGCATCAGTTTTCATGGTGGAAGGTACCAGTAGCATACGAGAACTTCAAGACAGTAAGGGGGCAAAAAGAGAGGGTGCTGGGAAAGGTGAAAGGCCTAATGGTAGAGAAATCACCTGGCCCTGATGGACTGTGCCCCTGAGTTCTGAAAGAGATAGCTGAGGTGATTGTGGAAGCATTGATGGTGATCTTTCAGGAATCACCAGAGTCAGGAAGGATCCCGGGGCGGGGGGAAATGGCTAATTTAATATACATGTTTAAGAAGAGAGGGAGGTAAAAGGCTGGAAATAATAGGCTGGTTAGCCTGACCTTGGTCATTGGTACAATTTTAGAGTTCATCATTAAGGATGAAACTGGGGAGTACTTGAAAGTGCACGGTAAAACATGGCTTCACCACGGGGCACTCACGCCTGACAAACCTGTCAGAATTCTTTGAGTAGGTAACAAACAGGTTAGACAAAGGATAGCCAGTGAATCTATTTGGATTTCCAGAAGCCTTTGACAAAATGTTACACAGGAAGCTACTAAATAAATAAGAGCCAATGGTGTTAGGGTCAAGGAACTGGCATGTATGGAGGATTGGCTGACTGGCAGAAGACAGACAGTGGGAACAAAGAGGTCTCTTTCAGGATAGCAGCCAGTGACTAATGGAGTTCTACATGTGTCAGTGTTAGGGCCACAGCCATTTAAGTTATATAATAACAATCTGGATGAAGGAACTGAGGGCATTGTTGCTAAGTTTGCAGACAGCACAAAGATAGGGGGAGGGACAGACAGTGTTGAGGAAGGGGGGAGACTGCAGAAGGACTTGGACAAGGTGGGTGAGTGGGCGGAGAACTGGCAGATGGAATATAATCTGGGAAAGTGTGAGGTTATGCACTTTGGCAGGAAGAATAGAGACACAGACTATTTTCTAAATGGGGAAAGGCTTTAGAAATCTCAAACACAAAGCGTCTTAGGAGTCCTAGTTCAGGATTGTCTTCAGACTAACATGCAAATTTAGCTGGCAGTAAGGAAGGCAAATGCAACATCAGCATTCATTTCAAAAGGGCTAGAATACAAGAGCAGAGATGTGCTGCTGAAGCTGTATAAGGCTCTGGTCAGACCGCATTTCGGATATTGCGAGCAGTTTTGGGCCCCATGTGTAAGAAAGGAAGTGCTGGCTTTGGAGTGGGTCCAGAAGAGGTTTACAAGAATGATCCTGGGTATGAAGGGCTTGCATATGAACAGTAGTTGAGGACTCTGGGTCTGTTCTCGATAGAGTTTAGAAGGATGAAGGGGGACCTGATTGAAACTTTCATGGAGCTGTTTCAGAGACCTACATGTGAATTTTTACACCGATATTCATTAATTAACAAATTCATTCAGTTTGTTGAAGGAGCGTCTTTGGTAGGCCAAACTGCTCGTTCTCCTGTAAAAGATCAAAATGCAAGGATAACCTGAGTGTACGTTTTGTTCTTTCACGAGGTGTGGTCCACATCAGCATTTGGGGGAACCATTTTTAATTGCCCTGGGCTTGTTCGGCCGTTTCACAATACATTTACCACATTTCTGTAGGTCTGGAGTTACACATAGGCCACGCCAGGTCAGAGCAGTAGATTTCCTTCTATCAACTAAGTCCAGGAAGCAGGTGGGTTTTAACACAACAACAAAAAAGGTAGTCTTATAGTCACCATTGTTAAGACAAGCTTTCAATTTTGGATTTTATTAATGAATTGACTTCAAAGGCCACCAGGTGAGATGGTGGGATTTGAACCTGCATCTAAAGGGTGTAAGCTTGGATGTGGGGAATTACTAGACTCGTACATTACCACTGATTACCATCATTCCTGACTCAAACTACCAGCAGCTGAGATTCTGTTGCACCAAGTAGTGAAATCCACTAATGGGCACTGCTGCACAGTGCCTGGGGAGGCCACTCGTGGCTCTTTAATTATCATTTACTGTAATTATAATGTTGGTACCAGTACGGCACGGGGAACTGCTTTCAGCCAACTATGAGTAAGCAGTATGACATCCTCCGCTGGCCCATTTGCACTACGCTGTGTTCATCAAGGGACAATACCACAGATGACAGACAGCCAGTTAAATTTGTGATCAAAATTATACGATTCTGAAACAACGCTGTTGCCTTGATGCATGCATATTCTGGCATTGTGTATGACTCGATGAGAAAGTCCGTAGTAGGTTCACTGGGCTGATCCCAGGTATAGAGGGACTATCGTATGAGGAGAGTTATCGTATGAGAAGGTTAGGTCTGGATTTCAGATGAATGAGAGGACATCTTTTTGGTATATATAAGATTCACAGGGGGCTTGACAGGGAAGGTGCAGAGAAGGTGTCTGTACTTATCAGAGAGTCTAGGACCAGAGGGTATAATCTCAGAATTAGGGGTTGTGTATTTTAAATAGAGATGAGGAAGAATTTCTTCTCTCAAAGGGGAGTGAATCTGTGAGAACCTTCCTTGCAGAGTACGGTTGAAGCTGGATGGTTGAGAATACGCAAAGCTGATATTTTTAATCAGTAAGGGAAACAAGGCTTAAGGGGTAAAGGCAGGAAAGTGGAGTTGAGGATTATCAGATCAGCCACGATCTCAGTGAATGGTGGAGCAGATTTGATGGATTAAATGGTCTACACTTCTGCTCCTACACCTTATGGTTTTATAGAATAAATTTGCAACATATTTTATCTTCTTTATTAGCCAAATAGTGGGTTATCTCAGTTGACTCGGTTGTGGTGTAGAATAAAGCAAAAAGTGTGGGTTCAATCCTTGTATTGGCTGTGGTAGTTCCTGGAGGACCTACGTCGTCACCTTTATTCCACGTAAGTGGATTGTACTTAATGAATTGGAGTAATACAAGGAGTTGTCCATGGTCCTTTATGGATGATGGCTATTTCCCTCACCCTAGTCATCTGGTCCAAATATTAATTTACAGCTTCGTACTCAACTTTAGCATTGTGAAAATGGTGAGGTAAGGGGACAAAGCCCAGAAAAATCCATTGGCATCTTTCACCTTTACTCTAATTTATTAAAGAGTATAACGGCGGTGAGGGCTGAATGAGGCAGTTCAGGGGCCATTAAGACCATAAAATGTAGGAGCAGAAGTAGGCTGTTCAACCTATCAAGTCTATTCTGCCTTTCAATGAGATCGTGCCTGATTTGGTAACCCTCAGCTCCACTTTCCAGCATTTTTCCTTAACCCTTTATTTCCTCATTGATTCAAAATCTGTCTATCTCACCCTTGAATATACTTAATGGCCCAGCTTCAAGAGTTTTATGTGGTAAAGAATTCCATTGAATCTCTACCTTTTGAGAGAAGAAATTCCTCCTCATTTCTGTCTTAAATGTGTAATCTCTCATTCTGAGATTATTACCTCTGGTCCTAGATTCTCCCACAAAGGGAAACCCTCTTTACACATCTCCCTTGTCAAGTACTCTACGAACAGTGTTTGTTTCAATAAGGTCGTCTCTCAGTCTTCTGTATTCCAGTGAGTACAGGCTGAACCTAGTCAGTCTCACCTCATAGGACTGTTCCTCCATAACCAGTATCAGCCTAGTGAGCCCTCTCTGGACTACCTCTGATGCCAATCTATTATTGGGGGATGGGTTATCCCCTAATAAGCCATTGTTAGATATAAGGCCCAAAACTGTCCACAGTATTCTGACTATGAGAGAGGCTGAATAGGGGGGGCTGTTTTCCCTGGAGTGCCAGAGATTGAAGGGTGACCTTGTAGAGGTTTATAAAACATGAGGGGCATGGATAGGGTAAATAGCCAAGGTCTTTCCCCCAGGGTAGGGGAGTCCAAAACTAGAGGGCATTGATTTAAGGTGAGGGGGGAAAGATTTAAAAGGGACCCAACGGGCAACATTTTCAAGAGAGGGTGGTGCGTGTATGGAATAAGCTGCCAGAGGAAGTGATGGAGGCTGGTACAATTACAACATTTAAAAGACGTCTGGCTGGGTGCATGAACAGCAAGGGCTTAGAGGGCCAAATGCTGGCAAAATAGGACTGGATTAATTTAGGATGTCTGGTCGGCATGGACGAGTTGGACCGAAGTGTCCATTTCCGTGCCGGATGACTCTAAGACTAGAGCCCTACATAGTTAAGAGGAGGTTGGATCACCTGATGCTTCCACACACCCCTCCCCTCATAAAATTGGAGACAGATCAGAGGGTGGACAAGTAGTAATCCCCATTCCCCAGCTCCCACCACTGCCTTCAAACTATTTGGCAGGGATCTTAAAATCCAGCCTAACATGGAAATGGTTCCCAACCTCGACGTCAGAGAGCATGTTTTTTGCCCAAAATACCACTCAATATGTGCAAACTCAAAATGATTTGAGGCTTCCAAACCAATAAGACTAACCCATGACAACAACCACTGGTTAAAGAAAAATACAATATCATTCTCGATTCTCACCTTTCTTTGCATCGTTTCCAGTTCCTTGTCCAGATGTTGAGTTCTGTCTCAGTTCTGAGCTGCTCTGTGGTGTGACACTTGCTTTCACTGGATTAGATTTCCCTTTCTTATCGTTTTTGGAGGTGTCATTTGGCACATCTGCTATATCGCTCTTGAAGTACAAAGCAAACAAATTGCCACGTGTGACAAAACAAATCCATCAACTGATGTTCTACATTAAGAAATCTCACTCAGACTGACTACCTTAGAAACTGGGACAGAGCTACATAAATTGTAACTCTACAGGAAATACTCTCAAGCCATAAACCAGTTGTTAGATTCAGAAATACTGATGTCGCTATTTCCTTATGTGTGTAATTACATTTTTATGATCTCATTGTTAAAATGTAATAGCTGGACATTATAGATACGAACAGGGTGCAATCTTCTCCTCTGGTCATTGCTGGAAGTTACAGGTCACCAGAGCTCAGGACACCTACAAGGGGTAGAAAGGCCTTCATTTTCCTACCTTTGGCACAATGGACTTCCATGCATTAATGCCATTGTTGAGCCTCCCTATTTCCACAACCATAAAATCACCTGAATCCGATAGTCTCAACTCATCAGTTGTTGAAATTCTCACCCGTGCCTCAGTTAACTTTAGGTTTTATTACTTAGTTGCGCAGTCTGGGCAGGAGCCCCACATTCAACATTATTTTGCCCAAACGTCACAAACGTGCATCAAGCCTTGACCATCCTTCAACCCTATATTGGATAAGCAACACTGAGTCTCAGCTAAACAAAGTCCTGCTCTTAAATTTCTCATTGTTGTTTTCAAATCACTTCCTGGTCTCACTTCTCTCTATCTTTGTAATGCCCTACAGCCCCACAATTCTCAGAAGGTATCGGCACTCATCTCATTCTGTCCTCTTAGGCATCCAGATTGGTCTTTGGTTGCCTGTGCTTTAAACTCTGGAATTCCCTCCTTAAACCTTTCCACCTCTCTTCTCTTCTGAAAGACACTTCTTCAATCCAACTTCTGTGACCAAGCATTATATCTCCTTAACTAGCTCAATTTCATATTTTCTTTTATATTACTCCTATGAACTACCTTGGGATATTTGATTATATTGAAGTGCTACAGAAATATGTTATTGCTTTCATAATGCCTCTTGTCACCAACGCTTTCAGCAACTCTCTGAATATTTCCATCAATTCTTATAGGTTGTTCATTTACTTATGGATGTTGAAGGATGTAATCAGCAAGGGAATCAAGGCTTATGTGGATAAGGCAGGAAAATGGAACTGAGGATTATCAGATCAGCCATGATCTCACTCAGGGACAGAGCAGACTTGATGGACTGAATGGCCTACATCTGCTCCTAGGTTTTAGGATCTAATGGAATGGTAGACATCTACCTAACAGTTAACTGCATCTTTGCTTTTGATAGGTTAGTACATAGTCATGCATATGGTGTAGCATGATTAGAGATTAATGACATTTACAACTATTACTCTGCTAATGAATTACAACTCAGCCACCAACAGCTGCTTCGTAATTCCTGCAGAGACACATTTAAGAACGTGCCTGAACTGGAGGCGAAATAAAGGGATGGTAAATAGAAACTGCTGATTTAGATAAATTGATTTAGGTCTGAAATAATGGTTTGTTTCCTGCAATAATCTTTTCTTCTTTAATTATGATTTATGATTTATGATTTCTGTCGCAGGGAACAACCCTGCAGTGACTTAATCAAGAGTTTGGCACCTGAAAGTTGTTTGCTGTTTGATGCCGGTGTTACCACATTTCAGCCTAATCCGACCTGCATTCAGCACATACTCGCATATATCTAAGGCTGAATCTTCACAGTCACCCTGAAGATACATTTACAATGTGAATCAGGAGGAAAATGAGAACATTTTGTAGTATGATGCCGACTCCAAGTAATCTTGCCAGAGGTGGGGGTCTGGTTGTAGAATAGGTCGTTAATTAGTTTCAACTGAGGGTATACCTGGTCATACCACTGGGATCCTGCTGATGACCAACAGGCCAGAATGCCCCTGCGCTGAGGTTTAAGTTTAGCAGTTGCTTGGAGATGACCTCCCAGAAATATGCCTGAGGTCCAGAGAGTTCTTCTTTAAAATTCGGAGCTGCGGTACACAAGAGTTCTGGCCTCCAGTCAATACTGAGGAAGGGCTACCTCTCCACACCCATGACCTGACTGTGACATTTCTTTATTTAGAGACTTCACTAACTCTTCAGAAGCCAATTCCATCTTCAGGGGTCCTTGTGTTTCCCTACGTACCCTGGCAGCACCATCTCTCCTGGTGATTCTGCCAACTAAACATCACTCCAGGCCCCTGGTTGGACCTGTTTGTCCCCTGGTCTGCTAGCTACCTTTAATTGGATGAAGTTTCTTAACTGGCCATCTCCAGGAATGTCTTCATCTCCAATGTCCCCACTCGACCACAACCAGGCTCCCAACCTGGAAACTGAGCTTGCCTTGGAGTCTGGATGATCCCGGTGGTTAAAATCTGGTCATTAACCTCCCTTTCACACACATCAAGGACATATTCATGAATTAAAAACTTGGCTGATTCCACCAGGGATTAAATTTACCATTCTGTGTGATCCACACAGTGGAGCGAAGAAAGAATGAAAAATGTAGGCGATTAAAGTTCTTTCAATTTTGAAGCTCATCAGCTCCTAGGCTTGAAAATAATCTAGCTTCAATTGGAAATCTTAATCGATCAGTGACAAATGACAAAAATGTCTGGATCAAATAATTCTTTGACTCTTTGTACTGACAAACTGCATTATGCATCAACTTTAAATGCAGTGAAACCTCCAATGTCTACATAACTACAATGTACTGGAAAATACGTTGGATATTAAAGGAGGCAGAAAGAAGGAAGGATCCATTCTTAATTGTTCTTCATTATTAGAAAGATTGCACTCAGAAGCCATGTTTTGACCTCACACTTGTCAGCGGATATTTGTATCTGTTGTCTAACATTAATGAGGGAAAATAAACCATTTGCAACTACTTCCTATTTGCAGTGATGATGCAAAACAAAACTGCAATTTTTGCGAACTTATTCAGAAGAAAGTTTACTCAATCATTTGCTATTCAGTGTGAAGTAAATATTAAAAGTATTTTTTACATACAGTTTCAATTCCCATTGCCCTCATTTGGTCAGCTCTCTTTTCCATTACTGACAGAAACTTCTTTGGATCTGATAAAGCGTCAACGATATCTGGTAGAGGAAGAGAAAAGCCTTAAAGAAGATCTAAAAGAAATATCAGTGAATGATATAATTTTCAAGGCAAGGATTATGGCAAAAATAAACACAAGGTCAGCTGGAATCCAGAGATCAAGATTAGCCCAATACCTCTAATGCTTTATAAAAACTGAAAGAACTGCGGATGCTGTAAATCAGGAACAAAAACAAAGTTGCTGGAAAAGCTCAGCTGGTCTGGCAGCATCTGTGCAGGAAAAAAACAGAGTCAACATTTCGGGTCCTCTGAGGAAGGGTCACTGGACCTGAAACGTTAATTCTGTTTTTTCCTTCACAGATGCTGCCAGACCTGCTGAGCTTTTCCAGCAATTTTGTTTTTGTACCTCTTAATGCTTTAGTTTGCTCTTTGTAGAGTAGATTAAAACATTACTTTAAAAATAATGCTAGTAGGTTTTCATCGGTACCATATATGCTTGTGTAAAGGTCGAGCTTTTCAGGCCAAACTTTTAGGAATTGACTTTTATGTAAGTAATACTTTTGAGGGGCTGTAATCCATGCTGGGACTTTGGAACCGCCGATAATGACACTAGTTGCTGGCCGTGGTCCTGAATTCAGTAGGGATTAGGCTGCCCCAGACTACCTCCTGGTGTTCTGATATTTAAATGAAAAAAGACTTAAGACCTGATAAACTGTTCCCACAAGCCTTAGTCCGAAAACTAAAACATGGTATATGAAAAAAGCACTTTGCCCTTCAAAAGTCCTAAAAGTCGGGGATGACTATTACATAAGATTGATGGTTACTTGAGCATGCACTGTGCGTCTTAATGAAGAACAGGAAGGCAGAGACGTTTAAGTACTTAGAAAAGAAATTTTGAACTGGAATACTGTTAAAAGTAGGAGATTAAATTCACAAAAGGGGTTTAAAGTTCAGCGGGAATTTAAGATTTGGGAAGCTTATGTGAGTCACAGTGCAGAGTGCGATTAAGGTTGGATGGAATAGGGACCAGGAATTTTGAATAAGTTGATTTGATTTATTGTAGTCAAATGTACCTTAGTACAGTGAAAAGTTTTGTTTTGCAAACAGTACGGGCAGATCATAGCAAACAAGGACACACAATCATAGCGTGCTGAAACAGAGTGAGGCATACAAGATTACAGCTGCACAGGAGGTGCACGAAGCAAGATCAACTTTAGCGAAGTGAACGTTATTTGAAGTTAGAGGGGTCCATTCAACAGTCTAATAAAGGCAGGTAAGAAGCTGCTCTTGAACCTGTTGGTGCATGTCTTCAAGCTTCTGTATCTTCTGCCTGATGGACGAGTGTTGATGGAAAAGAAAGAATGGAAGACTAGCTAGCCTGTTGAACACTAGAATGGCCAAGTCTGGAGGGAACTGAGGTGAAACTGCAGGGTTTCAGCAGTAACTGAGCTGAGGTGGAGGCAGAAATGAACAATGTTTCTGGAAGTGGAAACAATCAATCTTTGCGATGGCTGAACTTAAACACTAGGCCTCGTCAAACACAACAGGAAATGGAAAATCTGACCTAGAGGCTTCCAAAATTTGTACATGTCAAGAAAATGGGAATGTTATTCAAACCTAAACAAGTTTGAAAATAAACAGCAACAGCATGCAAAATGGTTCAGTAGCAAAGGTGACAGTCATTGGATATCCATGGAGCATGGATCCCAGATAGTCTCCCCATCCCTGATTGTAGCCAGGCTATCAGTGCGGATGCCACCATTAATATTAGTGCTGTCAAGTCACTGTCCAACAACCCTTTGAAAAATGAATACACATTTACCAGTGTGGGGCCCAGCTGCATTACACCCACGGACAGACAGCATGCTGAGAGCCAAGGTCCAAACTCAAAATGATGGGCACTGAGACAATGTGTGGAAGGCCACTCTTAGAACTTTCAGGAGAGACTGAGCAGACCATCAAAAAGGAAATGTAAATATAACAGACAAAATTGCTAAAATTACATGATAGAAGCTTCTCATTTGTAAATTATTTCCACGACACATGTACTCAAACGATTTACTTCTGCCACTTTCACGGTTGTTATGGACAGTACAATGCTGCTTTACATTTCAAATGTCATTTTTCACTCAGTGGGCAACCTTCCAAACCATTCTCATTGTAACATGACGTATACTGATAGGTAAGAACTTGATGATCTCACCTCCAAATCCATCAGGGACATAGGTTTTGAGTACAATATTACAAAAGACAGTGGGCAATGATAAGGGCTTATTGCCTTCATTTCTGAGGGATATGTGCCGATAGCCAGCTTGCAGACCATCCAAAGGTAGGATTCTCTGTCCAATCAACTTGTTGTTATCATCATAAACTGCTATTCTCAACACTGCGAGGTCTGGCAGAATGACCTGGAAAATGAAACAAATTTTGATTTTGTTCTCACTGCTGAAACACAATCAGTTTCATAACTTGAAAGAAAATGGTATGCAATTACACTGCATGCTGACGCAACTGAGCCTGTGCATTATGAGTCATGGCTTAAACCGTTAATGCTACTTCTGAACAGAGCAGATTTCGTGGCAGAAGTTTTATCTTCTTAAATGAAACTTGTTAACTATTTAATGGGTCTCTGCAGACACAATGGAGTATTTTAATCCTAGTCTTCAAACTCCCACGTGTTGTTGAGAACCCCCTCATCCATTCAAAGCATAGAGATAACAAGTTGTGTGGCTGGATGAACACAGCAGGCCAAGCAGCATCATAGGAGCAGGAAAACTTGATGTTTCAGGCCTAGACCCTTCATCAGAAATGGGGGAGGGGAAGAGGGTTCTGAAATAAATAGGGAGAGAGGGGGAGGCGGATAGAAGATGATAGAGGAGAGGATCGGTGGAGAGGAGGCAGACAAGTCGAAGAGGCGGGGATGGAGCCAGTAAAGGTGAGTGTAGGTAGGGGGGTAGGGAGGAGATAGGTCAGTCCAGGGAGGACGGACAGGTCAACGGGACGGGATGAGGTTAGTAGATAGGAGATGGGGGTGCGGCTTGAGGTAGGAGGAGGGGATAGGTGAGAGGAAGAACAGGTTAGGGAGGTGGAGATGAGCTGGGCTGGTTTTGGGATGCGGTTGGGGGAGGGGAGATTTTGAAGCTTGTGAAATCCACATTGATACCATTGGGCTGCAGGGTTCCCAGGCTGAATATGATTTGCTGTTCCTGCAGCCTTCGCATGGCATCATTGTGGCATTGCAGGAGGCCCAGGATGGACATGTCATCTGAGGAATGGGAGGGGGAGTTGAAATGGTTTGCGACTGGGAGGTGCAGTTGTTTGTTGCGAACTGAGCGCAGGTGTTCTGCAAAGCGGTCCCCAAGCCTCCGTTTGGTTTCCCTGACGTAGAGGAGCAGTTCACTTTCTTTTCCGAACTGACTCCACAAAGCTAATAGTTTTATGGATTTGTCTTAATTTGGATGGTGACTGGAAGGGAAGGGTCGAACTCAGTTTAGTGGTGACCCACAGTCTTTCTCCATTGTCTACAACAAATTCCTTCTGGCTCCATGTTCCGGCAAGACTCTCTTTGATCAGACCCCCGACAGTTTTCAGGCTAAGCTTACCTGGGGGTCTACACTCTGTCCAGCACTGTCCTAAAATGGCAATCAGCATCCTATCTAAATCACAGGACCACACTCACCCAACACCAACACCCCCAGCTACCCCCACCCCACCCCTCTCCCCCACCCAATCATCCTCAGGGAGGTTGGCATTACCATGGGGATAGGACACTGGGGATAGGCAGCTTAGACATCAGCTACTGGTAGCTCGGTGCTACCATATGTTTGCACAGGACATCTCAGAACTGACTCTGCTAATCTAACAAATTCATGATTCAGGCTCAGGAACTGTATAAGCCTCTGCCTCCTACAATGAGTGACACAGCAGCTCTTGCCCTCTCCTAACCCTATTAACTCACCCCTCCCCCCAACCAGTTAGAATAAAGCATGACTCATTGGGTTTCAAAATGAGCTCAACTGGACAGCGATAATTGTATCAGAGATAAAAGGTACAGCAGATGCTGGAGAAGCCGAGATAACAAGGCGTGGGGCTGGATGAACACAGCAGGCCAAGCGGCATCATAGGAGCAGGAAAACTTGATGTTTCGGGCCTAGACCCTTCATCAGAAATCTGATTTCTGATGAAGGGTCTAGGCGCGAAACATCAAGTTTTCCTGCTCCTATGATGCTGCTTGGCCTGCTGTGTTCATCCAGCCTCACGCCTTGTTATCTCAACTGGACAGCTGTTTCATGGGCTGCATAATTTCCTTGTGTGCAGTGTGATTCTGTGGTCTACCATTGAGCAGGCAAATATTCCAATCTGCGTTCTGTACTTCAGACGTAGAACCAATTGAAGCACTGGATCACCAACTTACCTTTCGAAACACAAACGGTTCCTCATTATATACTGGGTTCAAGCCATTGTTCATCACCATTCGTGTTCGGAACTCCTTTCGAATAGTGTCAGTTGGTAGGCCATACATATCTACTTCTACATATGTGCCAATTTTCTTATCTGATAGAAATTGGCCCGATATTACCTAGAAAAGAGAAAGGCATTTATCGTAACTTTTGCATAACAAATGCAAACACTTTATCAATGTAACCATGTCTTTTAAGTGTTCACAGAATGTGAGCATTGTAAGTGTCTATAGTCCATCCCTTAAGAAACTGTTGTTGAGTCACCTTCTGGAACTATTATGCATGAATGTCTCTCATAGTGGTTATTTGATACAATGTAGTGGCTTGCTAGACTATTTCAAAGGGCTGTAACTAGTTAACCATGTTGCTGTGGGCCTGGAGTCACAAGTAGGCCAGGCCAAGAGAAGATGGCAGATTTCCTTCCCTAAAAGTTATCAACAAACCAGATGAGTTTTTACAATCCAATATTCTATGATCATTTACAGATTATGAGAATTTGTAAATGAGAAGTTTGGATAATTTCTGGGTAATAAAGGATTTACCACGTGGCTTCTTGGAATTCAAAAGACAAAGGGTTGTTCACAAAAAGGAACATTGGCATATATGGATAGCTGCCAATAGTACTTTGCTGGGGCACACGGAGTTTGGGAACTTGATTCAAGTTCTGTGGAGTGATAGCATCAATTCCTCCGTTTTCCTACTCTAGTCAGTAGTATTAAATCAGCATCTACTGTGATCATCTTAGGTAAGAGGCAGGCTTCTTCTGCTCCAGTTCTCTGTCTAAAGGTTTGACTCATGACCTCCACCATGGCTAGGACAAAAAAGCAGATTCCAAATCCACTCCACCTGGAATAGGAATTGACCCCATGTTGTTCACATCAGTCTAATCCACACCAGTCATCCTGCCAAGTGGATGTGGAACCATCATGTCTTTGAATTTATCATAGGCTTAATGACTGTCTTGATGTATTGACCATATCTATGGGACAAAACAACTGCATTGTTAAAAAAACATTCTTCCCTAAAAATATGCTGGGAATGAATGACCAGCACTAGTTCTCAATTGTCTTGGTATCCATTGGAGTAGGTTTGTATTATTGATAATTGTATTGTTGTAACATTGCTTGTTGAGCCACAATCCCCCATATCTAAAAGGATTTGTTCACAGTGGAATGAAAGTGATGTGCCCAAAAGGAAATAAAGATGGGCAATTATCTCAGTTTTTACTGGAATCTAGTTGCAGGGGTGGAATACAGATGATCTGCACCTGCAGCTGGTGAAAACTGTCAGTCTGTGCTATCCCTTGAGGGTACCTGTGATGTAGTACCAATGTCCCTTCCTCTGAGCCAGGAGGCCCAGGTTCAAGTCCCACCTGCTCCAGAAGTGTGTAATAAAACCTCAGTCCAGGTTGATTGGAACATACACAGACTACTTCCCAATAGACAGCAAGAATTAGGGACAAAAGTTGAAAACTCAAATGTCTTCCTTGACATAGTTTCACCATCACTTCCGTGATGTAACTTTGTAACACAGCTCAATGTTGTAACAATTCAGAGGCAGAAACAGAACAAAAGGTATTGTTTGTCCTGGCAGTAATGAAGAGAATCTTGAGCCATAATCGATTCTGTTGACTTAATTGCTTTTTGTTAAGAGTATATCATATCTTGTACAGTAAATTCTGCTTAGTTCATAAATACCGGTTGTTCGTACTTTGTTAGGACGCTTTGGTTTGAGAGTTTTATGCTTCAAAACAGTAAAAGTCACAAGGTTAAAGTCAGGGAGCTTTGCTGTCAGGCCAGTGATGAAGAGCTGGCTCATTACACTTCACACAGTCAATGATTTGATCCAGGCCACTATTCTCACCAGTTTTTCACAATGGTTGGCACACTTTCTTGGTAGGTTTTACATGTCTTAAATAAATGGGAGGGTCAATGTTAATCATAATTTTGTCCATCTCATGGAGCATGATGGTGTTGCAGTGAATGGCAGGCGAGCAATGTAAGACATTTCCTCAGATTTCCTGACATTAATTTCCATAAACAAATAAACCGTTCAGTGGTACAGACTGAGAGAGTAGGTCTTTCCTCTCATTTGCAGTTTTGTGGGTCTTTGCTGCGGTTAGTGTACTATTCCATTTCCAATGTGATGACGACAACAAGACTGTACAAACTAGTTATCATGACTCTGAACTGCTTTTAGGTACAGTAAAATCTAATTTGATGTGAAATAAAGTTAAGTTACTTTATTTGACTTCTTACCTGGACAGAACACGTCGCTGCAATAACACCATCCACTGGAGTCTCGGAGAATGGGTCAAAGGTCCGATCAGGGCGACGCATGAAGTCCGGCTTAAGTAGAAAACTAACAGGGGTGAAAGGAATTCCAAACAAATTAGCATTACAATGCAATTTATTCAAATTTCTAATACAAAGAACAATCTTCTTAAAAACTTAACAGTTTCTGCCAAATCTCTACATAAATATCGTTAGAATCGATCTGCTTGAGGTTCTTAAAATCATGAGGGGAATAGATAAGGCGACTAGCAAAATCTTTTCCCTAAGGTGGGGGAATTCAAAAGGGTTCAGGAAAGATTTACCAGGATGTTGCCAGGACTGGAGGATTTGTGTTATAGGGAGAGGGTGGACAGGCTGGGACCTTTTTCACTGTAGCATAGGATGTTCAGGCGTGACCTTTAAAGAGGTTTATAAAATCATGAGGGATATAGATAAGGTGAATAGCAAAGGTCTTTTCCCTAAGATGGAGCAATTCAAAACTAAGGGCATATTTTTCAGGTGAGCCGAGAAAGATTTAAAAAAGGGCACGAGGGGCAACTTTTTTTACACATTGTGGTTCATGTGCGGAATGAATTGCCAGAGTAAGTGGTAGATGCAAGTAAAGTGACAATTTTTAAAAGACACTTGGATAAGTACATGAATAGGGAAAGTGTGGTGGGATATAGACTAAATGTAGGTGGGTGGGACTAGTCTAGTTTGGAACGTGGTTGGCACAGATTGGTTGGACCAAAGATTGGTTTCGATGTTGTATGACTCCATGATAGAGCTCAGAGAAGGTTCATTAGGATGATCCGTGGTATGGAGGGACTGTCTTATGAGCAAAGGTTCAACAGGTTGGGACTCTACTCACTGGAGTTTAGAAGAATGAGAGGTGATCTCACTGGAGCATTTAGGATTCTTAATGGGCCTGATTGAGCAAATGCTGAGAAGATGTTTCTCCTCATGGGAAAGTTTAGGATCAGGGGGCACAGTCTCAGAGCAAACGGGTGCCAATTTAAGACTGAGATGAGGAGGAATTGCCTCTTTCAGAGGGTTGTGAATATTTGAAATTGTGGGGCCAGACTCCTGTGTATGTTTAAGGCTGAGATAGATAGATTCTCAATCAGTAGGGGAAATCAAGGCTTACAGGAAAGGACAGGAAAGTGGATATGAGGAAGGTTGGATTGGCCATGATCCTCCTGAATGGTGGAACAGGCTCAATGGATGGAACTGCCTATTCCTATGTGTAACTTTTATAGTCTTATAGTCTTAAAACTATTGAAAGCCAAAACAACAAAAGCAAGCGTGTTGTAATTACAACTTTGTCAGTGAACTTCAGACATGTGCAGATTAGAGATCTTATTTGAGCCTGCCTTGGATGTCTAATAACAGGAATGTGCACTGGATAGGAATGGGCAGAAGAACCTGAGTGAACCACGTCTCTGCCATGGGCAAATCCTTTGCCTGAATCATCAGGCTACAGCCAACTTTCCGAAATGTTTGGAAGTATCCAAAGAAAGACAATCAAACATTTTATGAACTTGTGATATCGCCCTAGGTTCAGTGGTGTCAGTTGTGTCCTCAATCCGTTTGAACAAGTTAACGTAGGAGCTGATTCACACAGCAACTTGAATGTGATGTCATGAGGGGCTTCTCAGGGGAATTATAAAACAAAACATGACCTTGAGCCATGGAAGGAAAGGTTGATCAAAAGCGTGGCAAAGAGGTGGAATTTATGTAATGCCTGAAAGGAAGAAAGCAAGGTAGTGAGGCAGAAGGATGTAGGAATATAGACGGAAATGTAAGGACTTAGGTCCCTGGAAGTTCAAGACATGTTCACCCATATTGGAGTGAATAAAATTAGGAATGGTCAAGAGGCCCAAATTTGAGGAGTACAGATATCCTAGATGAGGGATGTGTGGGAGATTACAGACATAAGGATGGTTAAGAAGCACTGAAAATAAGGATGTGAAGTCAATATGTCGTTTCATTGAGAGCCAACATAAGTCAGCAAGCACAGGGGGTGTTCATAAGGAAAATAGAACCTGGTGTGAATTAAGACACGACCAGTTTTAGCTGTTTTCAAGCTCATGAGGGTAGAGAATAAGGGACGAGCCAGGAGAACACTGTGATTGTCAAATCGAGAACAATTTCAGCAGCAGAGGAGCTGAGACAGTGCAGAAGTCAGGGAATGTCAAGGAGGTGAAAATCCATCCTTTTAGTAAGGCTTGAATATGAGATCAGATGTAACACTGAGATTGAGACAGGCTGGATTAGTCTCAGACTGTTGCCAGGGAGGGGGATGCAGTTGGTAGCCAGGGAACGGAATTTACAGCATGGATTGAAAACAACGGCTATGGTCTTCCCGAAATTTCATTGGTGGAAATTTCTGTCTTCTAGTACTGGATGTTGGATAAGCTGTATGTTAATCTAGGAGCAGTGGAGGAGTAGAAGTTGATGGTGAGGGGGAGATGAGTGTTGTTAGATTCACAACGATTTGCACAGATTTGTTCAATACCCTAACTCAGGCATGCTATAATCATACTCCAGGCAAAATAGTCATGTTTTTAAAATGAGCATTTTTCAATCTCTGTGAAGGAGGACTGAATGAATACTTAATAAGATGAGACTTTCTATGGCTCATTGACCTGCTCTTACAGAACATGTTACGTATTAGTTTCATCAACAATTGCTGTCTTTGCATGCCCTCGAATCTTCAAATTGCTTGACTTGAGAGAACGCCTAACTCCTCTCTGTTGTACTCAATCCTTCTCACAGCCCTCAGTTGTTACATTGCTCCCAGCTTCCACAATTCACTCTAATTCCTGTTTTTACAGCTTGGCTCTAGTAGCATCAGCTTTCAATTAAGCTGAATATTCCCGAGAGCTGCAGCCAAAAGCCGAACTTGGCAATGATCCTGGCTGAGTTCAAAGGAGTGAGAGTTGTCAAGTAGCAACGCATGTGAATAATTGCTCCGACATTGAATGATCATTGCCTCCAGGCAATTAGTTTGTGCATCCATGTTGAAATTTAATTTAGATGTTGCCAGCCTCGTTGTCCTTTTAGCTTAATCTCTTGATAGCTTGCTAGCTTTCACTCAACAGAAGCACTTTTAACCTACATTGTACCAAGATGCACCCATCACAACAGAGATTTCAAGGTTCCCTGGAAGGTAGCACACATGAGCCTGCATTTATAATGGCTGAAGATCCAGCATTGCTTGGGTGTGGAGCTGGGTGGCATTCCTGCCAGTCCATCTCGATTTCGACACAAGAGCTTGGATTTTACAGTCAGCAGTGAAGACGCAGCACTTGCCTCTCACCTTGAAGAAAGCCACCCACACTGATCGAGTGACCTCCCTGATGTGGCTTTCACCATTCCCAATTTTTGCTTGATTCTAAGGTCAGGTTGTGGGGATCTCCAATAGATTGCATTGAGAATGCATTATAATGCACTGACGGTACGTTTTACAGAGGATTAAATAAAGTTTGGGACACAAGGCAGCAGCTAAAATATTATAAACTTGTTCAAGAAAAATTCCATGCGAAAATCTTCTGGAATGTTTGATAATCCACAAATTAGTTTTCCAGGTCTTTGCTGCACTTTCATTCTCATTCCGTCCCCTCCCTCCCAGAACAACGATGGGGTTTCCCTTGTCCTCACTTTCCACCCCAGCACTGGCCATCTTCACAAGATCATTCTCCGCCATTTCCCTCATCCCCAGTGTGATGCCACCACCGATCTTATCTCGCCCTGTCCTCCCCCGTGAGTATTCTGAAGAGACCACTCCCCCCGCAATACATTGGTCCATTCCTGCATCAGCCTCGACTCCACATACATCTCATACTCCCGTTCAAAACTGCACCTTCCCATGCAATTGCTGAAGGTATAACACTTGCCCTTTCATCTCCTCCTTCCTCACCATCCAAGGCCCCAAACACTCCTTCCAGTTGAAGTAATAATTTACTTTGTACTTCCTTTAATCTGGTCTACTTCATCTTTGCTCACAATGGGAGACCAAATGCAGATTGAGTGACTGCTTTACAGAACACCCCCAGCCAGTCTGCAAGCATGACTCTGCCCTTTCTGTCACTTGCCACGTCAACAAAAAAACCATTCTGGTCTCATGCTCACATTTCTGCCCTCAGCCTGTGGCAGTTCTACAGGGAAGTCCACGCAAGCTGGAGAAAGGTACATCATTTTCCATTCGGGCACTTCACAGCCTCTGGACTCAACACTTAGTTCAATAACAACAGGCCATGAACTGTGCCTGCCCCACTTGTCCCTGTTCTCCGATGCGCCTATTGTCTGTATCCTGTTTTTTGATTTACTTTCAATCAGTGCTCACTTTTGTTCTGCCATTGACACCCACTCTGCATCTAAGCCCTGTCTTCTCTACGATGATTACCACCCATTTGAACAAAAGACAATGACGCCTTTGATCTAATGTCGACTGCGAGTGGGTATCAATTAATTCCTTTCAGGCTTGTAGACCCCTGCGCTGCTGCACTCTATCATGCTGAAAGTGATGTTCTGCTTGCCTTCAACGTTCTCCTCCTCCTCCTTGGAGGATAGCTCCTGCTTCCCTAGCTCACCAGCCTCCATCATCTTGCTTCTTTGCCTGCTCCAGTTGTGCAGAGGGCATCATGTTACGGTTATGTGGGACGCTGTCCGGGCAGATCTGCAGGACCTGCCCCGGACTGATTCAAGAAAATTCACCTTCAGCAGGATTATCGTCTGCTCAACCATGGCCCCAGTCATAAAACGGTCTACACTGTATCTACACTCAGCCTCCGTCACGGGAGTCAGTGGCCATGGTTGCAGATGGTGGCTCTTGTCTCCCAGTAACTAGTCTTGGAAGACATCTGGATCCTCAAACTCAGCAGGAAAATGAGAGTTCTCAAGGATGCAGGCATCATGGTATCTCCCAGGGTACCTGGCGCAGGTCTCTAAGATGCGGTACTGATGATCATAGATGACCTGCACATTGACAGAATGGAACCTGATGAACTGAGCTGTACTATCACATCGTCCTCTGAGCATGATGTATGCACAGTCTATCATGCCCTGCATTGGGGGATGGCAGCTTGGGCTGCAGCACTGAATTTGCCAAGGGGCAACGAGCTGAAGCAGTGCGCTTCGGCACAAACTGCATTGGTAACAGCTTTGATACATCTGATCACCAACTGGGTGATCTCACAGTGATAGCTCGTAGCTTAGACCCTAAGACGTAGGAGCAGAATTAGGCCATTCAGCCCATTAAGTTTGCTCCACCATTTGATAATGACCGATACATTTCTCAACTTCATTTTCTTGCCTTCTTGCCAGAACCCTTGATCCCTTTACTAATCAAGAGCCTATCTATCTCTGTCTTAAATACACATAATGATTTGGCCTCCACAGACTTCTGCAGCAATGAGTTCAACACATTAACCACTCTCCAGCTGAAGGAATTTCTCCCGTTTCAGTTCTAAAGGAGAGGTGAGAGTGAGAGCTTGAGATGTCATTTGACTAAATGTGGCAACGAGGAGTCCTAGACAAACTGGAATCATTTGGCATTGAGGGCAAACTCTCCAGTGGCTGGAGTTATACCTAGCACATAGCATAATGGTAGTGGTTGTTGGAGATCAGTCATCTCAGCTCGAGGACATCTCTGCAGGAGTTCCTCAGGGTAGTATCCTCGGCCCAAACATTATAACCTGCTTCATCAATGACCTTCCCTTCATCATTATGTCAGAAGTGGGGATGTTTGCCAATAATTGCACAACGTTCAGTACCATTTGCAATTCCTCAGATACTGAAGCAGTTCATGTTCAAATGCAACAAGATCTGGGCAATATCCAGGTTTGGACTGATGAGTGGCAAGTAACATGCATGCCACACAAATGCCAGGCTATTACCATCACCAATAATAGACAATCTAACCACCACCCCTAACATTCAATGGCGTTATCATTGCCTAAATTCCCATAATCAACATCCTGGGAGTTACCATTGATTAGAAACTCAACTGGACTCACCACATCAACACAGTGGCTACAAGAGAGGTCAGAGGCTAGAAACACTGTGGCATGTAACTACCTCCTGACTCCCCAAAGCCTGTCTACCATCTACAAGGCACAAGTCAAGAATGTGATGGAATACTCCCCACTTGCCTGGATGGGTGCTGCTCCCCATGAGCATCCACTCCCTCCACCACAGATGCTCAGTAGCAGCAGTGTGTACTGTCTACAAGACACATTGCAAAAATTCACCAAAGATCCTTTGAGAGTACCTTCTAAACCCATGATGACTTCCATCCAGAAGGATAAGGGCAGCAGATACATGGAAACACCACCACCTGCAAATTCCCCAGGCCACTCACTACCCTGACTTGGAAATATATCATCGTTCCTTTACTGTTGTGAGATCAAATTCCTGGAACTCCCTCCCTATTGGCATTGTGGATCAACCTACAACACAGCTCAACACCACCTTCTCAAGGGCAAGTAAGAATGGGCAATAAATGCTGGCCCGGCCAACAACTTGCACATCCCATGAATGAATAAAATAACAAAATCTCTTCTCACTTAAATGGCCAACATCAGCATCTGAGGGACTGAATTTAAGAGTCTAAAGAATCATTTAATTTAAGAATCTATTTACTTGAATAAAGTTCTAGTCACTTGATTATACTTAATAAAGTAAATTATTTAAATATAAACATAAATGCTGTGAAAAATACATTCGATGCTGATACTTGAATATATTTCAGTTCAACTGAAACGGTGCATTAGCTTCTTAACAGGAGAGACATATTACTTACCCACATGATCCATTGTACTCAAACTTCCCCTGATTTAATTGCATGGCCAAATCTGTTATGCAACATAAGACATTGCAGAATTAGATCAGGCAGGACAGGTATCAAAATGTTGATGTTCAAGGAGAATTAACAGGTTTTTTTTTAAAGAAAAACTGTTATATTGATATTTTAATTCTTAACTCAATATTAACAGTGACAAGAACAAACAGACTTTTAAAATCTTTGCATGCTGCTAATTTTATGTAGGTCTTAATCAGCTTATTTAAAGAGGTCAACTGTTTCCATTAAAGTGATGGGGAAAGATATAATGAGGTGTGATTTTGGACAGGAAAAATACACGGCACCTTTAAAGCCTGGAACTAAAGTTCAAAGCCAACTTCAACCAAAATATTTGATAGAGATAAGCTTTTTCCCAGGGTGAGGGATTCAATAACGAGGGGTCACGCGTTCAAGGTGAGAGGAGAAAAGTTTAAGGGGGATACACGCGGAAAGTACTTTACACAGAGGGTGGTAGGTGCCTGGAACGCGTTGCCAGCAGAGGTAGTAGAGGCAGGCACGGTAGATTCATTTAAGATGCGTCTGGACAGATGCATGAGTAGGTGGGGAGCAGAGGGATACAGATCCTTAGGAATTGGGCGATAGGTTTAGACAGTGGATTTGGATCGGCACAGGCTTGGAGGGCCGAAGGGCCTGTTCCTGGGCTGTAAGTTTTCTTTGTTCTTTGTTCTCTTTGTTCAAAAAGCTTAAGTCTTTCTCCATAAGATACCGTGAGGGAAGGCTATGAGGGGCATAGACAGGACTGGAACGTCTCCCCTTGGTGGAGGGATCATTGACTGGGGGCATTGATTTAAGGTGAGAGCCAGGAAGTTTACAGACGATGTTAAGAAAAAGATTTTTTACCCAGAGGGAGATGGGAATCTAAGACTCACTTCCCATAAACATGGTAGAACAGCAACCCTCATAGCATTGAAGAAATATTTAGATGGGCACTTGGGATGCCAAGGCACACAAGGTTCTGTGCCAAGTGTTGGTAAATGGAATTAAAATAGTTTTAGGTGGCTGTGCTTGATCAGTGCAAACTTGATGGGCCATATGGCCTACTTCTGTGCTGCAGGCCTCGATGACTCTGTATGAAATAAGTAAATATATTAGCAAGGAGCTAACAGAGGAAATGGTGTGCGATTGGCACACCTGAGGGGCGAAACTGGCCCTTGGCAAAGAGGCCAGATGGGCAGCAAGAGGACTGATTGTCCGCTTTATCTTTTGAACAAACTAGAATAGAAGGAAAAGAAGGTCAAAACAGGTTCTTCCTGCAAGTGCTGTAGCACTGTCCAAGACAAAGTCACTGCCTTAACATCTTACTCCATCCTGAATTCATTTGGAGTCATTCTGTACTGACCTCTACCAGAACTGGATAATATAGATCCAGGCGTCTGCAATGCAGGGCATGGAGGAATATCCCCCACCTCCCATGTGTAGTCACTTCATTGTGGATTTGCATGCCACATATTGAACAAAGAGATAGATTATCCATGACCATTGAGAGTGCACCACAGAAAATCTTAGGCACCCTGCCTTTACATTTATACTTAATTAGAATCAGACTACATCTTGTCAGTTTCATTGATGGGGACTCTTGGCAGTGAGCAGGGGCTCATGGCACTGTTGGTAAGGCAGCAGTGGAGGTGAAGACTCCTGAGGCATCAGCAATGTCATTGCTGTACCAAGAGAGGGGGCTCCTTGAGGCCCGGAACACCATGCAGAGATCTCGCAGAAGTCCTGGAGCCGTGCTTGAGACCCCAATTTGAACAGAAGGTGAACTCTTATTTCAGTAATTTCTTTTTATTCTTTCTGCAATTCAAAAAGGCAACAGATTGTAGTGACAAAAACATTTTTCACTGTATGTTCCTAGATACATGTGACAGTAAAGTCATTCCTTCATTCAATCATTGTTGGGATTTGCAATTTACCCATTACATAACACAGGAGCAAACCACTGTAAAGCAAAAATCAATTAGTTATGAGGTTTATTGCCAAAATAAAACATGCTTTAGTTTAAATTAGGTTCAGTTCTCCTTTAAGTTGGAAATATTGGGATTTGCATTGGCTTGGTTGGAAGATTCCAAGCCAGAAGTCATCGAAATGTTACACGTGCAATGGCAGTGACACAGCAGTGTGACCCTTTGCATTTTCACGATTGCGTCCTTTGTCACACAAGATAGGAATTATAAATAAAGCTTGCAACGTACAGACTTTAATCAAAATTCTGTCGGTGGTGGGCAAAATAGTGACCTGCTTTAAATTAATCCCGTGACTTCCAATCTGCACAACACTATGACTTCACTGTGCATTTTTCATGGCTTTTTGGTTACACAGGCAATTTTGTGCTGGTCCATATGTCTGCCGATGGAAATGCCACTGGCAAATGATTGAGCCTCATCGAAGGGCATCTGTTTGGCAGTCGCTTCTTGATTCCTGCACAGTTCCTACCTGGGGTCTGGAAGTTCAGTGAGACCATCTGGCAGCCAGCGTTCCAGAAGATTTGAGGCATGTAATTACTGGAATCCACTCGGCCTCCCTTGGGGTAGATACGACTCATTTGTCGTTTGTTATAACTATGAAGCTCATTAAGGAAAATGAACCAGAAACAGCTGCAGTGGCATGTACATACACATTTACAATTCAACACTGTCATTATTCTTTATTCCCTTACTTTGCAAATCCCATTTTGCAGAAGAAAGAAGAGTGATGATTCAATAATTAGATAAATATCATGTTAAGAGGATCAAGGTAACGATTATGAGTGACATTCTGTATGATATTTCTGATTTTTTTATTTTGAGTGAAGGCTTCTAACAATCATACAGAGAAAGTGACGGTTTTGGCAGCTATGTCATTCTGGTAATTCTGCGCTCAATGGCTGCAATTCTGAAAAATGCAACTAGAAGTGAAAGAAATTTAAGCGAATCAGATTTTCCCATTGCAACCTGTGCAAAAGCTGAAGGTGGGTTCTGGAAGGCACTTCTCATCCGACAGAAAAAAAACCGAAACATTATACCCTGTAAGTTGAAGTGCATTCCTAAACTCTGACATTCATAGATGAATAAAGACTTCCAAACAAAATAAATTTTGAAAATATTTTCAAAATATGCCAACTCTTTCTACAGGTAGTGTCTCACTCCAATTCCAGACTCTCTTCCACGCGCTAATTCCTTTCCTTATTCTGTCATGCTGGGCTCTTCTTCTGAACCCAGGTTTAGTCTCAGAATAAAGGGTAAACAATTTAAGACTGAGATGAGGAGGCATTTCTTCTGAGGGTTGAGAGTCTTTGGAACTCCCTGCCACAGACAGCTGTGGAGGCAGAGTCCTTGTGTATATTTGAGGCTGAGCTAGATAGATTCTTGATCAGTCAGGGAATCAGCGTTATGAAGAAAGGGCAGGAAGATCGATGTTAGCAGATTCAGATGATCCTACTGAACGGCAGAGTAGGCTCGAGGGGCCGAACAGCCTACTCCTGTTCCTATTTCCTACAGTCTTAAGAACCCTCACTGTACGGGAAGCAGGCAGCAAGAAAGAATAAATGAAGCAAGTGACAGAAGCAGTAGGCTTGCGAGGAAAGTGGCAAGCAGGAGGTTCAGGACCGTAGCGTTGAACAGGAGAAAGTCAGGGAGCAGAAGAGGCTGATCCAAAGTGCGGCTGATTATAGAATCACAGGATCCCTACAGTGCAGAAAGAGGCCATTTGGACTATCAAGTCTGCACCAACACTTTGAACAGCATCCCACCCAGACCCACATCCCACCGCCATCTCCATGACACCATATAGGGGTTTCTAACCCTGGCTAACTCACTTAACCACGACATTGCATGTGCCTTTTTTGATCCAGTTATGTCTGCAACATGAAAACAACTCAATGCTGAATGAGACAATTTAAAATGAGGCTACATTGTACTACATCTCGCTTGAAATATGTGGGGCTGGATTTTGCTGCGAAAGGAACAACGAGACTATAGCACTCAGTTACTTACGCACAAATTAGATAGTAACTTTTGGACCTAGAGACATTAACACGTAACATGGAGGTTGATTTTTGCTCCTCAGAAAAGCAGCAAGAAAAAAGCACGTTGCTGACTGGCTCCTGACTTGATGAGATTATTGGACCCTCGCTAAAACAAATACAAAATATTAAGCATGAATGCCCTTTTAATGGTGTGGTGTTAATTCTTAACTTATCCCCAGAACCTCTCTGGCGTAGGAAATTAAACACGTGAAGTCTCATTCCTTCAGATTTTAATTATTGTTGGAGGTTTCTTTGTTTGCTTCTTTTATCGTTCATTTTATCTCTGACCAAACTTTCTTTCCCTTCCTTTATTTTGTTATCTGAACCTAACTTGAAATTGAATTTGCAATTCTTAATAGTTTGGACAGTGTGCAGTGCATTACTTAATCCTTAATTGGAAAGTTTAATGTAATACACAGTTGTTTCCTCGGCAAAACTCCATGTAATGTCATAGAGGTTGACTGCATAGAAACAGGTCCTTTGGCCCAACTTGTTCATGCTGCCCAGTTTTCACAATTAATCTAGTCCTATTTGCCTGCATTTACTTCTTAACCCTCCATACCTATCCCATCCATACCTGTCCAAATGTTTCTTAAATTGTACTCGCCTCCACCACTAACTCTGGCAGCCCATTCCAGACATGCACCACCCTCTGTGTGAAAGGACTGCCCCTCTGGACTCTTTTGTATCTCTCCCTTCTCACCTTAAAGCTATGCCCTCCAGTTTTAAACTCCTTTACCATGGGGAAAAGCTGTCAGCTATCTACCTTATCTAAGTCTCTCAAGATTTTATAGACCTCTACAAAGGTCGCCCCCCCGAGTCTCCTATGCTTCAGGGAAGCAAGTCGTAGCCTATCCAATCTCTCCATAAAGTTTCTTTAAAAAAAAGTGTAAGGTCTGCGGGCAAGTGGAAGTTTAAGAATTAGCTGCTTTGGGCCGTTCACTGTTTACAGAAAACAAAAGGCCCTTAATCTCAGATTTGTATAAACACCGATGAGAATGCAAGTTTTAATGTAATACCCTTCCATTGTTCCACATATTATCAATTAAACAACATGAGAATGCCATTTATACATAGATAATTGCATATCTGAAAATTAAATTTTAGTTCTGCATTGCTATGTTTTATACATTAGGTATCAATTTTCTCTTATCAACCAGAAACAAAATCTGAAAGAGGAGAAAAAGGATAAACTCATGAATGTAAATTAACTGTGATTATTTTTCTGTGTTCAGGGCTTTTATTCCCACCAGCACATTTGTATTCTCTTTCCTCTTGCTACAGCTCATCTTCTGCAGTGGTTGAAAATTACACTATTGGTTCAATTGGCTACAGTTTCTAAAAAAAAAAATCACTCATTATAAACGATATACATGTTTGCTTAATGTGAATCTGAGATGTGAACAACATCAACATATTATTGACAAAAATCTGCAAGACACAAGTCAGGAGTGGAATACTCAGATGGAATACTCCCCACTTGCCTGAATGAGTGCAGCTCTAAAAATATTCAAGAAGCCCAACATCATCCAGAATAAAGCAGCCCCCGCAGGATTGGCAGTACATCCACAAACATCCACTCTCTCCAACACCAATGCTCAGTTGCAGCAGCGTGTACGATCTACATCAACCACAGCTCCTTCCATCAGCATCTTCCAAACCCACGATCTCCCCACTTGGAAGGGCAAGGTGGTGCTCCCAAGCGTCTGCTTTGGACACTTGGGATCACCACCAATTGCAATTTTTCTTCTGAGCTATGCACCATCCTGACTTGGACCTATACTTCCATTCCTTCAATGTCACTGGATCAAGATCCTGGAAATCTCTCTCTGACAGCACTATGGGTTCACCTGCATTGCATGGACTGGTTCAGGATAGTTAGGGATTGAAAATAAATGCTGGCCTGACCATTTCTTAACACTTGAACAAATAAGTGGTGCCTTTCAGGACCAACTGAAGCAATTTACAGCCAATTAAGTACTTTTTGATTTGCAGTCACTGTTCTAAGGAGGAAACACGGCAGTCAATTTGAGAATGGCAAGAATCCATGAACAGCAATTAAATTATGACCAGGTAATTTGTTTTGTCCATGTCAACTGAGGGACTGGTATTGGCCAGGACACTATGGCCAGATCACTTCTGTGATCTTCCTCAAACTAGTAGCACATTCACCTGTGAGGGTAGATAGGAACATCTGTTTAACTTCCTTCAGTCAGTCTGTGGAATCCTTTACTGCAGAGGGTTGCTAAGGCTGGATCATTAAAAATCTCCTTGAACATATTCAATCAGTAAGGGAATCAAGAGTTATGGGGAAAAGACAGGAAAGTGCACTTGAGGATCTCACTGAATAGCAGAGCAGACTCAATAGGCTGAATAGCTTACTTCTGCTCTCATGTCTTATTAACATTGCATTAGAGATACTGCACCTTCAACAGTGCTACAGCTCCTAAGTACTGCAGTCGCAGGCTTAAATTTTCTGATCAAGTCATGAGAGTTGGACGTGAACTCAGAGAACTTCGAATTCAGAGATGAGAGTCCTGTCAATGGAACCACAGCTGACAAAATCACAGATTTTGAAGTTTACAGCCACATCTTCAGGCTCCACAACCTGGGAGAGCAATTTCTCTCTGCCTCTTAAACTGTCCTCTAAGTTGCAGGCTCTCCGTATTCAACAATAGTGGTCCTTTTGTCCCTATTACACAGCTTCTGATGCGAAACTTAGGAAATCCTCCCTTTTATTGCAAAGGGATCAAATTCAGATGTGGTGTCTGGACTCTTCAGTTGTACAAACCTTTGGTTAGACCACATCTCTAGTAACTCATTCAGTTTTGGCCACTGAACCTCATGGATGTCCCATCGACCTTAAAGCACACAGCAAAGAGATTCACCAGAATGATACCAGAGCTTAAAGGATTAACTTAATGAGCATGAGTTGCACAATTTACCCTCTTGAATTGAGGAGGTTTACTGGTGGTCTAAATCATTTTTTTTCAGGGCCAGATACGTCACTTGGGAGTGTAGCATTAGCAAAGGAGATTCAGTGTAAATTCATGACAGGTCAGGCAACTTGATGTCTCAACTCCTATACTCAAAGGACTGAGCAATGAAGGCAAGCCTGCCAAGCGCCTTTTTAACCAC
>JAHRHZ010000059.1:21557673-21603501 GCA_024137785.1 Ginglymostoma cirratum | reverse complement strand
AAAGTTTACGTCACATTCAGACTTTATGGTTAAAAAGGTATTTGGCATGTTTGTCTTCATGGGTCAGTCCTCTGAGTACAGGCGTTGGGACATTATGTTGAGGTTGTACAGGACATTGGTGAGGCCTCTTCTGGAATATTGTATCCAGTTCTGTTTGCCAATTTATGGGAAGGGTATTATTAAGCTGGAGAGGGTTCAGAAAAGATTTACCAGGATGTTGCCAGGTATGGAAGGTTTGAGTTATAAAGAAAGGCTGGATAGATTGGTACTTTTTTCACTGGAGCGTACGAGGTTGAGAGGTGACCTGACAGAAGTTTATAAAATAATGACAGGTACAGATAAAGTTAATCGTAGTTGTCTTTTCCCTAGGATGGGGAACTTCAAGATTAGAGAACACATTTTTAAGGTCATAGGGTAGAAATTTAAAAAAGACATGAGAGGCAATTTTTTTTTACACAGAGGGTGTGGAATGAACTTCCTGAGGAAGTGGTGGATGTGGGTACAATTACAATGTTTAAAAGACATTTGGATAAGTACATGAATAGGAAAGGTTTGGAGGGATATGGGCCAGGAGCAGGGAGGTGGGACAAATTTAATTTGGGATTATGTTTGGCATGGACTGGACCAAAGTGTCTGTTTTGGTGCTGTATGATTCTATGTTTCTATGTCAATGCTTCAACTTGTGACTTCTGATGGTCCTGGGCTGGGCAGGGCTGAAGAGTTTTCTCAGCCATAGATTTTCCTTCCATCAACAATCTGGACAGCTATAATTTTCATAAGAAGAATGCGGTGAGACCATCTAAAAAGTGTATAAGCGGTAAGGCATGTTAAAGCTTGGATTTTGAACTAGTGGCATGTGTGTTTTGGTCTGTGTGTATAAGAGGATTCAATTATAAACTGAGCAGGATTTTTTTCTAAAGCCATTGTGATGAAGGGACTTGCTGGGGTGATAATGGGAATGCATTTGCAGTGGGAGAATCTTATGAGTGGACAGAGTAAACACTGAGGAACACTGGTCTGCTTTCTATTTAGAAGAATTAGAATTTTTCTTGCTTTGGTGAAGAACCCATAC
Organism: Ginglymostoma cirratum; assembly: GCA_024137785.1. Taxonomy (NCBI): domain Eukaryota; kingdom Metazoa; phylum Chordata; class Chondrichthyes; order Orectolobiformes; family Ginglymostomatidae; genus Ginglymostoma; species Ginglymostoma cirratum. The sequence goes on along the minus strand of JAHRHZ010000059.1, from coordinate 21,602,429 downwards.
CTGGGAAAACTTTCGTTCTTCAGTTTACAGAACTCCTGGTTGAAATTAGATGTATGAAAAGATTTCTCGTAGCAAAAGGAGTTAGTTCAGAGAAGTTATGAAATAGATTACGTCAGCGTATGGGTTTTAGTTTACAAGTTCCAGTCCAGAAGTGCTTGGTTAAAACCTCAAAAATCTTATTTGAAGGTGAGGAAGACTAAGCTTGGTTGTATGATTAATCAAGGAAGAGGCCATCAAACTCCCAAGATCAGGAAGTGAAAGGAACAGGTGAACTCTATAGATAACAAGGTGTAGAGCTGGATGAACACAGCAGGCCAAGCAGCATCAGAGGAGCAGGAAAGCTGACGTTTCGGGCCTAGACCTTTCTTCAGGAGGCCCGAAACGTCAGCTTTCCCGTTCCTCTGATGCTGCTAGGCCTGCTGTGTTCATCCAGCTCTACACCTTGTTACCTCAGATCCTCCAGCATCTGCAGTTCCTACTATCTCAGGTGAACTCTATACCTTGGACTAACGCAGTGAACCTTCTCTGGACTGCATCCAAGCCAGCACATCTTTTCTTCGATAAAGGGACCAAAACTTTTCACAATTCTCTAGGTGTGGTCTAGCTAGTCCCTGTACAGTTCCAGCAAGACCCCTCTATTTTTATACCCCATTCACTTTGAAATAAAGGCCAATATTTCATTTGCCTCCAGCACATTGGTCTGTAGCCCCATTAGCTTCCTCAGTACTTTTTCTTTATCTAATGAAAGTTGTTGTATTTATTTTTATCCCCATTTTGCTCACTGATTATTTAGCATTGTTGGAATGTTAACAGTGAAGACTGACACAAAGTACTTATTCAGCTGGTCTGACATTTCTTGGTTCCCCAGTATTATTTCCCCAGCTTCATTCTCTAAGGGCTTATATTCACTTTGGCCTCTCTCTTCCTTCTTAAATATTTAAATAAGTTCTTACTGTCCATGTTTATGTTACTCGCCAGTATACACTCGAAGTTTATTTTCTCCCTCGAATAGTTTCTTTCGACAGCTTCTGTTAGGTTTTAAAACTTTCGCAATCGTCCCATTATCTTTGGCACATTTCATATTTTGTTTCAATTTGATACTATCCTTGACGTTCTTTGGGAAACATGGTTGGTTTATCCCCATCCTGCATTCTTTCTCCCTGACAGGGACACAGTTTTGTCGTAAATCATGAATTATTTTCTTAAATGCCTGGCCATGGTTCATCAGCCCTGCTTTTCTGCTAAATCCTTTCCTACTCCATTCTGGCCAACTCTGTCCTTATTCCTTTTTAATTACACTCATTTAAGTTGTTTCCAACCCAGGTTTCTCACTCCCAAACTGAATGCTAAATTCTACCAGGTTATGATTACTGTTTCCTCGGGATCTTTGACTCTGAAATTGTTTAGTAAACCTGTCTCAATATACTTTCCAGATCCAAAATAACCTGTTTCCCTTTTCAATCCACAATATACTATTCTTGAAACTGTTGAATACACTTCACAAATTCTTCCTTGTGGCTTTCTCTCCAAAATTGATTTCTGCAATCTGCATGAAGATTAAAGTCACGCATGATTAATGTACTGCTTTCCTGACACGGCATCACTGTCTCCTGATTTATTTGCTGTCAGACAGTATAGTTACTGTTAGAGGGCCAACAGACTACTGCCACTAGCGTCTTCCTCCCACAGACATTTCTTACTTTTACCCACACGTATTCTACATCTTCTGATCCAAAACCATTTATCGCTGTCTTACTTATTCAATCTCATATTCACAAAGATCGCCCCAAACACCCTGTCCAAACTGCCTTTAATTTGTTCTGACTTTGACATGCATTTAACAGCTGGTAACTTTGTCATTTTTTTCCAACTTTGACTGTGTATGCTTTTTTTTTAGAAAGGTTTGTACACTGTTCCTTCCTTTCCCACTTTGGTTATTGTCAGCCTAGAATGCTTGCCATGTCCTTTTGCTTTGTGAGCCTATGTTCTCCCGTTCTGAATCTCTACCCATCCACCCTCCTTTAATTTAAAGCCCTCTCTACACGCTTATTCTATTTGCCAGGACAGTAGTCCCAGGATGGTTCTAGTGAAGCCAGTCCCATTAGTGCCAATGACCCATGATCTGAAACCCATTCTTTCACATCAATCTTTGAGCCAGTGTGTTAAGACTCACTGAATCTTCTTTAGATCTACATCTGAAGACAGGCTTGCTGACTGTTTATCAAACTATGACAAAGGGCCATGATTTTTAGTGATGGGTAGGGCATGATGGCAGATCCTGGGTTTAAGTGAGCCAGAGTAATGATCAAACCGCATGCTGTTGGTGTTAATCTGATCCAGAGACTCACTGCTAATTCAACTGAGCTAATGGGCCCTGACATGAGCTTGTAATGATGACTGTGACAATACCTCTGGTTGGTTAATGTTCCACTCGCACATTTCAATCTCTTTAAGATTCACCTCCTCCCAAAACCACAAAAAGTACTTAACCAATGAAGATGGGAACAGAACTTGATTCAAGATGTCTCTCAATTCATCAATGATGTTATCCAGCGGGTATATAGCATGACCACTTTCTGCCTTCTTCCTTTGTACCCCGTCAAGTGAAAAAAAAATCACAGTATGGGGAATCGTAACAGCGTCATACAGTTGACCTCTTCCAATGTTAATATCATGCTCCATTAACCAAAGCTTTCATCCGCTGCATATTTTATGTTGGAATGTCACTGAAGCTGTTCTCATCCCTTAGATACCATTAAATCAGCTATAGCAATTGCTGTAGTCACTGCAAGGCAGACAGGCAGAGTCAAAACATGAGCTCAGTATTCAGTGTTTGTCGCTGAGCTACTTAGGCAGCTTGGCTGCATGTGTTCAGAATGTGCTGCCTCGTTCATATCACCACAAAGGATACTTGACGAACTCTATTGCGTGGGTTTTCAGGTACCCGAGTCCAACTGATTCATTGAACGAAGACATGTTGTAGTGAATATTCCGCTCTGCAGAAATATGAATTCACAAAGCTAGGTTAAGAAGCAGATATGCCTGAAGCAGTGAGTACAGGAATGGTTCTTTCTTCAACCATATCCAGTAGTGGTGCTATTGCTGAGGGTCACGCAGTTTCTGTATTTTTCCTCTGAAGTTTGGACTCTGAATACCTGCAGTGAACCACTGAGTCAGAATTCCCTCTGCTGGCAATGGCAGCACTAGCATAATGGCTGTCCTAATTTCGAATGCTTTCACAAAGCACTGTCCATGTAACATTATTTCGCTTAAAAATTTAACCACAAAAGCAATTAGTCACAGGCGTTTTGGGGTTACAGTTGTCCTCTTTGTACCAGTGTAGGTGATAAATATTCCTGAAACAATGTGTATTTAGAAAACGTTTATCTGTGACCTATGTTGCTATAAAGGTGAGTGATTACATGGCAGCAGATGTAACAGCAATGTGTTCGCAGAGCACAGAAGACAGCAACTGCAAGGGCACTTGTACTGTAGTGGCACTGCCGCTACCTCCAGGCTAGGAGGCCTGGGCTCAAGTCCCACCTGCTCCAGAGGTGTGTGATAACATCTCTGAACAGGCTGATTAAAATATTGACTGTAACTGAAGTCTACTAGGCAGCAAAATGCTGCAGTGATGCTGCGAAAGGATTGAGGAAAAAAAGATACACTCCAGACAAAGAAAGGGGTTTACTGCTCCTAATGGACAATGGATGCATTTTCAACATGCCCCATTCATAGAATTATTTCCTCCCTACAGTGTGGAAACAGACCATTTGACCCAACGAGTCCACACTGACTCTCCGAACAGCATCCCTCCGAGAACCATCTCCTACCTTTCTCCCTGTATTCCCATGCTAACTCACCTAACCTACACATAACTGGATACTATGGGCAATTTAGCATGGCCAATTCACCCAGCACATCTTTGGACTGCGGGAGGAAACTGCAGCACCCACAGAAATGGGGAAAACATGCAAACTCCACACAGACAGTCACCCGAGGGTGGAATCAAACCCAGGCCCCTGGTGCTGTGAGGCAGCAGTGCTAACCACTGTGCCAATGTGCCACACAAGTGGTACCTTGTCTCTTTTTATTTACCAGATGCATGTTTAGGAATCACTTAAAAAGTAAAGCAGGATGATATTTGCTGTGCATTGCTTTTCATGGCAGCATTATAAGAAATGAAGAAGTGGATTCATTAAAAACCAGAGAAGAAGAAGGAGCTAAACATGTTGGAATAAATGAAAAGTATAATACTGAGATGCTTGCATAATGCGACGTGGAGAAAGCAAAGTATTATCATTGTTGCCATCAAGTGGTGAGCAGATTTGAGTTATATTTAATAATTATAAATGAGACTATTACAATATTTAAAAAAGCTGATAATGGATATCCAGGAGTGGTTATAAGCCTCCTTTATTAAGCAACATTCTTTGTCACTTCTAAGCTTGGAAACGAAATGTTTTCCACTGCAACATTACACATTGTATTATTTCCTTCATTGTTGCCTTTGTCTTCTGTATTTAGTGTATCACATCATCCCAAATTTAATTCCCTGCCCCCAAAAGATAACACCTCGTGCCGCACAGTGCCCTCAGTACTGCAGAGAAGAGTGGACCTTGACTTTTACACTCTGCACTGTACGAAGGTTAATGCAGGGCTTATATAATTACTGGTAGGGCCTTGGGTGGTGGTGTAGAACAGAGGGACCTAGGGGTTCAGGTGCATAATTCTTTGAAGTTTGCAGCACATATAGACAGGGTGGTTAAAAAGATGATTAACACGCTTGCCTTCATTGCTCAGACCTTTTGTTGAGGCTGTACAGGACACTGGTGAGGCCTCTTCTGGAATACTGTGTCCAGTTCTGGTCGCCCAGTTATAGGAAGGATATTATTAAGCTGGAGAGGGTTCAGAAGAGATTTACCAGGATGTTGCTGGGTATAGAAGGTTTCAGTTATAAAGAAAGGCTGGACAGACTGGAACTATTTTCACTGGTGCATAGGAGGCTGAGAGGTGACCTTACAGAAGGTTAAAAAATAATGACATGTATCGATGGAATTAATGGTCTTTGTCTTTTCCCTAGGATAGGGGAGTTCAAGACTCGGGGGCATATTTTTAAGGTGAGATGAGAGATTTTAAAAAGACATGAGGGGCAAAGTTTTTACACAGAGGGTGGTTCGTGTGTGGAATGAACTTCCAGAGGAAGTGGCGGATGTGGGTACAATTACAGCATTTGAAAGACATTTGGATAAGTACATGAATAGTAAAGGTTTGGAGGGATATGGGCCAGAAGCAGGCAGGTGGGACTAATTTAGTTTGAGACTACATTCGGCATGGACTGGTTGGACCGAAGGGTCTGTTTCCGTGCTGTATGACTCCATGTGATTGCACTGGAGGGGTTGCAGAGGAGATTCACCAGGATGTAGCACTCTAGTGATGAAGAGAGGCTGGATAAGCTTGAGTTGTTGTTTTTGGAGTGAAGAAGGCTGAGGGGGAACCTGATGGAGGTATTATTCACAGAATCCCTACAGTGTGGAAACAGGCCCTTCGGCCCAACAAGTCCACAGCAACCCTTGGAGTATCCCACCCAGACCCAGCCCCTGAAAAACCCAACCTAAGCTACACATCCCTGGACACTATGGGCAATTTAGCACAGCCAATCCACCTAACCTGCAGATCTTTGGGAGGAAACTGGAGCAAACTCACACAGGAACGGGGAGAATGTGCAAACTCCACACAGACAGTTGCCCGAGGGTGGAATCGAACCTGGGTCCCTGGTGCTGTGAGGCAGCAGAGCTAACCGCTGAACCACCGTGCCGCCCAGAAATGATTACAGCCTCCCCGGCAGGGAATTGAACCCGGGCCTTCCACGTAATAGGTGGGAATGCTAACCACTACACCACTGAGGACCAAGGTGTACGAGACTATGAGGGGCATGGGCAAGGTGGATGGAAAGCAGCTTGTTTCCCTTTGTAATCAATAACAAGGAAGCATAAATTTAAGGTGAAGTGAAAATGCCTGGGAGGAAAGTTGAGGTGGGGCGCCTCAACATGTTGAAAAGTACTTGGATGAACACTTGAACTGTGATAACATTCAAAGCTATGGACTGAGGGTTGGAAAGTGTGGTTGGGCAGAGTTAATGCGGCTTTGACTGTACAGACTTGATGGCCTGAAGGGCCTGTTCTCTGCTGTATGATTCTACATTTATATTTGTGGCCATTTCTAACACTTTGTTTTAGTGTCAGCTGGGGCTCTGCCGGTAGCACTCTTAACCCTGGATTCAAGTCTCAATCTCATGCTTGGGTACAAAAATCAAAGCCGACTCCGCATTGCAATACTGAAAGCGTGCTGCACTGTCGCAGAGTCTGTCTTTTGGGGTGCAAGGGATCAAGGGAAGATGTGATAATTAAATACGGAAGACAAGGCAAGAAAGCAAGGTTACAATTAGGCAATAATATCAAAGAACGGCAGGAAGGGGCTAAGTGATCAAATCTAACACAGCACTATCAGATAATGCTAGAGGTTACAAAAATAGTAAATAGACAGACTAATGACTCTTTATCAGAATGCATGTATTATTTCTAACAGAACAGGCGAACACGTAGAAATAAATATGCTTGGTAGAATAGCCATTACAGAGTCATGACTTCACAATGGCAGAAGCCTGGGACCTGAATATATAACATTTAGGAAGGTAAAGAAGCTGTGAAAAGGTGGAGGGGAAACTCTGTCAATTAAGGATAACATTGATACAATAGAAAGATATTACTGTAGTTCTTGGGATTAGAAGAGTAGAATCAATTTGGATACAGGTGAACCAGGAGTAAGCAATAAATCATAGGAGTGGTTTAAAGGCTCCTTAACAGTAACCACATGATAAGATGGGATAGACAGGACAAAATAATAGAGGCTTTGAAGGCTCTGTGGGCCACACTGAGAGTTAGTAAGTGAGAGTTTTTAGGCTTAGTATCCGTCTAAAATCTAGTGTTTTCTTTAATTATTTGTTAAATTTTCCTCTTTAGGCTAAGAGAAGCTTTATTAGGCCTTAATACAGGGGTAGAGCAGCTTTCTGGGAGCAGCTGCAGCTGCTTAATAAAGTGGCTGGTTAAAACTGGCTTTAGGGTTCCTGTGGTAGCATCCCTGCCTCCGAGCCAGGCGCCCTGGGTTCAAGTCTCGCCTCTTCCAGAAGTGTGTAATAATAACTTGGAACAGGCTGATTCTATAAAAGTATGTTTAAAGCTGGTTTTCTAAAGCTTGAATTCAGCGTTCTCGGAAGCATAAAAAGAAGACCTCTTCATTGATAGCTTGGCTGCACAGAAAACTGCTTTGGCACCACAGAGTGCAAAATGGAGGGTTGGTGAAGAGGGAAAGGAAGAGCTCCTTTCTTCAATCTTTTTCTGCCTCCAAGAATTGGTTCTTACTTTGGCACGGAAGAAGAAGATGATCGGTGAGTAACCGGTAAATGTTTCCACTTGCCCTAATTGTAATAAATAGCTTTTCTAAGTTATGGTATGGCAGGTCAGCTCAGCCAACTGGAATATACAACTGGCAGCAAGTGGGAAGTTACAGATGCTCCATGTGTTATCTTAAGGAAGCTGCACAAGATTTGAGCCCTCCTTATAAGGAGTCAAGTAATGGGTCGAGTCACTGTTCTGTATCTATGAGACAGAGAGCTATGTGGCTAATGCATTCAAGGTCACTTGAATCCTTTTGGTCACACTGCCTATTAGGAATGCACAGGCAGACAGGGAATGGATGTTTGCCAGGATGTCTAAGAGAGGCAGGCAACGCTGGAGTACTGAGTCAGCCTTGTGTGCAGAGTGATCAATTTTGGACACTGGTGAGGGTGATCCTTCTCGTGGTACTGGTCAAGTCTATAGCACCACAGGCAATTCAGCTGTACAGGAAGGAGAGGAAGATGAGTGGAACAGGAGTAGTGACAGGGGAGTCTATTGTTAGGTCATCTCAGACGGAGGGGGCTCTCTCATGAGTCAAGCAGAGAGGCAGAGGGAGGGGCCTCTCTCATGAGTCAAGCAGAAAGGCAGAGAGACCTGCTCTGCCTCTTCCAGGGATGGGCCCTGAATCTAGCACTGATCAGGCATCCATAAAGACACCTGAATTGAAGAGTAAGGGAGGAGATGGTCACTGGAAGTGCCCAGTTAGAACTGACAGCCAATCAGATGCACTTGGCAGTGACAGAGATACTGAAAAGGACCCCAGAAATCCGGGATTACAGAGGACCTTTGGATGAGGTATACGATTTTCATGGAAAAGCCATCTTGGGTTGGGGAAGTGGTTACCGAGAGAGGGGGTGAAAAGAGAGTTGGACATTGGTAAACTGCCAGCGCAGGTGGACCTGTCGTCATGGTAACAGATCTGACTGTAACTGGGTTAATCACAACAGTGACAGGCAGTGGGAGCTGAGCCCTTCAAGAGGATTGTGGGGCTGGAGGAGATGACACAGATAGAGAGCCCATGAGACCATAGGGGCATTTGAAAATAGGAATCTACAATCCACATGATCCAACCTCACCTGTATTTCAGGGTTTTCAAGAGGGAGATTGACATTGTTTTTCAGGCTAAAGGGCTCAGAGGTATAGGGACAGAGTGGGAACAGGGGTCTGAGTTGGATCGAACAAAAACAGAAACCATTGGAGAAAGTCCATTGATGGGCTTGAAAATGTTACCGTTGTGTTTTCTCTCCACGGATGCTGCACGGCCTACTGAGTTTCTCCAGCAGTTTCTGCTTTTGCTTGTTTCAGTATATTCAGCTCTTTATTTCATATTATTGAGTTGGAAGATCAGCCATGGTCATATTGAATGGTGCAGCAGGTTTGATGGGCCGAATGGCCTATTATCCACGTTTCTGTGTACATTCATTCTCAGAATATTACAACTTTGACAGTGCTTACCATCACTTCTCTTTCCACAGACGCAGACTTCCACAGGGCAGTTATGGTGCATGCAATTTATATTCATTTAATGTTACATCAGAGCCTTTTTGCATTCATAACAGATATTCTGATCCACATTCATCAGGATTAAACTTCATTTTTGGGTGCTCCTCTCCAATAAATTACCAGCAATTGCTGGAAAAGAAAAAGCCACAGTTGCTGAGTGGTTAGCACTGTTGCCTCACAGCACCATGGACCCGGGTGCAATTTCAAACTCAGGCAGTTGTCTGTGTGGAGTTTGTGAATTCTCCCTGTGTCTGCAGAGATTTCCGCCTACCGTCCAAAGATGTGCAGGTTAGATGGCTTGGCCATGCTAAATTGCCCATAGTGCCCATAGATGTATAGGCTAAGTGGGTTAGCCATGGGAAATGTGGGGTTATGGGAACAACGTAGGGGGTGGGACTGGGTGGGATGCTCTTCAGAGGGTCGGTGTGGATTTGATGGGCTTAATGGCCTGCTTCCTCACTGTAGGCTTTCATTGATTCACAAATTTCCTTTGGGTAAGGTCAGCAAATTTCCTTCCCTAGTCTGGCCAACGTGTAACTCCAGATCTAGAGCAATGTGGCTGACTCTTAACTGCCCTCTGAAATGGCCCTAGTAAACCACTCAATTCAAGGGCAGATTATGATGGGCAATAAATACTGGCCTTGGCAGCGACGCCCACATCCTATGAAAGAATTAAAAAAGAAAGATAGCCCTTTGGACACACACTGGCTGGAAAAGCCCAAGTTGAGATTTAAGTAATGTTCATTTTGTTTTATGTTTGAGGTTGGAATGTTCTATTTAATATTCTAATTGCTGGCATGAAGTCACTCCATTTTATTAATGAATGAAACGATTGTTATTCTTGTAACCGTGTAAAATTCTGCAGATGAAACGTACATCAATGCTTGTTCAGAACTTTAATGAAGTTTATATACCTTCTGCTACCTGAAATCCTTGAAATTTCACAGGTTGGGCATAGTTCACCATAGCAGAGAGGTAAGGATGGATATTGGTGGTAGCTCCAACATATGTATAAGATGATACCCAAGCTTGCTCATCTTCAACAGTTATTGTCCCCTGTAAAAACGAAGAGAACATTTTGAACATCAATTTGTGTTAGAATTCTATTCTGTATCAGTGAATATAAGAGATAATTTTTCCCCAATGTATGAATTTACACATTAATAATTGAGGATGGCCAAACAGGATGGTTATGCCACAGGATAAATTTAACGGTCGGTGGAAATTTCTGCTAATTGTGGGAATTTGAGGAGGCAGTTGAAATTAAACCTTTTCTTTTGGGTGTTGGAACCATTTTGAAAGCTTTGATGTGTATACTTTCCCCCAAATGTGTACGAGAAACAGACTTTGCATGAGGTGGTATGGTGGCTCAGTGGTTAGCACAGCTGCCTCACGGCACCAGGGACCCGGGTTTGATTCCAGCCTTGGGCGACTTTCTGTGTGGAGTTTGCGCATTCTCCCTGTGTCTGTGTGGGGCTCCTCCCACAGTCTACAGATGTGCAAGCTGGGTGGATTGGCCAGGGGAAATGCAGGAATAGGGTAAGTGGGTGGAGTGCTCTTCAGAGGGTTGGAGTGGACTCGATAGGCTGAATGGACTGCTTCACACTCTGTAGGGATTCTATGGTTCATAAATTTCCCCTTCCACCCTGGTTATACTCTCTTCAAACAGGCAGAAGATACAAAAGTTTGAAAACATGTACAAACAGCTTCTTCCCACTGTTATGAGACTTATGAATGGTTCTCATATGTTGGAGTTGATCTCACTCCACACCTTCTCTGTAGCTGTAACACTATATTCTGCATTCTATTCTATTACCCTGATGTGCTTATGTAGGGTATAATTTGTCTGATTAGCACGCAATTCAACATTTTTCACTGTATCTTGGTACGTGACAATAATGAGTTAATTCAAATCAAATTAAAAAAAACTCCAGCGTCTTCCTTGAGGAGAAACATTTTCTCAGAATCTACATTGCCAAGTTCCCTCAGGATCTTCTAGGTTTCAATGAGATCATCTCTCATTCTCCTGAACTCCAATTAATACTGGCCCAACCTGTCCAAAATTTCTTCATAAGTTAACCCCTTTTGTATGTACAAACCGAAAGGACACAGCTGCAAGGCAAGGTCTGCAGCAAGTCGTGAATGAAAAACATATCTTACCTTATCCTCACCAATCTGCTTACTAAAGGAGCATCTGTTCATGACTGTACAGGTAAGAGTGACAGCCTCACAGAACTTTTAGAGAGTAAATTTGTTCTCACATCGAGGATACCCCCCATTATACTGTGTGTGGAGCTACCACTATGCTAAATGAGATAGATTTCAAACCGATCTAGCAACTCAAGACTGGATGTCCGTGAGGTGCTGTGGTCCAATAACAGCAGCAGAATTGTCATTAAATGCAATCTGCTACCTTGTGGTCTGGCATATTCCCCACTCTCCCACTACCATCAAGCCAGTGGTCGACCCTGGTTCAGTGAAGAGTACAGGAGGGCATGCCAGGAACAGCACCAGACAACATATCTTAAAAAAAAGGCGTTAGTCTAGTGAAGCTTATAAATAGGATGATTTGTGTGCCAAACAGCAAAAGCAGCAAGTTATTGACAGAGTTAAGCAATTTTGCAACGAGCAGTTCAGATCTAAGCTCTGCAGTCCTGCCACATCCATTTGTACTTGGCAGTAGACATTAAATAACTCATTAGTGGAGGAGGCTTCGCAAATATCCCTGTCCTTAAATAATGGGGGAAGGTGGCACATCAGTGCAGGAGACTGAACAGTTCACAACAATCTTTAGCCACAAGCCAACTAGCTGATTCATCTCCTCCTCCAGAGGTTCACAGCATCCCTGATACCATTCTTCAGTCGATGTGATTCAACTCCACGTAATGTCAAGAAATGGTTTGAAATACTGGACACAGAATTGGGGGAAATCTCCCCACTGTTTTAAGTCATATCTAGTACAAAAGAAAAGATTTGTGATTGTTGGAGATCAGTCAGATTAGCTTCACGACATCTCTGCAGGAGTTCTTCAGGGTAGTGTCCTAGACCCAACCATCCTCAGCTGCTTCATCAATGACTTCCCCTCCACCATAAGATCAGAAGTGGGGATATTCACTGATGACTACACAATGTTAGCATCATTCACAACTCCTCAGATAATGAAGCAGGTCATGTCCAAATGCAACAACATCTGGACAATATCCAGGTTTAGGCTGACAAGTGGTAAGTAACATTGATGCCACACATATGCCAGGCAATGACCATCTCCAAAAGAGAGAATCTAACCATCATCCCTTCATATTCAATGGGGTTACCATCACTGAATCCCCCACTATCAATGTGCTGGGACTTACCATTGACCAGAAATGAAAGCCCAAGTTTTGGATTGCCAAATAATCACAGTGGCTACAACAGCAGGTCAAAGACTAGGAATCCAGCAGTGAATATCTCTAATCCTGTCTCCCCAAAGCCTGCGCATCATCTGCAAGGCACAAGTCAGGAATGTATTGGAATACTCGCCACTTGCCTGTGCAGCTGCAATGACATTCAAGAAGCTTGATATCATCCAAGACAAACTAGCCCACTTAACTGACAGCACATCGAAAAATATCCACTTCCTCCACCACTGATGCAAAGTAGCAGCAGTGTATGCCATCTGTAACAAGTTCTTCACTAACTCACCAATTGTCTTTTGGCAGTACATTCCATTGCCACTACCATCTAGAAGGACAAGGGCAGTAGATACATGGGGATTGCATGTCCAAGCCGTACACCATCCTGACAGAGAAATACATCACCGCTCCTTCAGTGTCACTGGGTCAAAATCCTGGAATTGCCTCCTTAATGGTATTGCAGGTGTACCAACACTACAATGGACTGCAGCAGTTCAAGAAGGCAGATCACCATCACCTCCTCAAGGGTAACTAGGGACAGGCAAAAAGTGCTGATCGGCCAGTGATACCTGCGTGCCCTGAATGAATGAATATAAAAAACATATTCAAAGGTGGACACTCTCCATGTAATGGGAACAACACCTTGGATATATAATAAGAAATGGCTGGGCAGAAAGCAGTAGGCCCACAATGGAGGAAAATTAAGCCCTAAATCTTAACAAGCAATAGCGGCAGATGCATAACACTATCCCTCTGACAGGGTTGGGAAAATACGTTTTTTGTTCCACTTTTTTTTGGAGATGGGATGTGAGTACCGCATGTACTGTTCATCCCTAATTATGATGGAATCTGAATGGGTTACTAGGCCATTTCAGAAGGCAGTTAAGAACCAACCACATTGCTTTGGGATTGAAGTCACATGTAGGTCCAACTGGGTAAGGCTGGCAGATTTCCTGCTCTTGAAAGGCATCAGCAAAGTTGCTGGATTTTCACAACAATCCAGGTCATAGAATCATAGAGATGTACAGCATGGAAATAGATCCTTCAGTTCAACTGGTCCATGCCATCCAGATATCCTAAACTGCTCTAGTTCCATATGCCAGCAATTGGCCCATATTCCTCTCAAATCTTCCTATTCATATAGCCATCCAGATGCCTTTTAAATGTTGTAATTGTACCAGCCTCCACCACTTCCTCTGGCAGCATATTTCATACACACACCAGCCTCTGCGTGAAAAAGTTGCCCCTAAGGTCCCTTTTAAAATCTTTCCCCTCGAGTTTTGGACTCCCCCCTCCCCAGGGAAATGACTGTCTATTTACCCTATTCATGCCTCTCAGGATTTTATAAACATCTATAACATCACCCCTCAGCCTCTGAGGCTCCACGGAAAATAGCCCCAGTCTATTCAGCCCTTCCCTACAACTCAAACCCTACAACCCGAACCCTTCAGCCCTGGTGACATCCTTGTAAATCTTTTCTGAACCCTTTCAAGTTTCACAACATCCTTCCTATAGCACAGAGGCAAGAATTGCATGGAGTATTCCAAAAGTGGCCTAACCAATGTCCTGTATAGACCTCCCAACTCCTTTAATCAATGCATTGACCAATAAAGGCAAGTATACCAAATGCCTTCTTCACTATCCTGTCTACTTGCACCTCCACTTTCAAGGAACTATGAGCCTGTATTCCAAGGTCTCTTTGTTTGGCAACACTCCTTCCCATTAATGTATAAGCCCTGCTCTTATTTGCCTTTCCAAACTGCAGCACCTCACATTTATCTAAATGAAACTTCATCTGCCACTCCTCAGCCCATTGGCCCATCTGATCAAGATCCCGTTGTTCTGTGAGATAATCTTCTTCGCTATCCACTACACTCCAATTTTGGTGGCATCTGCAAAGTTAGTCCTATGTTCAAATCCAAATCATGTATATAAGTAACAAAAAGCAGTGGACCCAGCAATGATCCTTGTGGCACACCGCTGGTCACAGGTCTCCAGTCTGAAAAGCAACTCTCCACGATCACCCTCTGCCTTCTACCTTTGAGCCTGCTCTGTATCCAAATGGCTAGTTCACCCTGTACTCCGTGTGATCTAACCTTGCCAACCAGTCTACCATGAGGAACCTTGTCGAATGCCTTACTGAAGTCCATAGATCACGCCCACCACTCTGCCCTCATCAATCCTCCTCGTTACTTCTTCAGAAGTACCCAAGGGTCGTTTCACTATCACTGTTATTGAGAGCAGCATGTTATTCTAGATTTATTAATCAGCTGCATTTTAATTACCTCAGCTGCCAGGGTAGAGAGCTGTACTTTTGGGGGCCCAAGGTGAGCTTGTTGGCGGAGTAAAAGGCATGTAAGCCAGCAATTGGGTAGCAAATGGAATCCCCGTTGCCTTCCTACCTCTCCCCCAATTTGAGCAAGTCTGAGGTGGTCATGTCCACTTCAGGACTTCCTCCCATCACCTCTGGTATTCACCCAATGGTGGCTGGAGGACATGTTAGTGGGAAGTTCAAAGTAGGCTCTGCCCAGGTTCCCTGTGGGCTTCTGTGGAACAGGAGTAGCCAATCGAGGGGTTTGGCATCAGGAATCAAGATGGACAGGAGGGTGTGGAGAATAGCGCCAAGAGCAACTAATGAAGGGAAGAAATCTTGCATTCCAACTCAGCAAGTTGAAATCTACAACCACTGATCAATGGGATAACCACGGCTCTATTCAAATGGAGTATTTCTGTCCCTTCAGTTTCTCATAATTAATAAACTTCATCACTGGATTGGAAGTTATGTTTTCTCTCATTTTATGCTTCATGCCAATTTGTGGGCCTGTTCTGCTCCAACAGAACTTGCTGAGGATTCAGATCTCCCCAGATGCTGCTAGACCTGCTGGATTTCCCCAGCAATTTCTGTTTTCATTTCAGATTCCCAGCACCTGCAGATCTTTGTTCTTTTTCACTTCCTGAGGATTGCTCCCTTTGTATTTGTAACCTCCAGACGGACAATCACAGCTTCTCACGGGCAATTCTGAGGAAGGGTCACCGGATCCGAAACATTAATTCTGACTCTTTCTTCACACATGCTGTCAGACCTGCTGGGCTTTTCCAGCAACTTTGTTTTTGTTCCTGATTTACAGCATCCACAGTTCTTTCAGTTTTTTTTTCAATTAGGCAGTGGATCCAGTGACGTTCACATCCCATGAATGAACACACAAAAATAACAGCTGACATTAAACATACTATTCATAACTATTTTATTCATGCTTATTATTCTTTTGAAGATTTGCCTCATGTCCCCACTCAATTTTTCCTTCTCCAATAGACGAAGTTTAGTTCCGTGTGTCTCTCCACATAATTTAGAAGACCAAGTTCTGGGTGTTTTGACCCTCTGTGCAACGTATCCATATGAAACTGTGGATGTCAGTTTGCAGAATGACGTGCAAGTTATCAGGTGGGAGCGAGCTCACTTAATCCTATCAGTCACTGCCCTGGACAAAGAAGTACATCAGTTGCCTGCAAATCTGTTGGCATGCTTCCTTGAAGAAAGTGCTTTCTACTTGTCTAGATTTTAGACAGAGATATCCACCCACACAGTGAGTTATAGAGAGGAGGACAGAGTGAGAGACAGAGGGAGAAAGCCAGAGTGAAAATGACAGAGTGAGTGAAAGAGAGATAAGAATATTCATCGAAGGTCCTTGTGTACCTCTGAAGGGTCAGTGACGCAAGTATATTGGTGCGAGGCTTGAGAGGGTCATTATCCTTTTGGCAATCAATGGTGCATAGATTGTCACGTAAATACCAATAAAAATATACAACAGGAAGGAACATTAGACAGATGCATGCATCAAACAGAAGTCTTAGAGTTCAATTTGAGGACACACGGCATTTGGGCGATGACATCTTGTTCGACTAAAGAGAACCATATGTACCTCAGATGTCATGTCTCAGGACGTGTACTAAGAAGCTCTGTTCCAGCTTATTTAAATTTAGGTTCCAACAACTCTACAAGGGTTTGTAACAGTTTAGGCAGCATAGAAGCAGCAAAGCCAAACACAGCAGGTCAAGCAGCATCAGAGGAGCAAGAAAGTCGACATTTCGGGTTGACACCCTGGAGTCCTGAAGAAAGATCCTGTCCCAAAACGTCAATTTCCCTGCTCCTGTGATGCTGCCTGACCTGCTGTGTTCCTCCAGCTCCACAGTGTATTGACTGTGACACCCAGCATCTGCAGTTCTTGCTATCTTCGAGTCACTGAAAACCCTATGGCTAAGCCTTTTCCAAGCATGCCCATCTTGAAGAAGTTGTCCTTCTCATTCCGGAAAGATCTCAGTGGGGATCTCTCTCCCGCTGCAACCCACTGGTGATCTCCTCCGCCCTGAAGCTCTTTGACCACATACTGAAATAAACCCGTAACTACAGCCACATCTGTTCTCAGTACCTGCCTACGCAACTGGCATACCCCCCACCATGGACTCCAAACAACATTCAGATCATCCCAATTTGGACCAAACCGCGACAACCATTATCTACAGTACCTCCAGAAATGGTTTTCCCTACGGATCCTCAGCTCCGTGATCACAGTCATGCCATGACATCTTCTCTCACTACAGTCAGCCCTATCCCAGTTCAGAGCCTCTCTTTCCCAGATCTACAAAGGACCTCTACTGTTTTTCGTTCTATGCAGGATCCACACCCTGAACAAACGGATTTTTCTCCGCCCTATTGGACATCAACGATTGTAAGTACACCAAACTGACTTGTACTTACCTCCAAACACAGACCTCCTCCACTACCCTGGACCTCAACCCCAGCCCCAACCGGCTCCTGAATCCATCCCGCGCCATTAACCATGCGGTCCCCTTGGCTGCTCCCACTTCCGTCAAAAGTGCTGCCGCTGCCAGCAACATCACTACCACTGACCACATCGCTAGCCCAGTCCTGATGAAGGGATCCCAACCCGAAATAGCGACTCTCCTGCTCCTCTGATGCTGCCTGATCTGCTGTGCTCCTCCAGCTCCACACTGTATCGACTCTGACTCCCAGCATCTGCAGTTTTTGATATTTTCTAAGGTATATATTTGAAATTGGACAGGCAATCCTGAACACATTCAACAAATGTTCATTTACACTTGGCATGCATTGAAAACAAACATTTTCAACACATTGAATAAAAAAGGCCTTCTATCTGTAATTAGATGGTACAACCTTCAGGGTTCAACAACTGAAAATTCAATTTGACTTCGTTGGCATTTTCAATAGCAAACTGATGTTGATTGATTACACTTCTTGTTAACAGAGCTTTGCAGATGTGATGTGTCCATAGACAACTTCATTTTTCCTGCAAATGACCGTCTGTAAAATGCGTAATTTGTGGAGATAAGCAGATGATATGTTGGCAGTGCGATGGTATTGATAACGCAGACAAGACAGAATTGAAAGAGTGTAAATGATCAATTATATCCTTCCACTTCTGAAAAACAAATTATGACAGTGAACCTGATTTATTGAAGAAAGCGTTAAACTTTCTCAAGACAAATGATAAAGTAGAGCCTACCTTTTTGTTATTGTCCTGTTCAGCATCTTCGATTACCTACAAAAGAAGACAGTAGTTGCTTTTCATTCATCCTCTCCTAATGAACCGTTACATATGCATAATTGATTTAGAATGGTCTTAATTCATGACCATTTCTTGATTTCAGCTCTGAAAGGTGAGTGCAGTGAAATTGCAACTGAGAGCAGTTTGGATGTTATAAGGAGTATGGGGTAAAAATGTCAAATAAAATTTTAAAAAATCAATATTCTGAGAGGAATAGAAATTTAGAAAACCACAGTCAACCCTAATTCTAAGTACAATTACAATGGGAATAAGTTTTTTTTAAACTAACTCCTGGTTGAATGACTAAAATTAAAATCTTGACTTGAGAAAAATATTCCATATAATGTTCATTTAATTTTAAGATTATTCCCATTTTCCTTTTTGATTGATTTTTTTTTGTTGATTTACAATCTGCTTTTTTGTTCATTATATTGACCTGTAACTGTTGTTAATATCGGTTACTCTGATGAGGGGAAAACATCAGTTTTCAAACATGAGAACGTCACTATGGCAATTCTGCCTCCTCAAAGTCCATGAAAATCAGTGTTCAGAGACGAAATTTATCAGTGCACTTTCATTTTAAGCAAACTGGTTAATGAGTCTCCAGAATTGTGTGGGCGCTATCGTGACATAACGCCCCATTGCTTGCAAGGCCCTTGTGTAAAGCCAATTTCTCTTTCTGGGGGTTGGAGCTGTTTCTGGCAACAATTCCGCGCCCTATCTGTCTGAGACAAAGTGAATACTTCCCAAAGATGCTTGGATCGCAGAATTAAGTTGAACAGTAATGGCAGCGAAAGCTCCCAAATCCCATACTTGGTGTTCAAAATTCATCGAAAGCAACTCTGCCTTGAAATAAATGGGATGTACCTTGTATGTATGTTAATTTGGTGGTAATCTGTCTCCCACATATATTTGTTCACAAGACCCCACATGACACAAGTGCAGACCAGCCTCTCCCAGGTGGAAACTAGTACTTATGTATGAGCCCCAATATTTCCCTAATTACTATCAGTTGCCTTAATCACATCAGACCATGTGTATATACACAATCAACTGACACAGCAGAATCACAGATTCACAGAATTGTCACAGAATTGTCAGAGGAAGGCCATTCAGCCCATTGTGTTTGTACCGATTTTATCCCCTGGTGGCAATCTCTTGCCTTTTCCCCATATCCCTGCACACTGTTTCTATCTGAATAATCACCCAATGCCCGTTTGATGTCTCAATCGAAACTAGCATTTGCAACACCAGCAGCAATGATCAGCTGATATGGGTGAAAGGGTTAGGAGCTGAAGTTGGAGAAGATCTTATAAAATCCTTCCATTTTGCTTTGCATCTAGATTGGGCTGGATGTACCTCTGATCACCTGAAAGCTTCTCATGGCCACTGCAAAGCACTCTGGGTGTCACACCAGTAAAGAAAGATGGGCATCTATATGACGTCTTCCATGACTTCAAAGTGGCATCCAGTCAATGAAGTACATTTCTGAAGAGCGTCCACTATTGTGGCGTTGATGGCCACAATACCATTGTACAATGACGCTGAATTTCACCCAAGGATTGGAATAAATTATTTGTTTGTACAGTACATGGCTGGATAGGCTGGAACCTTTTCACTGGAGCGTAGGATGTTGACAAGGCAACCTTACTGAAATTTATAAAATAATGAGGAGTGTGGATAGGGTTAATGGTAGTTGTCTTTTCGCTAGGATGGGGGATTTGAAGACTAGGGGCATACTTTTAAGGTGAGAGGAGGCAGGTTTAAAAAAGACACGAGGGGCAATTTTTTAATACAGAGGGTGGAATGAACTTTCTGAGCAAGTGGTTGATGTGGGCACAGTTACAATGTTTAAAAGACATTTGACAAGTACATGAATGGAAAAGGTTTGGAGGGATACGGGTCAGGAACAGGCAGGTGGGACTAGTTTAGTTTGGGATTATGTTCGGCATGGTCTGGCTGGAACGAAAGGTCTGTTTCCATGCTATATGACTCTGTGGCTCTATGTCAATCAGTTTGGACAAGTGCAGCATTGAAATCTGACCAGTTCACATAAATGCCAGAACAGCAAAGATCTCAATTTCTCCCGTAACATACCGATTAACAATTTACACACAATCACCCCAAGAGCCGTATTAAAATAATTGATCAGAGAGTTAACAACTGCACTCAAATATAATATTGGGAGATTTTATACAGGAATGTCAAATAAGATATGCTAGTAGAAATTAATTCTGTGAGGCTTTCAATAAATGAAAATATTCAAAGTTACAGCAAAAGAGACAATAAAACATTCAATGTTAAACATTCAAACTCAGAAATACAACACACACCTTCTTCACACTATTTATATGAGCCTCCTTCTCTTGATTAATGTCATCAGCAGAAAGTTGGCTATTGAATTTCAGCTCAGGATGAGCTTCCTCGTTTTGGTCAACTACACGTGGAACAAACACCATTATTGTCCATTTCAAATAAAGTGCAACAGTATTGTAAGACTAGTAAAGTTGAAAGTAGTTTTAATTTATAACACACCACATCCATAGGAAAACTCAAGGGATTATAATGCCACACTGCAGATGACAAGAATGTTTGTGGTATCCATCATGTTGCATGTTACCTTCTCCAAACCATTTTTAAGTAGTGGCCTGGACTGTCTTGGTGAAAATCTTACCACTTCAACACCTTCATAAGTAAATGACTGCTGACCACTTTGCCTACTTGTGACCAAATGTCTTAGTATTGGTAAAATCAGGAACTGTGTAAAGGGATTACTAGAACTGACAGACTAGGGAATATATTTTTCTCCAATCAAACAGAGGGAGGAACAGCCGTGATCATATTGAGCACAGCAGTTTTAGGGCCATAAGGCCTACTCCTAATTTTCCATGTAAATCCCGTTTCCTATTCAGAATTTTCAACCAGTAACATTTCCCCAGGGACTCAGTTTTCAAAACTCATAACGCCTGATATTACAATTCTGCTGTAGGGGCCAAACAGAAGTCTGGCTGCTCAGTATCCCAGTGATAACAAAGGCTTAATTCTTCCCTGGAATGCCAATCTCTCATCAAAACTTCAGTCTGATTTGAATTGGAGGGAAGTCCAAACTTCATTCAGAACCAAAAAGGGACTAATCATTGCTATGATGGAGAACTGCAAGGCCAAATTTAGCGAGTTGAGGGTAGCCAGTTGTAAAAGGCAGGCAACTTAGCAGATAAATGTGAAGTTGCCATGGTCCCAAAGGGCCGCTCTCTCTTGCGAGAGAAAAGACTGGTGGTGAGTTTTTAATCCGAGGGTCTTCACAGCTCAGGTGAGGTTGAGAAGACAGAATCTTTGTGGTAACCTCAGCTGGCGTGGGGACTGAACCCTACCTCACAAACCAGCCATCAACTAGCACACCCACTCAGAGGTGAGTAGCGTCAATCACCTGGAAGAGCTAGAAGAGGCAACTCAATTCCAAAAGAAATAGCACAAAGGGAAGGCACATAAAGGATTACTGTAAAGCAACAGCAACAGAAATCCTCAAAGCAACTCTGTCCACAGTTGCTGGTGACTTTAAACCTTTTCATTTCTTTCCTCGCTATGTTCATAGAATCCCTACAATGTGGAAGCAGGCCATTCAGCCCATCGAATCCACAACGACCCTCCAAATGAGCATCCCACCCTGACCCACTCCATCCCTGTAGCCCTGTGTTTCCCATGGCTAATCCACCTAACTTACACATCCCTGGATACTATAAATAATTTAGCACGGCCAATCCACCTAACCTGCACATCTTTGGAATGCGGGAGGAAACTGGAGCTCCAGGAGGAAATCCACGCAGACACGGGGAGAATGTGTAAACTCCACAGGGACTGGCACCTGAGGGTGGAATGAACTTGGGTCCCAAATGCTGTGAGTCAGCAGTGCTAACCACTGAGCCACAGTGCTGCATGTTCTTATCAAAAGTTGTCAAAGAAACAGATATATCATGTCTGATGTATCTTCTTTTACATTGATCAACTTAACAGGCCTATCCATTGAAACTGCTTGTGTAAAGTAACGAAAGTCAACAAAATCACACTGGCATCAGCCAGATAGTAGTTCACTGTGTAAGGAGTTGGGAGTTGATGCTGAGCAATTCGCAAGCTGTAAAGGTTGTTGAGGCAGTAAAGAGCACTAAGACACTTTCTTTGAGCTTTTCCTCAATCGTTGATACAGGTTTACACTATACACGGTGAATAACTGATTTAAGGGTGTGTTATAAAATAGTTGCCGAATAGCACAGAGTTTTGACATTGAAAGCGCCCAAGAAAAAGGCAGAGTGCGGCTACGCCAGCAAAAATTGTTGGGGTAGTCTGTGATCCAATCAGTGAACTTAAACTATTTCTACAAGCATGCAAGTTTTATTTGCCTGTCAAAAGGCTCAGATACCAGCAGTTCTTAAAAAAGTACATGTTCTCATAAAACGTCATGTGCATGACTATTTCTCATTCCAACACCTTCTAACATGCATAGGATCAAGCTTTCCAGGATTGCCACAAGTGTTCAGGACTGACAGGCTGTGGTTAGTTGAGTGTCATATTATTCAAGTTACTTGAGTTTTTAAAGCAGTTGGTGATTCACCTTTTTTTTTAACCTAAACACATCGTTAATCACAGTGATAACATCAGTGTGAAACAGTGCGTTCTATTTAATTTATATCGAAGAAAAATTATGAAAAAATAGGTCTCTCAATTTGGCTGCTCAGTCCAATTATATTGGACCGTAAGTTCTGCTCACGTACTGTAGTTTGATCCACCAACATCTTTAAATAAAAGTGATTTCAGAAAGGATGGATAATTTTAGTTCCTTATCCACATATTAAGAGTTTTGTGCACATATATATAGAAAAGTCAGCCTAAATTCTCAATAGGATCCACCACAAGAGTGCTGCATCTCATTCAAGAGTGAAATGGTGCAGTCAGATGAATAAATTAGATTAAGTCAAAGTGTTATGGAGAAAACAAGCCAGAGAGAGGGTTTAGAGGTTTAAACAAATTAAGCCGATGTTAAAATGTCAAATAAACATCAAAATCAGGTCCAGTTTTTGTTCTGACCTATTATATAACTGATGCTGTTTTACACTACTTGATTATGTGAGATTACTTTTGGGAAGATTTCTTTCCTCTGACAGAGCTGGCGACATGCTTTCTCCATTAGTCACTGAAATGACGCGTGAATTTCAGACTTGAGAAAACTGAAAGAGTTTAAAGTGCTCCGTAATGTGTCACTTCCAAAAGATTACTACGGTACCTCCAACACTATTCAAAGATAGGAATAAACCAGTTTTTATTAGACCCAATTATTTATCCACAGCTACTTTTCTTACCAGAATTCGGAGATAGGTCAGCTAGAAATGTAGGACAAGAAAAAAATACAACCATTCAAACTAATTGCTGTCATGGACAATAAATTTTTAAAAAAAATTAATCAATGCCAACATTTTTAAACACAGTTACCATTTTCTGTTTCTTCCTCATTTTCATCTTCAAGCATACTAGCTGGACTGGTTGCTTCCCCTCGTTCCATTAACTTTTTAAAAGTTTCAAGTTGCTCTAAAAGTAAAATTGATTTATAAAATATTAGACAAGTAATTAACCAACAGAATTCACCTTTCACTCATTTATTTTTACATTACAGAGGCCTCCTGCAATGTTACGCTCACAGTGGTGGTTCTGCTGGAGGTGGGATATCTTTGCTTAAGTTCCAAGCTGCAGCTGAGTTTAATTCACTCCACTCTCCTGTGCTGCTGTCTGAATTTTCCTAACATTAAAAGAAGTGTGTTGATCAACTTTTTGAAATTGGTTGAAATCTCAAGAGATTTTTGTGTGTGTTTCAGTCAGATCACTCAATTAAAAAAACAAGAGCGAAGATTAAACTGGATTAAATATTAAACAGGAGCTCCCTCTCTCATGGCAATGTGGGTCTACCTACAGCACATGGACTACAGCGGTTCAAGAGGGCAGCTAACCACCACCATCTCAAGGCCAACCTGGCATGGACAATAAATTGTGACGGAGTCAGTGATGCCCACGTTTCACAAGTAAATATAAACAAAAAACTAAAACAGAGATTGCTGGAAAAGCTCAGCAGGTCTGACAGCACCTGTGGAGAGAAATTCAACTAAGAACTGTTCCAAGGGTCACTTGAACAGAAACGTGAACTCTGATTTCTTTCCATAGGTGCCGCCAGACTGGCTGGGCCTTTCCAGCAATTTCTGTTTTTGTTTCTGATTTCCAGCACCCCTTGTCATTTTGTTTTATTTTTTAAAAAAAGATAAAGCAGATTAAAAGCAGAGCATAAGCTATATAAGCAAAACTGTGACTAGTTTTGAATTCCAGATTTGTTAACTGAATTCAAATTGCAACACCTTCCATGGTGAGATTTGAACCCTCGTCCCCAGAATCTGCTGCAGATATCACTGAAAGAATCAATGTCTTTTAGGCCTTCTTTTGAATACCAATTTTAAAAAAAACTTTAAAATTACTTTCCTGTCAATGTTTGAATGCTCCTCTTTCCAAAGAGGCTAGAATGAACCTTTTCTAATTTTCTTAAAATAAGGTGACATCAAAATACCAAGAATGTATTCAACAGGATCCCAATATTAGAGTCTGATCTTGCAGGCAGTTTAAGTGTTACGTCAGAAGATACATTTGCCTTTGTGTGTGATGCACATACTTCCTCATTCCATAGCTAATATATCAAATAGTGGAACTGTAATTTCCTGCTTTTGATTTGATTTACTGTTGTCACATGTACCTAAGAACAGTGAAAAGTTTTGTTCTGCATGCAATACAGGCAGATCATGCCAAAGATGACAGTGTGATTGCTTGTAGCATCACCCAAATATAACCAAGTACACTGTTACAACAACAGGTTCATTTTGCCTCCAATGTCACTTGTCCGCTTGGCTGATCTGTCTTTTATTGCCTGTGGCAGGGCTTGAACCTGGGTCAGCAGAAGATTACCTAGGTCTCTAGATTAACAGTGCAACAATGATACCACCGGGTCCTGACCTCCCCAGTATATCACTGGAGCATAAGAAATTGAGGGGTGACATTATAGAGGTTTATAAAATAATTAGCGGTAGCGATAAGATGAATGGCAGGTGTATCTTCCCTAGCATGGGACTTTTCAAGACTAGGGGACACATTTTTAAGGTGAGAGGAGAAAAATTTAAGAAAAGACACAAGGGGCAACGCTTTTTTTAAACACAGCGTGGTTCATGTGTGGAACGAACTTTGAAAGGAAGTGGTGGATGCGGGTCCAGTTATAACATTTAAAAAACATTTGGATAAGCACATGAATAGGAAATGTTTGGAGGGATATGAGCCAAGTGCAAGCAGGCAGGTCTAGTTTAGTTTGGGATTATGCTCGGCGTGGACTGGTTGGACCGAAGGGTCTGTTTCTGTGCTCTATGGCTCTATGGCTCTATGACCCAGGAAAGAAAATCAAGGCCTAAGTGATCATTTCAGACAAGTGGATACTTCAAAGGAATTTTAACAACACTGCACAAATGTTGCAGTTAAAGTTCGTAGTCCTACCAGATACAAATTAATTCAATGAGATCTACTATCTCAGATTTATTCATCTATTTATCTGACAAGTTGTAAACTGAAGACAACTGAATTCTACTGGTGTTCACCAATACAGACACCTGTTCCACGCCCCTCTTGTTCAATCATCTAGTTAAGAGTTTTTCGGATATTACTCATTACCAAACTTACTTGACTCTACTTCAGGTTTTAATCTTTTATTTTTGATAAGTATTTTTCTTTTCAGATCATTGGGAGATGGCAGAGGTCGGCCAGCTTCAAGCTGTAAAGCAATAAAAAGCCACTGAGTTTATATAGCGCTTTTCTCCGCCACAGGATATCCCAAAGTAATGCAGGAAACACAGCCAATTTGCGCTTAGCAAGCTCTCACAAACAGTTACGTGATAATCATCTTTTCCTTTTCGATCGCGGGGACACTGGGGAGTGACTCCCTGCTCTTCATCCAAAACTTCTGAGAAGACAGGTGCTTAGCCCGTCTTTCAAAAGCCAGCACCTCTGACAGTGCGGCCCACCCTCAGTATTACACAGCAGTGTCAGCCCTATTGATTTGTAATGCGCTCAGGTCCCGGAGTGGGGACCTGAACCAACAATGCTCGCACTTCGGAGTCGAGAGCTACCAGTCACACAACCACAGCAGACATGATGGATGGGTTCACTGCACTATCTGTCCATCACGATGCTGTGTAATAAGTTTAAATTCCAGTGGCTTTTAACATTATACGTGCATAAAAATGGTAATCATACTACGTGGAGTTCATGGGGCTGCTTCAGTAAAAGCTCTCCAAAGATTTCTTCACAGTACTTGGCCATCTTGTACTGCTGGGGTTTACTGTAAAATAGGAATAATTTATCACAGTCACATGATTGTGGCTCCGAGTTCAAAAAACACAACTGCATTAACAGCAGTAACCTATTTTGTTGAGCTTCACATAAGATCTTACCTGCAGTGATTTTCAAAGGACAGGATAACAGGATAATCAGAAGTCACAAATGCAGTTTCTTTGATGGCTTGAATTACATCCTACCAACAAAACAACATTTTCATTACACATTTTAAATAAAGCTGATATAATCTCCAACTTGTCAGAAGTCACAATGACCAAAGCTTCCAGAGTTTTGGTGTGAGAGAGGAATAAGTGTTGTCCCTCTGTACTATTTCACTGTCATTATTGTCAATCGGCCTGTAATAATTACATTGCAATCATCGATAATTTGGTATGAAAGCCAGAAGATACTCTCAGGATAAATGATTAATTAATTGATCAACATATCTGCAGCCAATAAATCTTTAAGGAATAGGGCTCAGAGGCCACAATCAAAAATAAAAACAGGAGTCTGCAACCTGTATGATTTCTCCATTTGACTATATTGTCTAAACCCACCCAGGAGAGAACTTGGAGAGCAGACACATGGCAAAACTATCATCTGCAATTCACCCTCTAGCTCACACACCACCCTGTTCAGAAATGCACCCTGCCGATCCTTTACAGTCGCTGGGGCAAAAACTGGGAAATCCAACAGTTACATTACAAGCACAGATTACACAAATGAGGATTGTATTCCCTGGAATTCAGAAAGTCAAGGAGTGACTTCATTGTTTTCAAGACATTAAGAAGAAAAATCTGGAAGTTTGGCAATAAAGGATGAAGGGGCAATTAAACAGTTTGGACACCCTTCAGTAACAGGTCAGTTCAATTATTAATTACAAAACTGAGATTAACACTGAAGCGATCAAAGAACTACTAAACTTAGATGGATATATAGGCGCTCCCCAATTTATGAACCTCTGACATTTGAATGCTCATACTTATGAACAAGATTCTATAATAATTTTAAAAATCTGACAACAAACATGTGCTAATGCTTCCAAAAGAGTATTCTAATATTGTACTGTATTGCGTTCTCACTTCTGTATAAACTGACTTATGAACGTACTCAATAATGGAACCCATGTGTAACCCAAGGACTGCCCGAATCACAGAGTTATACAGTGTGGAAACAGACCCTTCGGTCCAACCAGTCCACGTTGAACATAATCCCAAACTAAACCAGTCCCACCTGCCTGCTCCTGGACCATATCCCTCCAAATCTTTCCTATTTATGTAACCACATCCACCACTCCCTCAGGAAGTGCATTCCACATGCAAACCACCGTCTGTGTAAAACATTTGTCTAACATATCATTTTTAAATCTCTCTCTTCTCATCTTAAAAATGTGCCCCTCGTCCTGAAATCTCCCATCCTAGGGAAAAGGCACCTACCATTAACCCTATCTATACACCTCATGGTTTTACAAGCCTCTATACGGTCATTTCCTATACTCCAGCAGAAAAAAGTCCCAGCCTATCCAGCCTTTGTTTATAACTCAAACCTTCCATACCCAGCAACATCCTGATAAATCTCTTCTGAACCCTCTCCAGCTTAATAATATCCTTCCTATAACGGGGCGACCAGTGGTCCAGAAGAGGTCTGTGAGGTAGTAGATCAGCCATGATCTCAGTGAATGATGGAATGGGCTTGAGAAGTTAACTGGCCTCCTCCTGTTCCTATAACTCCTACATGTGGGCATATCAACACCAGATGGTTTAAGCAGGTGGGTCACTATCATCTCCTAAACACAATAAATGTGGGCATTAGAGATGGCTACATCGCATGATCCAACAATAAAAATTGAGCTTGAAATTACGAAGGCCTGTTCTTTTGTTGCAGTTAACAATATCATCTGTTGTCCTTCATAAGGTTAACACCTAGCAAACATTTCCAGACACTTCCTCATGACAGACATGTGGAAAGACCAGAACACACAAGTCTAAATTGAGGAGCGAGTGCTTTAGAGGAGATCTGATTTTTTTTTTCCTCCCAGAGGGTGGTAGATATATGGAACATGCTGCCTGAGAGGGTGGTGGAGTCCAGATTAAGATGGAGAATGTTCAGAAGAGATTTACCAGGATGCTGCCGTGCATGGAAGGTTTGACTTATAAAGAAAGGGCTTTTTTTCACTGGAGCATTGGAGGTTGAGAGGTGACCTGGCAGAAGTTTATAAAATCATGAGGGATATAGATAGAATTAACGATAGCTGTCTTTTCCCTAGGATGCGGTATTTCAAGGCTAGTGGCACATTTTTAAAGTGAGAGGAGAGAGATTTAAAAAATAGCTGAACGGAAAACTTCTTACACAGAAGGTGGTTCGCCTGTGGAATGAGCTTCCTGAGGAAGTGGTGGATGTGGGTACAATTACAGTGTTTAAAAGACATTTGGAAAAGTACATGAACAGGAAAGGTTTGGAGGGATATGGGCCAGGAGCAGGCAGGTGGGACTAAATTAGTTTGGGCTTATGTTTGGCATGGACTGGTTGGACCCAAGTGACTGTTTCCATGCTGTATGACTCTACGACTCTGCGACCAATCACTTTGCAAAATTGGAATGCAACATTAAGACAGTCATGCTGTTTTCTGTTGACGCAAATCTAAGCAATTGAATTTAAGCATTATTCATTTAAGAAATGATCCTGTCATTGTATGGTTTTCCCATTTATCTAAAGTTTGAACAGTTACTGAGACAATTTGATTCATAATTAAATGGGAAATCCAGAACAAAACATTCCCATTTTCCCGAACAAAAACATTCCCGAACAAAACAAGTCATAAACTTGTTATGCCCAATTGTGAATTATATTATTCTTCACTGAAGCAAGTGCATTTTTCCCTTACAGGTATTTATTTTTGATGCTTCATTTTGATGTTCTCTTCTTGATTTAGGAGAACTAACTTTAAAAAAGACTTCCATTTGTCTAGCATAACAGGGTAGAAGCAGAAAGAATATTCCTCAGGGCAGGGGCCACGGTCTAGGGATATCGGGTAGTGCATTTCGGACAGGGATGAGGAGAAATTTCTTCACCCAAAAAGTGCTGAGCCTATGGAGTCGCTACCACAGAAAGCAGTTGAGGCCAAACACTATGATTTCAAGGAGGTGGATATACCATTTGAGGCCAAAAGGATCAAAGGGTACGGGGAGAAAGCAGGATCAGGCTATCGAGTTGGATGACCAGCCATGATCACATTGAATGGCATAGCAGGCTTGAAGGGCTGAATGGCCTATTTCTATTTTTTATTTCATGATCTCAGTATGTTTCAATTGCAAAGATGAGGTACCATTGAAGCATGATCACTGTTGGAACATAAAACATACAGCAGCTAATTTTTGCACAGCATAATTCCTCAAAGAGTGACTAAATAAATGATAATTTTTTAAAAAATTTGTTGTTAGGATGAGGGCATCACTAGCTAGGGCTGCATTTATCGCCCATCCCTAACTACCCAGAGGGCAGTTAAAAGTTAACTGCATTGCTGTGGGTCTGGAGTCACATGTAGGCCAGTCCAGGTAAGAATGGCTGATTCCTTCCCTAAAGGACATTAGTGAACCAGACACGTTTTTCGTGACAACCGACGATGGGTTCATGGTCTTCGTTAGACTTTACATTCCAGATTTTCTTTTGTTGAAGTTGAATTTTGTCATCTGGCATGGTGGCATTTGAACCCAGGTCCCCAGAACATCACCCAGGTCTCTGGATAAACAGTCCAACGATCACTAAGCCATGGCCTCCTCATGTTGGTTGAGGGATGACCTGATCCCAGCTGAGACAGTGCAGCAATCCCCAAGTATTGCATCAGAGGGATACAGGCCAAGCGCAGGCAAGTCAGACTGGTTTAGTTTGGGATTATGGTAGGCGTGGGTTGGATGGACCAAAGAGTCTGTTTCTGTGCCGTCTGACTTGAGGGGTGTCAGTCTCATTTATATGCTCAAGATACTGGAACCAAGATTTTCACCTGCACCTGAAATAGCCGATCATCACGCTTTTCAATATGTGAACATTTATTGAAATAGCCAGGGTTAACTTTCTGACATTGGAATCCCAGTGTGCAGGGCTTGTTGGCAAGTCTGCACAGTTGGAAAGTTAACACTCAGAACCCAAGTCATGATACAAGACCTTTACACTAACATTGTAGAAAATCAAAACATGGTTCAGTCAAGATTCTTCCAAGCAGCAACTTTACCTTAAAAAGAATATCTGTGCACATGGCCTTTCCGTGTGTTATTATTGGTTCCTGGTCCTCTCCTTTTCCATCCCAACAATCTAACTCTACACATCTGGTTAAACAAAGGAAAGAAGTTATAGTGACATGAATTTCAGAGAACAGCTCCGAAGAAACAACATATGTAATGTTCATTCATACTAAATGTATTTCTGTTCTGAATAAATGCTTCCCAAAACACTGCAGAACAGACACTGCAATTTGTGTCTCAGTTCACCATCAACATATTAATTGGTCAAAATTACATGTTGATAGTATTTATTAAATGTGGGCTAAAAGAACCCCCTGCTAATTATTAATGTACCACTTGCATCTGAATGCACAAAATAGTCTTGATAATAAAACTAACAAGTGAAAATTAATGAGTCAAGGTCAATTTCTGGTTTCCCTAAACCTGACACAGCAATCATTGTCCAATGAACAATGTATTGGCATCTGTTTTAACCCATTCTTCAATTTGCACTTTTTCAGCTTAAAATAGGCTAACACATCGCATTGGAGAGAAAAGAATTTGATAGGAATATGCTAATTTCACGAACTGCAGAGGGCAATTTCAGCTGTGTATGATCCCATCTGAGTAATCACAAAAATTTGTGACCAAAGACAGCAATTGAAAAGACATTTTATTAAGTAAAATTATTAACAAATACATTGAAAACTGAAGACAAATTGCCATTTGTGGGAGATAATACCTGTTTGTCTAATCTAAGGAAAGCCGAAATTGCACTACTTTTGCATTTATATTGACCACGAACACAAACTGTAATAATTCTTAAAAATACCCTGCCACAAAATGGTTCCAGAATGTTCATGACTGATCTGACTAACATCAAGCAGAGAACCAAAGCCATATCCATTAATCATAATCCTTATCCTTCAAATTTATAGATTTTATCCACAAAACTCTCATGTTGCAGATTCCTTGCCATGCACACCAAAAATTCTTGCCCTTAAGCTTTGCTACTATTCCCTAGGTGTTTTGTGAATGCATAATTTACAAGGCACAACAGCTGTAGTTCTTTCAAGGGCAATATTTTTCAGGCTGCCATCCATTCAGTGATCAGCACTGATAGGCAAGGTGATTTAGCAGCTTCGGAACATCTGCTAAAATACAATTCACAGCAGCGCCTTCAGGCTGTGGTTCAGTCCACAAGGAATTCGGAAAAAAAAAACATGCTCAGAGGGTCAACACGGCTGTACCGAACAGAAAGTGCAGCAGCTAGAGCTCAGCATTGCTGCCTGTGCTGATCAAATGGTGAGGTTACAGACTCCAACAATACAAACTTGTGATACATGGTCAGCTCATATCACTATTGTTTGTGGTACTGCCCCATCAAGTGTAATAATGGATTAAAACAGTACAATTTCATTGGCTGGATATTTGGAGGTTACTACAACATGAACATGGATGCAGAAATTATTTAAGAACAGACTGAAAATATTGTCGGCAAACCTTCCAGATATATTAAATATCGTAGTGTATTAAATGAATAAGGCAAAATTATCACAGTCTTGGCCTACTGTAGGGCTGCTCTCTCATTAAACAGAGCGCCGACTGGTGGTGGGTTAATCTGAGGATCACTACACCTCACGTGAGGGGAGAGGTTGAGGAGAGTCTTTCATGGTAACCTCAGCTGGAGCAGGAATTGAACTCATGCTGTTGGCATCATGCTGCATCACAAACCAGCTGTCTGGCTCACTGACCCCAATCAACATAGCAAAAGCAGATTTAATGTCTTACACTTCAGGCAGAGCTGACTATATTTCTATTTATCCTGACAAATGAATAACCTTTGAAAAGGTTTGGCCTCTCTCTAACTAGGCCATGCATATAAAGGGAGTCAATCCAACTTATTGCAGAAAGTTAATAGTTTCTCTCGATTTTAAGTTGGATATGGCTTTGGTTCTCTGCTTGATGTTAGTCACATCAGTTATGAAAATTCCGGATCTTCAGTAGTGGTAGGGTAGTTTTAAGGGTTATTATGGTTTGTGCTCACGGTCAATATAAATGCAAAATTATTGCAATTTCAGCTTTCCTTAAATTAGACAAACAGGTATTACCTCCCATAGCAAATGGCAATTTGTCTTAAATGTTCAATGTATTTATGAACAATTTTAATTTTAAGTTGATGGAGAACGAAACAAGAGTAGGTGCAGCAAGTGACTTTTCAGTTACTTGTCTAAACTAAAACAGTTTCTTGTCTTCTCAGCGCTTTGAATGAAATGTGAGGGAAATGGCTCAGACCCACTGGGACTGTTCTGGTAGGGGATGAGAAGGCTGAGGGGAAATATGATTGAAACTTTCGCGTTAATACAGTATGTAAAGGCTCAGTTGGAGCAAATCAGGTTGATATGAGAGACCACAGTCAAGAAATACGGGTGCAAGCAGAGTTGAGTGAGGGAAATATAGCAAACATTACAAAGAGTGGTCCATGTTTGAAAAAATAGCTACCAGGTTGGCTTTGAAACAGGGAGAATAATGAAAGTTGGAAATGCAAGAGCCTGAAGAAAACTACAGGACTACAGACTAAGCAACAGACTGCCGACATGGAATGTTGATTCTGGGTGTTTGTTTAAACTGCTGATTCTCTTGTAGCTTTTCACTTTCCCTTTTCTACGTCTTTTATTGTTCACTGACTTCATCCTTATCTCTTACTCTTTCTCCCCTTTCTGTCGTCACCCTGGGGCTCTCTGATGAACGTCCATCCTTGTTCCAGAGGATCGCCAAGAGAGGTGATGGGGGAGGGGATAGGGGACATGAAGTGCAGAATTCTTCAAACTTGAACAGGAACGCAGTCACCCTCTGGGAAGTTCAACCAGATAGGCCTACGGCAGCAGATGTTCCAAGTCATTGCGAGCTGCTTTTTGACATCGCCAACCCCCAGGATATGAGGTGTTTTCTGGGAAGAGGGGCTGAGGAGGTGGCAGTGGGTTTGGTGGGAGGGATGGATGGGGATGCTGAGCTCGACAACACCATTTTCATAAGACTGAAGCATAAACCCAGCACAGAAAAAAAGCCCCAAAGAACTGCAGCATGGTGGAAATCTGAAAGAAAAACAGAAGTTGCTGGAAAAGCTCAGCAGATCTGGCAGCATCTGTAGAGAAAAAGCAGAATTAACCTTTCAGGTCCAGTGACCCTTCCTCAGAACTCAGTATCTGGTTTCACTTCCCTGCACAGATTAAACAAACTTAATCTGTGTCCAAAACTCATCAGAAGTCCTAGGGGGCAATGGGACGAGGTGGGAGAGTGATGAATGAAAAATTACACAGAGAAGTCACATCAAGCCCTTCTTCATCTGTACCTCAAGAACTGATATAGACTGACCGTAATCTTTTCTAAGTATTTTGAGACAAACCTGCAGCCTGACAAAAGGACTTGTCTGTACATCTCGACAGAGGATTTCCCTCCAAACTGCCTGCCTGTGAGATATGTATTGTGTGAGGAACTGATAAAGTAATGGGACAGGGGGTGATCCATCTCTTGGTACAGGTCCAAGCGGTCAAGGAAGACTGGTGCATTTTCATCAGACATCAGGTACCTGCAGAACCCATCGCATGACATACTCGCTGGAAAACAAAATTGGTCAGTTTAATTCAAATTAGAGCAGTTGATGGAGAAATCTGTGTCAATGCAATGTTATGAGCTAATACTGCATTTCTAATTAGGTCTGTGCGACCAACCAGAACTGATTAAAGTGCGACATTTGGACTCTCTATTGAAAAGCTAATCCTCACCTTAACAAAAATAACCAATGATATCCGTGTTACGCAGAAGCTTATTCCTCTGCATTCGGTGTTGCATTGACAAGGGCAATCCCACGCACCTCAATGCAAAAAGGTACACACTCTACTCTTCTTGTAGCAGTAAGGTTTAAAACTTTGTCATGTAAGTGCCACTTGTGATGCTTTCATGTGCAGTTCATCAATCCTTGAGAAGTAATTGACTATTTCACCAATATCATTAATTTGACACTACCCGGCATGGGAAGATTGAATTTGGAGTGATTTATACCAAGACTATTCGCTTCCTGCTGTCTTTTAAATTCCAAGTTGGGGAACCATACACTGTTTCCCTCTATGCCCCTTATAGTCTTGTAAAGCTCAATAAGGTCCTCCCCTCGACTTCTCAGTTCTGAGGTAAACAACCCCAGCCTATCTAGTCTCTCTTCCCAGTCGAATTGCTCCAGCCCAGGTGACAATGTGGTAAAACAAAACCCAAAACTGTAGATGTTGAAGATCTGAAACTAAAACAGAAATGGCTGTAGAAACTCAGCAGGTCTGGCAGCGTCTGTAGAGAGGGAAGCAGAGTTAATGTTTCAAGTCTGGTGACCCTTCTTCCTAGAATCACACAGCACAGAAACAGAGCCTTCAGTCCAAGCCAAACATAATCCCAAACTAAACTAGTCCTACCTGCCTGCTAATCTCCCGTGCAGTCTCTCAAATCCAATCCCAACCTTCCTACAGTGTGGTGACCAGAAACTGCACATTGTACCCCAGCTGTGGCCGAACCAATATCCTATACAGCTCCATCATAACCTGCCAGCTCTTGTGTTCATTGCAAAGACTAGTATCCTACATGACTTCGTAACCAGCTGTCCTGTTTCCTTCAAGGATCTATGTAAACGGATACCAAGATCCCACTACCCCTCAATGCTACTCAGGATCTTAACATTCACAAATTCTTGCCTTGTTACTTCCCCAAAGTGCATCACTTCTCACTTTTCAAGATTAAAATCTATTTTCCATTCTGGCCATCCGACCAGCCAGGTCTATATCTTCCTGCCGTACAAAGCTTTCATCCTATTTACCACACACCAATTTTTGTGTCTTCTGTGAACTAACTGATAATACCTCCAATATTCACACCTGAATCATGAATGTGCACTGCAGACAGCAAGAGATCCAGCAACAAATCCTGTATTACACTACCAGTGACAGACTTCCAGCCACAAAAACAATCTTCAACCTGCACCCTCTGCCTCTGGCTACTAACCCAATTTTGCACCCAATTTGCCAAACTGCCCAGATCTTAAGGGATAAAAGGGCTGTGATTCTGTGGAACATACACTGAGTATAAATACGAAAGGGGTGATTCAGTTAGTTTTAATTGTATGTCTCCCACAAAAAGAAGATAATGTTTAGTCAGTAGTACTTGTGGTCATTTTGTTACAGTAAACGTTTCACACCATGAAATCTTGTCATGTCATTCATTCAGCTAGAATCCATCTCAGCAGTCAATCTAAGGCTACTTCATGCCATTCTCTAGCAGGCAGCTGGATGATCGCAATACAAATGAAGCCTGGTTGTTGTAGTAGACCGGGTTTCAAGCAGAAAATGATAAGTAGTTTTGACCTTTTCCCAGTGTCACTATCACTGCTCAGCTCAGTTAAAATCCACCGGCAATGCAATCTCACACAACCTTACTTTCCTTGCTGGTTGAACCCAACTGTCCAAAACACTTCTGAGTATAGCCTAATGTTTTAGGTGTCCTAATGCATGAATCACGAAAAAGATTAGCATGTAACTACAGTACTTGGACAATCTAATATACAGTCCTCGAGTCATACAGCACAGAAACACGCCCTACGGTCTAACAAGTCCACACCGAGCATAATCCCAAACTAATTTAGTCCCACCCGGCTACGCTTGGCCCATATCCTTCCAAACATTTCTTATCCAAGTATCTTTTAAATATTGTAACTGTACCTGCATCCACCACTTGCTCTCAAAGTTCATTCCACACATGACCCACCCTCTGTATAAAAGATTTCCCCCGCATCCTCTCACCTTAAAAATATGCCCCCAGTCTTGAAATTCCCAACGCTAGGGAAAAGAAACCTGCCATTCACCTTATGTGGACCCCTCATGATTTTATAAACCTCTATAAGGTCACCCCTCAACCTCCTATGCTCCAGCCTATCCAGCCTCTCCTTGAGGAGAACTGAATACCAAAATGGGGAGATTATGCTCAGTTTCTACAGGAAATTTGTGAGACAACAGCTGAGGTGCAGTGTGGAGTGTTCGTCTTCTTATTTAAGGAAAGATATAATTGAAAGTAGTTCAGAGAAGGTACACTAAACTATTACCAGTAATTGTCAGGTTATCTTATGAGAAAAAGTTGGTCAACTCAGGCTTGTCTTCATATAAGGTTAGACGAGTAAGAGATGACCTGATTGAAGATATAAGACCCTAAGGGGTCCTGAAAGGATGCATGTGAAAGGGTATTTCCTCTTCTGGGGGAATATAAAATGGGGATACCTGTTTAAAAATAAGGGGTCACCCATTTTAGACTGAGATGGGCAGAGTTTTCTTTTCCTTAGGGAAGGTTGTATGCCTTTGGAACTCTCTCCTTGCAACGGCAGGTTCTTGATAAGTAGAGAGGTGAAAGGGTTCCAGTGATAGGTGGAAATATGGAGTATCAGCCATGATCTTACTGAATATTGGAGCAAGCTCAAAGACTGAATGGCCAACTTCTGCTCCTCATTTGTCTGTTTGTATAGTCTCCACTATATGTTCACACATCATCCCCTGCTGACCTAATCAGTCTCCTGATCCATCAGAGCGTTGCATTTAAAATCCTTGCCTTAGTTTATAAATCTGTCTGTGACTGGTTTTGTTCCATCAACGCTAACATGTACACTTCTCGCTGAATGATCTGATTCTTCTGACCCTGTCCTTTTGTCCATTCTGACACACATTAGTGGCAGCCACCTCAGAACTACTCACTTGAACTGCAGCCCTAAAATTCCCCATTTCTCCTTCATCCAAAACTCAGCCGCCTATGTCTTTCCTCACAGCTTACCATCCCTTGCGTTTGCTGACATACACTAACTCCTAGTCAGGTAATGCATCACCAAGCATTTGTTGCTCATTCTAATTGCCCTGAAGAAAGTGGAAGTGAGCTGACATCTACAACTGCTGCATTCCACCTGGGTGTAGGTCCATTCACAATGCTGCTGCCATGGAGGGAGATCCAAGATTTTGATCCAGCAACACTGAAGGAACAGCAATATATTCCCAAGTCAGGATGGTGTGTGGCTCAGGGGGAAATTTGAAGATCATGGTGTTCCTATATATCTCTTGCCCTTCTCAGTGTTAGAGGTCACAGGTCTAGAAAGTGCCCTGGTGAGTATTTCCACAACTTTCTGTTATTGCATCAATGTTAAACATTGGATTGAATCAGTGAAAACACTCCATCCTAAAAACCATAAATACTTTGCTGTTAGAAGTTAAGGAAATGTTTAGAACTATGCAACCCAATTGGCATTTTACTGACGGTAAAAGTTCTACTTGTCTGTCACTCCACCTTTTGTTACTGTAGGCTCACTCCCCGTCCTTCAACAAAATTCATCTCAAAATTCACAACGTTAGCTATAATCCTCTTCCCAGCCTCTGGGACTCATTCCCCTTAACCAAAGCCCTTTTCCCCTTATATTCTGGTTCTCTGAAGATCATCTCCACCTCCTGTCAATCCACCATTCACTGGTAAAGTATTCAGCGGACTGAGTTCTTGTTCACTGATCTTTAATTCCTAAACTTTTCCACCTTGCTTCCTCTCACCCCATTCTTAAAAAACATTTCTCAAAACCCCTCTGAATGATTCTCTGAGCTCTGCTAACCTGGAGGTTGTCCAAGGTGGAGCAGGAAGGGAGAAGCTGGCAAGTTCAGTATTATACAGCTGGAACAATTTTGCAGCGACAGGGCAGCAAAAACATTTCGGAATTTAAAATTAAAGGCAAAAATGTTTAACTTGTGGAACCGTGGACGACTGAGGAGTTTGGTTAACCGGTCTTTGATGTGGGCTTGGATGCAAGCAACATTAAATTTGGACAAACTAAGGCACCTGGAACAAAGCAGTGGTACAGTTGGTCTGGAGGGGTTAATAGCATCGATGAGGGAGATGGGCTGTTGTGGGGCTATGAATGAGCAATGTTACAGAGTTGGTGGTAAGCAACTTTGGCAATGGTGCGGATATTGTGCAGAAGAGAATGTCATAAATATTGTGGTTTATGCAGACAATTTAATTTGGTATCCACTAGGTGGCAGCTGGCCTTAAGTTTTCACAACATGGCCGTATTAATTACAACATGATATTATTTGCGTAGCTTATCTGATACAGTTCCCAACACAGGTATGGAAAAATCACCAAAACATTGGGAAAATGAAATCAAATAAAGTGCTGCTCATCAAAAGAAATGGGCTGGACCTTCTAGTTTCCAGGATTGTCTAAAATCACACATAAAACTGGAGATATGCACTGGGACACTTCGGAAGTCCTGGCGTCTATCCTTGTGTGGGAATTGTCCTGAAAGATTTAAACTTTTGACATATTCTTGGGACCCTCTGCCAACATCATATAAATGATCTATATCAGATGCTTTTATCTCTTATAAGGAACATCAACAAGAACAAGTTTAAGCAGAAGCTCAAATGTTTGTAGAATTATTCAATAGTTTAAGAATAACTGTGCAAGATTCATTCCATGGTCATGCAAACCCCCTTTACTGTAGAAAGCTGACATGGGAGGTTGCTTACCTTGTTTCCTCAGCTCTTCGTCTGGTTCATAAGTCTCAAGTATCTGCATTGCTCTCTTTGGGTCGTAAAAGGGGAACAAAATTTCATTCAGCCGAGGATCGCGTTGGTTCTGCGGTCAGTAAGGAAAAGTCCAAATTAAAGAGTTTCCTGTTGGCAGCTTACAACTCAAAACAGTGTCAATGATTATGCAAAGAAACTGGAATTGTAGAATCCCTACAAAGTGCCTTTGCAATGTGTCCAATTACTGAATCACATTA
The DNA here is from genome assembly GCA_024137785.1 of Ginglymostoma cirratum. NCBI lineage: Eukaryota > Metazoa > Chordata > Chondrichthyes > Orectolobiformes > Ginglymostomatidae > Ginglymostoma > Ginglymostoma cirratum. The sequence continues at coordinate 21,563,030 of JAHRHZ010000059.1, read as the reverse complement.
AAGAATTCCCATAGGCATCCCAATTGGGCAGTGAGAAACACTGACGATCAAGAAACTTATAAAAAGAGAACAAACAGGACAGGGAAAATCCATAACTTTACGGAAAATTGCTCCCAAGGGCCCATGAACTAATTCCTACAGACATTAGACACTTAAATGAAGCATACAACATATATTCATAATCTAAAAGAAAAAGGGAACAGATTAGAAAGTGCATGGTAATCAAATCCACTAAGTGGCTCATTTTACCCTTTGAACCAATGTTCCACCATCAATACCCTGGCGTCAAGATACACAAGCTCAAGGGAGGTCAGAATAAGTTCCTATAAAAATGAGTAAATTATCAACTGGTCCTGTTCAAAGAGGTAACCTGAATATCACAAAATGTGAATGACCATTGTTCTGTATGCCTAACTCCACACAATGTAGTCGCAGGTAGATTGTATAGAGTATGAATTTTGAAGATATTACTAAAATATACATGGAAGTGAAGAGCCTGATTTGCATTATATAAATGGACTTTCTATATAATTATTATCTATAGCCCCTGAAGTTATTTACTGGGATAATGATGTACAAATATCTGACACATTTCTTTAAAACATTTTCCATCCGTTGTTTTGGTAGGGGTGATGTAACAATAAATATGTACAATAAATCAATGAATACGATAGTGGTGTAATATGTCCCAGGACAGGTAGCAGATAAAAGACATGTACACAAATGCATTCAACTGCAACATGTGCATATCCCATGCCATAGCATCAGGGCTGTAGAATTAAGATCACAAAACATATATTGTCAAAAACAGAGCATTTGGTTTCGAGAAAAAAGTACATAATGGTAATTTGAGAAAGACAGATTCTCTCAAAGGTTATCAGCGTAGAAAGAAATTCACACGTTTCAAACAGGTACAGCTACAGTAAAACCCATTCAACATCCACTGTATAAAAGCAGCATACAGCACCTCTACGGCGAAAGCAAAGTCAGTCTCTCAGGAAGTGGGGTTTCATTTTGTGCGCCTGGATGTTGCCAATGCAGCACTCGTTAAAAAAGAAAAAAAAAGCAGTGGCAGAATCCATGCAGTGCATGCACTGGGAAGGCAGGAGTAAAGCAGGTCACTACAAATACATACACAATGCAGTTAATGAATGGAAGAAGCTTACTTCATTCAGAAAGCTGACTAATTGGTCTACAGTTAAGTAATCAGATTTGTCTCCATTGCTGAAAAGGAATTCAGTAAAAAAAAAATGTATAAGTTGTCTGCATATTTCTACATAATTTATAATTTTCAAAACATAACCTTTGGAATAGTGAAAACTCTTTACAGTTTCAAAACATGTACTTTGAAATCTCCAGTATGTGGAGAGATGAACAGAATCACTTAAGGTTTCTCTCACTATAAATTATTGCAAAATAGCTTTTTAAGTTTATTGAGTCCTGCTGGTGACTGCAATCCTCAAAAGGATAAACATAGAAACTGCAAATATTGTTCTAACCTTCCAAAATTATAACACGAATTAGCAATCCATTTGTTTTATGTACTCCATCTTTTTGAAGATCCCTGCTCATGGGTGAAATATCTTGGAGTAAGAGGTATAATTTCCTCCTCTGGAAAAGAAGTTTTTTTTCTCCTCTAACATGATCATCACAATGTTTATAACGTAATTAACTAAAATGGCTAATGACAGTGCACGCTGCCTGAACTCTGAGAAACTCAGCTGCCAGGGTTCTGAACAAGGAGGCTGCAAGTTCATGTTCCTATTCAGGGGCTGACGTTTACCTCAGTCCCCCAACAACTCAGGGTGAACGACCACCTCCTCACCCTCTCCTAAAACATAATGATGTTGATGTTGGGTTGACAATGGGTGTCATCACACCAGTCTTCCATATTACAGAATGCAAGTCAACAGAATTGGAAACCTGCAGCTCACCTGCCTTTGTAACATTAAACCAAAAAACTGCGGATGCTGGAAATCAGAAACAAAATCAAAAATTGATTCTTTTGAAGAAAGGCCACTCCACCCGAAACTTTTACCCGACTCTCTCTCCACAGACGCTGCCAGACCTGACTTTCTTTTTTTCCAGCAACTTTTGATTTTGCTGCCATTACTGATTCCAAGTCAACCAATCGTCAACCAATGCCCGCTCTGCATTTCCTTGTCGCCGGCTATGAAAAGGCCAAAACATTGGCTCAATGAACTAACAGGTTCTGCTGAGGCAAGGTGGCAATGTTTCTGTCCTTCTTCAAACTCATTTTTTGAGCTTTTTTTAAAAAAACGCAATACAGAAAAAGAACAAGAGACGTTCGGGAAGCAGAGGCCTTTTTAATCCATTACCAACTTCCTGGTCACAGTATTATCCCTGCCTTGGGATTTTCCTGGCCTACTGTCCCATCCCACCCCTCAAATTGGCCTCTTCCCACTGGACAGCCTCTAAATGACCATCTGACTCTTTCTTGTTTGGATGATCTAAGATGGCAAGAGTGGAGATGGGAATGAGCAGCCCCCTCAACTTCCATTCTGTTTCACTTGCCTCATCAAAATCCTGGGTTGGAGGATGGTTTACCATTGACCAGAAATTGAACTGGACCAGCCATACAATAACTGTGCTCAGCGGCTCAGAATGCTGCAGTGAATAACTCGCTCCCCGACTCCCCTAAGCGTGTCCACCATCTACAAGTTCAGGAGTGTGATGGAATACTCCCCACTTGCCTGGATGGGTACAGCTCCAACAACACTCAAGAGGCTTGGCACCATTCAGGCCCACTTGACTGGGATCACATCCACATACATTCACTCCCTCCACCATCAACACTCAGTGTGAACCATCTACAAGATGCACTGTTGAAATTCACAGCGCCTTCCAAACCCACCACCACTACCATCTTGAAAGACAAGGGCAGCACCATCACCTGCAACTTCCCCTCCAAGTCACTCACCATCCTGACTTGGAAATATATCCCAATTCCTTCACTAGGTCAAAATCCTGAAATGCCTTTCCTAATGCCATTGTGGGTCTACCTACAGCACATGGACTGCAGCTGTTCAATAAGGCAGCTCACCACCACCTTCTTAAGGGCAATCAGCGATGGGCAATAAATGCCGGCTCAGCCAGAGACATCTACTTCCCACAAGTGAGTTTTATGTGAGCTTGCTGGGTGCTATGTCCAGCATTAAAACCCCAAGTACACTCCACAAATACTTAATTGGCTGCAAAGTATATTGAGATGGCTGGTTGGTCATGGACTCTCCTAGACAAATGCAAGACCTTTTATTTTCAGTGTTAACATCAAAAAAACCAGCCTGCTGTAAACTCGCCTGAACTGATGCTGCAAATTATGTGTCAGAAGAACCAAAACTGACATTGGAGTGAGATAGTGACGAAGATCGTCTTTCAATCCAGTTTTAGAGCAGAAAATTGAGACAGCAAATATCTTGAGACTCTATAATCAATCGAATCACAGCTCTTCACCCCTGAGCCAGTCTTGGCTGTCTCACCCACTACAACCTCCACAGTCCCAATCAATGTATTTAAAACTGACCCAATAATGGACAAACAGCCACAATGGAGGTAATGAACAGAAACTGGGAATCTAATCCAAAAGGTCCAACAGCTGGGTGTGTTATGCAATGGACCCAGGAATCCAAATATATGGAAATGAAGACAACTATGCCATAGATTACTAAAGAAACACCAGGAAATTTAATGCCCCAGAAAAAGCAAGCTTTAGGAAAAATGAACTGTTTTGCAAGTTCAAAAACATATGTAAGGTTTTGTCTTGCAAAGTACTGGCGGGAATAAGAAATAGGAGGAGGGGTGAGCTATAGGTGCCCAGAGCACAGTATTTCAAAGTGGGAGCTGCAGGTAGCTGACTGAGTAAACATTCAGAGATAGCAAGAACTGCCGACGCTGGAGTGGGAGGCAACACAGTGTGGAAGTGGAGGAACATAGCAGGCCAGGCAACATCAGAGGAGCAGGAAAGTTGACGTTTCGGATTGGGACAATTCTTCAGAAAACCATTTCTGAAGAAAGGTCCTGACCCAAAACGTCAACTTTTCTGCTCCTCTGATGCTGCCTGGCCTGCTGTCTTCCTCCAGCTCCTGACTGAGTAACCACGTTGCATTTTGTTCTGTTAAAAGGGAAAGGCATTAAGATTTAAAGGTAAACAGGTAAAGGCTAATCAATTTAAGTTTGGATACATAAAAGGGGAACATCTGGAACTGGGTGACAGAGCTGTTGAGTGATACAGTCAATGTACTCTGCACGTAAAGAATAGTCAATGTTTTCAAGTTAGAACCTCTTGGCCTGACTCTTGCAACAGGTAAAACAGTAAGGTTTTACCTTATTTTAAGCTATAATGAAATCTCCACATAACCATTTCCATTCCATGCCACACCTCTCACAAACTCCCATCCCTCTATGTTTTTGTAAGGGTTACTCACCACCACCATCCCTACAGTTTACCACCCCACCTTCCCAACTCTCATAGTTCACACCGAGGGATCAGGATAACGTAGAAACATAGGAGATAGGAGCAGGAGGAGGCCATTCAGCCCCTCGAGCCTGCTCCACCATTCTTCACGGTCATGGCTGATCATCCAACTCAATAGCCTAATCCTGCTTTCTCCCCATAACCTTTGATCTCAACTGAACATTCCAGTCTTCAAATGGCATCCCAGTGGGAAAAGGTTTTTTTGAAGTCCCTGCCCTACAGCCTGATTGCCAATCAATAAGATCAGAGTTCAACTTCTATCCAGTTACTACTCTGTTGCTTATTTCTTAAATCCTTCAGAGTCCGATCATCAATAAATCTCAGCCCTAAATGTGCTCAGCCCATGAGCATGTGGTACCCTCTGGAATTGAGAACTCCCTAGGTTAATATTGCATCCCTAAATGGTCTTCACCTGAGAATACAAACCCTGCTTTGAGACTCTTTAGCCAGGGGAAAATTGAATCATTAGCAAGCTGACTATTGGCAGAAAACAATTAAGTTTTTTTCTTTCCCAGTTAGCCTGAAATTTACAAGTGCCACCAGTTTTCTATTTTAACGAAATAAAGCTCCTGCACATTCCAAGGAAGGTCATAAAGTTGACAGGTCAGGCACAGGTTTATTGAAGTCATGTTTTCAAATCTAATTTATTTTGAATCTGTGTATATTCAGCTATTCCATATTCAGAGTGAAGGATCTTATCAGCTGAGTTCACAATGTTCAGTATCTAACCTACCACCAAAGGTCAGGCTCGGTACTGCAGGCTAATATCAGAAACTTGACTAGTGCAAAAGCGTGGCGGTGAAAACAGTGCCCAGTGCAAAGGGATGGCAGTGAAAACTGCCCAGTGCAAAGGGATGGCAGT
>JAHRHZ010000059.1:21437054-21557663 GCA_024137785.1 Ginglymostoma cirratum | reverse complement strand
GCCCAGTGCAAAAGGCTGGCAGTGAAAACACTGCCCAATGCAAAGGGCTGTCAGTGAAAACTGCCCAGTGCAAAGGGATGGCAGTGAAAACTGCCCAGTGCAAAGGGCTGGCAGTGAAAACAGTGCCCAGTGCAAAAGGCTAACAGCGGAAGCAATGTCCGACGTGGAGGAGTTACACTGGATGTGGTGCTCTGTGCAGGGGGATGACACTGGAAATGATACCCAGTCTAGACAGCTGACACTGGAAGCGATGTTTAGGGCAGGGGGCTGACACTGGAAATGATACCCAGTGTAGACAGCTGACACTGGAAGCTATGTTTAGGGCAGGGGGTGACACTGGAAGCGATGCTTAGGGCAGGGGGCTGACACTGGAAGCGATGCTAAGTGCAGACAGCTGACGCTGGAAGCGATGTTCAGGGCAGGGGGCTGACATTGTGAGCAATGTTTAGGGAAGGGAGCTGACACTGGAAATGATACCCAGTGTAGACAGCTGACACTGGAAGCGATGCTAAGTGCAGACAGCTGACACTGGAAGTGATGTTTAGGGCAGGGGGCTGACACTGGAAGCGATGCTAAGTGCAGACAGCTGACACTGGAAGTGACGTTCAGGGCAGGGAGCTGACACTGGAAATGATTGCCAGTGCAATTGGCTGACACTGGAAGCGATACCCAGTGCAGAGAGCTGACATTAGGATTAAGGTCAAATGAGAAGGACTGATTGACGCTGGAAGTTTAATGAAGATGAGATGAGGCAATGATAGTTTTCTGAGCTGTGCTGATTTAGCCCTTCATAACAGGGCCCCTCTCTGAATAAATGCTTAAAATGCATTTGTTTAACATCTTGTGATTCCCTTTCCTCACATTTCAACCTGTGCGTAGCTTCATGTCCAATTGCAGTACATGGCCCATTATCACTTTTATTCAGCTTGATCAAATTGACAAATTCAGCCCAGAGCAAAACATACTCCAAGACTTTTCAAATGTTTACTAATCAAGTTAATGTTCTTTGGAAACGAGCAGTTTAGATTTCAAACATTGTTAGTCCAGCAGATGCAAAATGATTCCAGGAGCTCTCTGTGAAATGATGGTTATAAAGACCTTCCCAATTACCTTTCCAAAGGATTCAATTAAGCTACATTTTATGCTAACAATGATGACAGTAAATGGGCTAACAGTGCAATGCACCATTTAGTTAAAAAAGGTTTCAAAAACAGCATTGTCCGGATAAATATTGGAAGGTGGTCTGTTATTAAGAATGATACCTTCCATATGGGTCTGCTCTAATTCTTTTGCATAAGTGACCTGCCTTCAGCTCTGGTTCACGTATAGTCATGCTACCAATTCCTAAACTTACAGTTTCTTGTACAGCTCCTCAATGTCAGTGCGAGGACAAATTTTTTGCGTTAGTGCATAAAATTTATCGAAGGTGAAAATCGCTGGTTCAATTTCATCATTCTGTAAGAGATGAGAGCACGCCATTATAAAAGATCAGTCACGACACTTTTCAATGTAAGATCAGCGCCACACTGCCAATTTACCAGCAATATCAGGAATGCTGTGTCATGGCCTGTTTAAAACCAAGTGAATTCGTCACGTAGTTAAGGAGGGGATAGAGGCTTACTTTGTAAAATAAATGTGGAGATGTGGGGCCTGGAACAATATTTGATAACCGCTGAATGTCCCCACCCAAAGTAAGAAGTTTCATGAAGTACTGAATGATTTATGATTCACGACACACTTCTGGCATTTTCTACTTTCATTTCAGATCAGAACAGGTTCTGCATCAGTGCCCAGTGTGTGATATCTGGTTGTCAGCTCGTGCATGTGGAATAAAAAGTTTATAATGGCTCCATCACAAGCTGACTGGAATAACATTTTTTGCCAGCTAACAGCAGTCTTAAAAATAATTCAGACAGATGTGTACTCATTCTCATCAGCTGTAACCATGGGAACTCACCACGACAATCCCTACGCATCTGGAGAACCAGAGTTCAAAGTAAATCTAATGAGACTAATCTGAAAAAAAATGATAGCATGCATGACGAATTTCTATGAATATGGAAATAAAAAAAGCAGTTCATCTCCAATCACCAGTCAGGGAAAGATGGGAAACCTAACATCCAGTTATATTTTAGTTTGCAGGGTGTCTCATTAATCCAGCATGAGGAACTGGGATGGTCTCAGAGAGAGTTCCTACCTGCAAATTCCCACAGCAAGTGGAGTGAAAAGGTGTCAAAAAAAAGGTTTCACAGTCTGACTCAACAAAGTGAATCATTTAGGGGAGACGATGTCCTAGTGGTATTATCAACAGACTATTAATCCTGAAAACCAGGAATGTCTTTGAGGACTCAGGTTCAAATCCCACTGCGGCAGATGGTGGAATTTGTATTCAATAAAAATCTGGAATTAAGAGTCCAATGAAGACCATGAATTCATTGCTGATTGTCAGGGGAAAAAGCCCATAATGTCTTTTAGGGAAGGAAATCTGCTGCTCATGCCTGCTCTGGCCTACATGTGACTCCAGATGCACAGCAATGTGGTTGGCTCTCAACTGCCCTCTGGGCAATTACAGATGGGCAATAAATGCTGGTCTAGGCAGAGATGCCCTCAACCCATGAATGAATAAAAAAAACTGCCACATGGTTCTGCCCTGACACATAAATCACTTGAGCCATTAAAGAGACAGACTGGCCTACTCCCATGTTGTCTGCATTCTATCTCCATGCTAAATCTTCTTGTTCAGCTGGCACAGCTGTAATCAGTTTTCTTTTGGCAAATTCATTAGATGCTATTTTCTTTAGTTCATGTCTTTTCCTGAAACCCTTAAAACAAACAGTTAACTATGGCTTAACATGGATTCCTTATACCCAGATCTTCAACAGCCTCTCTTGGAGCTTTCTCTCCCTCTGAAGTAAAACTGACATCAGCAAACATCTGAGGAATTGTCTCCATTGGTAGCTCGCTGGACATTTACTGGCAATCATGTGATTCTTTTTTGAGCTTAAGGATCAAAATAATTTTCTGATAAAGTCAGATCTTCGCGGACTGAAGAACCAAGATCACATTTCTCCCATTAGAACCGAGGTACCCGTTCTGAAAGACCACAATACAGAATAAGAAAGAAAGAAATGGTCAAATGAACAAAAAAAAACTTACAATGAAAACAGGTAAAAGAAAGGTTGTTAAGAATAAAGAGGGGAATTTATGAAGACTGAAAATTGATAATGACAATACGATTACGTAATATAAGGAAATGGCGGGCATGTTAAATAATTACTTTGGGTCAGTATTTAAAGTAGAGGAAGTCCATAGCATGTCAAACATCTAGAGAAAGCTAATATTGAATCAGAAATAGGGACTTATGAAGGTTAATGTGAACAAAATAAGAATAAAGACAAAAATAATCATATCAACTAGTGACAAATACCCAGAAAGATAGCATCCTTCCCTGGGGTTTAAAGCGAATAGATGAGAATATTATGAATGACTTATTATTCCCAATGCAGGAACCGTTCTTTTAGATTCAAATATTGTTTTTGTCACTGCACTTTTTAAGTAAGCAGTGATACAGGATTATAGATCAGTTAACCTAACATTAGTTGTCAGAAAATTACCAGATCAATAAATAATTCATAGAGTGACTGAACATCTTAAACTTTCAAGTGATCAGGCAGAGTCAGCACAGATTTGTAATGAGTAAGTCACATCTGACTAACAGGACGGAATATTTTGAAGAGGCATTTAAAATAGTGGACAGGGGAATATCTATGGATGTTATTTATGCATATTCCCAGACGGTACAATTTCCTAACAGACAGAAAGCTAAGGTAGAGGTCCATGGGACTGAAGGAATATTCTTTATCTGGTAGGGACCTTGGCAGATTGGAAGCAACATCATTTGGAGGGATAATGGACAGCTTTGCTGATAGGCAGAATGTGACCGTGGTGACACTTAAGGATCTATGCTGTGTTGTCAACTATTCAAAGCATTTTTTTTTTAGCAACCTAGATAATATGATGGGACAGAAACCCAAGTTTCCCGACGATGGAAAGGTAGATAATGCTGTAAGTGGTCAATGTAAGCCAAAACATTACAACATTACATGGAACTAATCTGTGCAAACAGTTTAATGTGAGCAAATGTCACAATGTTCACTTTGAATGTGAAAATTTCTAAATGGTGAGAAGCTAGAATCGGTGAAGGTTGGGGTTCCTATATATATAATGTGTGTGTGTGCGGAAATAAATCAAATGGCTCATGGAAAGATAGCCTTTCTAGCTGAAGGATTAAAATACAGAAGGATTAGAAATTATGCCTTGGTTATGCAAAACACTGGTTAGTCCGCATCTGTAATACTGTAAGCAGTTCAGGGCATCACACCCTAGAAAGGATATTCTGGCCTTAGAGGGAGTGCAGGGTGAATTTAATAGAATGATACCTGGTCCACAGGGTTAAAATATGAGAGATTACACAAAGTGTAGTTGTATTCCCCGAGTTTTAGAAGGTTAAAGGGTGAATTGTTCAAAGTTTTCAAGATATTGAGAGGAACTGATAGGATAGATGGACAGAAACTCTGTTCACTGGTTGCGGAGTATAGGATTGGCCAGAGTCTGAAACCTAGGGCCAAGACTTTCAGCAGGGAAGTTTGATAACACTTCCACATGCACAGAAGTTTGCAACTTTTGTTCTGCGAGTCACAAATGATGCTCAGTCGATTGTTAATATTAAGTCCGAAATTGTGAGGCTTTTGTTAACCAAAACTATCAAATGACAGCGGCCTAAGTCTGAGATGTGGAGTTGGATTGTAGACCTGCTGCCGATAATAAGGTGGAACAGGCTCAAGGAACTAATTGACAAGTCCCTGTGACTACGTAAAATGTCTGAACATTGGGTTTGACTATGGAATTGCTCCTGAACTAAGTGAAATATTAATGTGTTTTGCATGTTCATTTCTTCAAGATCTGTGAAGAAGGACAGAATTATTACAAGGTGACGCAAAACGTGCTTTGAATCATTGAGATCCTTTATTGCACAGTACAGGTGAACGCACAGAACAATAATATCATCATATTTACTTAGCTCAAATTAATAAATTGCACAGTCAGATAAAATAATGCAAGCACTATGCTGTCATTAAATCTGTGGTCTGTCTTGCCTGATTGAAAGACAGGAACACCAATTCCATAACCTTCAGGACAACTGTCTTTCCCTACAGTTCCTCTTGTCTCTGCTGTCAGGAACCTCACCTCACAGACAGAAACCAAAACAATTATAGAATCCTACAATGGGCATCAGGCCATTCTGCCCACAGAGGCCACACCGATGCTCTCAAGAGCATCCTACCTACATCCACCTGCCTATACTATCCCTGCAATCCTGCATGTCCCATGGCTAGCCCGTCTAGCCTGCACACCCCTAGATACATTGGGCAATTTAGCACGGCCAATCCACCTAACCTGTCCGTCTATGGACTGTGGGAGCACCTGAAGGAAACCCACGCAGACACGGGGAGAAAGTGCCAACTCTGCACAGGCAGTCACCCGAGGGTGGAATCAAACCTGGGTCCCTTGCACTGTGAGGCAGCAGTGTTAATCACCAAGCCACTGTGCCACCCCCAACATCTTGGGTAGTTGCTGTTTCTCCATTATAGTAAGAAGCTAACGAACCATTTAAGGTTGCTATGCATCAGTTACATGGGACATTGGACAGGGCCACATCTTGAATATTGCATGCAGTTTGGGTCTCCCTATTTAAAGAGGGATGTAAGTGCATTGGAAGCCATTCAAAGGTTTACTAAACTGATAGCCAGAATGAGTGGGTTATCTTATGAGGAAAAGTTGGGCAAACTGGGCTTGGTTCCACTGGAATTCAGAAGAACGAGGGGGGGATTTGATTGAAGTTGATAAGATCCTGGGTGGTCTCAACAAGTTGGAAGCAAAAGGATGTGTGTGAGTCCAGAACTAGGGGGCACTGTTTTAAAATGAGGGGTCACCCTTTTAGGAAAGAAATTGGGGAATTTCTCTCTTGGAGAGTTGCTTTACTCTGCCTCAGAAAGTGGTGGAAATCAGATATTTTTAAGGTGGAGGTAGATAGGAATGTCAAATTTGGAACAGAAACAGAATAAGCTGTGGTCTTACTAAATGGCAGAGCGGAATTGAAGGGCTGAATAGTCTAATTTGCATGTTCTTTTACAAAAACAAGTATGCCACAGCATCTGAACCACCTTTTTAAAGGCCATAGGAACCAGGAGTACAGTTACTTGAAATATCTGAAAGAGACAATCCCACAACTTTATCGAATCATCAACTAGGTGTGTGTGCTGTTCTCTAGTGAGATGAGCCTTTCATTTTAGACTAGACCTAAGAATACGCTTTCAATTTCTGGAGGGAACCATCAGATTCAAGACACTTGGAATGTCAAGGTTCATGGCAAACGTCCTTTCGCTAATTTCACTGTGGGGTCAATGCCCGCCCACTGGTCATTTTAGTGGACTTACTGAGCGAAGATAGTCAGCTAAAATTGAAAGTCAGAAGTATTCCAAGCCTTACCTTGCCACTGGGGAATCCAAGTTCCTTCAGTACCTGAAATATCACCTTTTCTGTTTTGCCCGAGGCAAAGGTCCTGGTAATACTGAAAGTGATAAGACAATGAAAGCTTAAGCTCTAGTTCAGCAACTTAGTTCTATCATGGAGCTGCATCACTGACCAACAGGTGGGAAAACGTGGGACAAATTTCTGCAGGAACTCCCAACACAGGAGCTGTTTCTTCCTGAAGCCTCAGCAAGCAGGATTCTGAGGCTTCTGAAAACCTTTGCAGTTAGGGTAAATGATTGGGGAACAAACAGTGTGCAGAAATGCAACTCAGGTACATAGCCCAGATGTGATCTGAGGCCTTCCTCAGATATGAACAATCAAGGTACATTCAGGATTACTGTTTGCAGGGCAGGAGTAATGTACGGATTTCTTTACTGAAAGCAAGCTACGTTTTCAAAGGCAGCATGCCCCAGGCCACCTACTTAACATAAACCCTCAGTTTTTCTCATCCCTTAAGACCCTGGAGCCCTAGCATTCTTGGATCAGCATTTGTCCAGTTTTGCTTTGGAAAAGGCACACGTCCCCAAGAGCGAGCAATAATGTGCATTTTCTTAAAAAACAGAACAGCTTCTCACCTCCTGACTGGAATTTTTCCATTTACATTTGTAAGAAATGATAACCTCATCCAGCTGAAAGAGAAGGGAAAAATAATAGTGATTAACTATCAAGTGTGAAAAAGAGAATAGAAAGGTCAGAAATGCGCAACTTTAGGACAGGTAATGGCCTAGTGGTATCATCACTAGACTGTTCATCCAGAGATCCAGGTAATGTTCTGGGGACCCGGTTTGAATCCTGCCATGGCAGATGGTGGAATCTGAATTCAATAAATGTCTGGAATTAAGAGTCTAATGATGACCGTGAATCCAAAAAACCCTTCTGGAAACTATCAATTTTACCTCGTCTGGTCTACACATGACTCCAGACCCACAGCAATGTGGTTGAATCATAAGTGCCCTCTGGGCAATTAGGCATGGGTGATAAATGCTGGTCTAGCCAGCGACACCCTTGTCTCATGAATGAACAACGGGGAAAAAACACTTGAAGCCACAGCCCTAACAAGCTCAGTAGTGAGGTTGACTCTAAGGGAAACCTATGTACCATATTTTTGACATACACAGCCCTATTTCACCATAACTGCTATTCATAAATGAGAAGAGCGACTTAAAATCAGGAGGCATCAAAACAAAGCGAACATTTGGATCTTAGCAAGAAAAAGCAGACTTGACATCAATATAGTTAGCACAGGCAGCATGGCTTTGTGTGGGGGAGGTCATGGCTCACAAACTTGATTGAGTTTTTTGAGATGATTGATGGGGGCAGAGCAGTGAATGTTGTCTACATGGATTTTGGCAAAGGCCTTGGACAAGGTCTCTCACGGCAGGCTGATATAGAAGGTAAGATGGATACAGAGCTGCCTTGGTCACAGAATACAGACAGGGAGCAGTAGAAGGGTGTTTTTCTAACTGGAGATCTGTGACCAGTGGTGTTCCGCAGGGATCAGTGTTGGGACCTCTGTTGTTTGCGATACATAAAGAAGATTTGGAGGAGAATGTAGGCGGCCTGATTAGTAAGTTTGCAGATGATGCCAAGATTGGGGGAGCTGCCAATAGTGAGGAGGATTACCAGAGGACACACCAGGAGATAGGCTGGAGACTTGGGCGGAGAAATGGCACATGGAAGTTAATCAGGACAAATGCTGGGGGATGTATTACATAAAGTCTAACGCTGGAGGGAAGTATACAGTAAATGGTAGAAGCCTCATAGCACCAACACAGAGAGAGAACCAGGTGGTCAGGTCCACAGTTCCTTGAAAGTGGCACCACACGTGGATAAGGTGGTCAAGAAGGTGCATGGCAAGCTTGCCTTCATCGATTGGGGCATAGAATATAAAAAATGGCACGTCATGTTGCAGCTGTACAGGGCTTTAGTTAGGCCACATTTACAGTATTGTGCACAGTTTTGGTTTCCACACTCTCAGAAGCATATGGAAGCTTTGTCGAGGGGGCAAAAATGGTTTACCGGGATGTTTGCCTGGATTATGAGATATTGGACAATCTTGGTTTGTTTTCACTTGAATGTTGGAGGCTGGCAGGTGACCTGATAGAGGTTTACAAAATCATAGGAGGCATGGATAGGTTGGATTGTCTCGTTTCCAAGGTAGAATTGTCAATTACTAGAGGACATAGGCTTAACGTAAAGGGGGTAAATTAAGAGATGATGTGAGAGGCAACTTTTTTTATACAGTGGGTGGTAAGTGCCTGGAATGTGCTGACAGAAGAGGTGGTAGAAGCAGATACAACAGCAAAGTTTAAGAGGTATCTTGGCAGACACGTGAATAGGCAGGGTATAGAGGGAGTCAAAATGTGTAGTGATTTTCAGTTTAGAAAGGCAATGTGTTGGGACAGACTTGGTGGGCCGAAGGGCCTATTCCTGTGCTGTATTGTTCTTTGTATAATTAAAATGATATGAACATGAAAAGAGGTGTAAGTTGGAGGTTGTAGTTAGGTTTAGGGTTTGAACGGTTCGGGGTTATGGAGAGAAGAGGATGAGGTCTACCAATGTCTTTCCCAGGGTAGAGGATTAAGGTCACAGGGGAAAGACTTAAAACTTTTTCAACTTTTTCACGCAGAGGGTGGTGCGTGTGTGGCATGAACTGCCAGAATGGTAGAAGCTAGTATATTTACTACATTTAAAAGGCATCTGGATGGCTACATTCATCACAAGGGTTTAGAGGGATATGGGCCAAATTTAGGATATTTGGTCGGCATTGACGAGTCAGACCGAAGATTCTGTTTCCATGCTGTACAGCTCTATAACTCTATAACTGGGTGGATTTGAACAGAGAAGGGTAGGTGAACCATTGGTTGAGTGTCTGAAAAATTTAAGCACTGAATAGTTGAACACTCAACACTATGTAAGAAATCTACAATTACTTCCCTAATAGTTGGATAATGAAAATCATCTTCAAATGCTCAGGAATTCCTATTAACACTGAAGGCCTCCTGCCCAAGGTATGTGACAGACTTAATCCAAATATTCAGCACCATTAAACACTCGACAGTCTTTACCACATATTCCTAGCTGCCCATCCTGTGTTCCTCAGGTGTTTGATATTCTAAAAACACCATAAGTGTACAACTTTCCACTTCCTGAGCGGATGCCCTCTCTATCTCAGGTCAGAAAATTATCTCCAGCTGTGCCTCAGTCTTCGTTCGACAAGGGCAGAATGGCCACAGAATTTTTCAATGGTAAAGAACTCAAAATCAAGTGTTGGTGCACAATGGTATCACAGAATCTCTGGAGTGCAGAAGCAGGTCACTCTGCCCATTGAGTCCACACTGACCCACCGAAGAGCATCCCACCCAGACCCATTCCATCCCTGTAACCCCACATTTCCATGGCTGATCCACCAAGCCTGCATATCCCTGGACACTATGGGCAATTTAGCATGGCCAATCCACCTAACCTGCGCATCTTTGGATTGTGGGGGGAAACTGGAACACCTGGAGGAAACCTGTGCAAACTCCACACAAATAATCACCCAAAGCTGGAACTGAACCTGGGTTCCTGGGGCTGATAGGCAGCAATGCTGACTACTGAGCCACGGTGTCACCATGCATCTCCATAGCATCTGCAATTTCAACACAGGCATTTTTGAATAACTTTGTATATGAAATCCAGGTTTCACATTAAAAAAAACAATTTCAGTGGTTGGTCGCAAACTAATTCCACACATGCTTAATTCTTTATTTATTCAACTCGCACTTTTTTAAAAAACAAAGTCCATTTGTCCTCTATATGAATGAGCAGTACACATCACTCAATAAAGATCTCTGTGAGAATGACTAATAAAGCAAAACTGACGATAGACAAATACATTATTTGCTGACACTATTTAAATAAGCAAAATAAGATAGGTGTAACTTAACTGTTTCTTCAGACAGGTCATGGGGCAGACGTTGTTAGCTTTGACGTTGTGAATGATGGCTCTTAATCCTTCTACCCAAAGCTGAAAGATCAGAAAGACAAATGACTTTCAATGAACCTGTTGTAATATCATTTGATTTTGAATAGTACAGAACTTCAGCACTGTTGAAACAAAAATTGTTGAAATTTTTTGTCTTGCATTCATCAGGACCATTTGCAAGAACACCAAGATGAAGGGCAAATAACATTTACACAGAGACTGCTGTTTGGTCAGCAGCTAATGAACGCTCTCTTTCTCATGCAATATAGAAACATTGTTTTCTCTTTACATTGGTATTTGTGCGCAATGGTCTTGAGGAGGGCAAGATGAAAAGCTGAGGCACAATTTTTTTTTCCCCCAGGAATGTTTGACTTCTTTTTTGGTTTTTACCCAATCCTGTCCAATTCCAGACAATTCCATTCCCCCACCCTGAAGCCCTGTCCTCCCTCAGTGCAAAGCCCTTAAAAAATCCATGATGCCACTGCATGAAACCACCACACGGTGCATTGTCACAATCTTACAACTGCTCCTGTGAGCTCAGCAAAAGGACATGCTAAAGCACTTGTCTGTTGGTTACATTTTTAAACTGTCGCTTTCCAGCAATGACAGGTGTGTTCATTGATGTCCACTT
This sequence comes from Ginglymostoma cirratum, assembly GCA_024137785.1. NCBI lineage: Eukaryota > Metazoa > Chordata > Chondrichthyes > Orectolobiformes > Ginglymostomatidae > Ginglymostoma > Ginglymostoma cirratum. The sequence continues at coordinate 21,546,471 of JAHRHZ010000059.1, read as the reverse complement.
CCCTCCAAGCTTCTGCAGCAGTTATAACAGGTGATGCCTAACAGCGCATATCTATCTTCACAGAGTCACCAGTCTCCTAAAAGCTGATCTACTCCACAGCTTTGCCATTCTTCTCAGCTTCTTCTGATTGCTGCCCAGTTGCCTTGTGAGATACATGTTGAAGACAAAAATGCACAGTGACGACCTTAGCAGCCAGAGGTCACTACCCCGTGACCACCTCACCATTTCACCGATACAGCCACTTCAGAAGCTAGAACTCAACATGGAGTCCTAAAATGAAAGATTATTTTCAAACAAAGATTTCCAAAAAAAATGTCAGCGACAGAAGCAGAGCTCCGACAATGTTACTTGCTCTTTCAAGCGGTCACACACATACATATTTGGTAACCTTTGCTAATGTGCGATGCATAGTGTAAACTCTGGAACTTTAATAACTGTTCATAGATCGAAAGAAGCAGCAATAACTCTATCTGGAATTCGCTATTAAAGGACAAGGACAAACTTATACAAGAACTGAAAGCAATTAGCCACATCTGAGAGAAGAAGGAGTTGAGCTACACTGTTTTGACATCTGCCTGCTAACTGGCTGTTTAATGCTGCAAGGACAAATGATTGTCCTGTGGAAGAATTGAAGGAATTATCTGCAGGAAAGCTGTGTCTTCAAACAGGTAGACAATGCCAAATGTAACAAGGAACAAACAAGCTCCTTCTAATAAGAATGTAAGCTGCAGACTTGATGATGTCAGAGGCATAGCCAATACTTTGGATGAAAGGATCTAAAGAACCATCAATAATGTCACACCATTGACCTGAAAGACAAAAACGTCTGTACAAAAATCCAACACCAGAACTATTCAGCAGCAGAACTTTGAAGAACAACACTGCACGAGGATCAAACCCTGGACCTTTCCAGAGACAGATGCTGTGGTTGGAATCATAACTAAAGTCCACCGTTAACTGGGTATTAGCCAAGTTGGGTGTAAGACTTAACTTGCTTACTTGGGGGTTCATATTTTGATTGCTACACGCAATAACGTTTAAATGATTGTTTCAGTATTTGATTATCTGTGAGATTTCTAAATAAGTAGCTGAACTAAAGGTAACTTATGATTTACCCACAATGGCGCAAAAATGATAAGCAATATGTTATCTGTTGTGACCGCACTTAACAATGACACGAGTGTAAAAATCTTTGAATAATCTAAAATCAGTATTAAGTTGTTGGCAGAATGTTGGACAGGTGGGTAAATACAAGGCTTCACGCTGCTCTGACTACTCTCTTTGTTGACGGTACATGTTATTTCCCGCAATGGTTGCAATCTAATAATTCAGTTGCATACCATTTGATCATTTGTTTGCAGTCAATACGGATGGCTTTCATGGTGCAGTAAGATGTTTGTACCATTAGAGGGCAGCACAACTCTTAAATTGAATGAAAGTAAAGCTGTTCCACCTGAAACATTGAGATAACAAGCATGGGGCTGGATGAACACAGCAGGTCAAGCAGCATCATAGGAGCAGGAAAACTTGACGTTTCGGGCCTAAACCCTTCCACCTGAAACATTGCTATCTACGGGTGCATCACTTTCTTTGCAGATGTACAGATTTACAATATTCCAGAACATTCATCAAGGACAGTAGTGCGGGATGTGAATTTATGATTTAAGCTGCAGCATCTCCTCATTTTGCTTGTGATCTCAGGACTACCGACAGGCACAACACTAATAGTTACACAACACTAAGATACAGGGTGACTGCGCCCTGTAATGCCAACAGAACTCATTTGGATATTTTAACCGCATGCCCGTTTGGTCAATTTTGTGGTGGGATATTGCCTTGTGCTGCAGGAAAACAACTTCCTGGTTTCCCAAAAACCTGACCCACTGTTGGCTCTCAGCAGTGTACACAGGGTCCCATTTACACATCAGGTTTTGGAGCTTCAGCAGTTACAGGTTCTTCAGTGAAGGATGCCCTTTGCTCGCTCCCTTGTCCTCCGTCCTGAAGACAGTTAATCGTCAATGAAGAGCACAACCAGAAGGTGTGTGGATGAATTTAATCAAGTATCGAAACACAGTCCTTCTTATTGTCAGAACTTCAACATTGCTGAAAAAAATATAGACTGGCCATCATAGCTTTTCATCTTATGTTCATCAGAATATGCACAAGAATGTCAAATTTCGAAGGGTGCAACAGATTATGCTCCCTGGGACAAGACCGATCTGTAAGCTTTGCTCATTCAGTATAAACTGTTACTGCCTTTGAAATGTGGCATTCTTGTGCCTGTCCTGATGAGTGCAGGATTAAAAGTTTCAACAGGATGTCCTCAGATCAGTGATACATAATCTTATTTATGGCTAATCTCCACAAACAGGTGTGCTGGACAATGTAATCAGAGTAAAGGCCATCTTTATTACAAACCATGTGTACCATAAATTGGAATGCAGCCACAGTGTCAATTACTTCTTTCCATAAACACACAGACAAGCTTATAACTGCATCTGGAACTCTCTGTGTGATTGTATCAAAATGTTACTAAATAAATGCAACATGAACCAAGCACAACTGCAGCACAAGTGGTGATCGTCAATTTGGGAACCCGAGTAACACACACCTTTCACATTCATCTATCCAATAAGCATTTTTTTTAAATGAATCTGCTTGTAGATGGAAGATATACACAAAAAAAGCTGTGGTTGCATACAGAACTGGGTGTTGCCATATAGCAATCCTTCATTCATTGTCTGGAGAGAGGTGCTGGAGATTATGGCTGTAGAATTAAGGCAGGGAGTAGCAGGTCCTTGACTAGTATCAATGGCTACACACCTTCTGTCACACACCTTGGTCAACTTCAGTGCAAAACAATGTAACAGTAAGATATTCAAAGTGATACAATGCAGGGTGCCTTATTGAAAGCTTTGTAAAGTGTGTTACCTCTAAATGGCCAAGAACAGATGATGAGCCTAAGATGTCGTCTCAACTTAGCATTCTGCATGAGCCCACATTACCTGGCCCTACACCAGTCAAACACTCATTCCTCATTATGATACAAGTGTTATTTAATTATCCATGAAATGTGCCAAGTTACCTGTTTGGCAATGGTGGTAGGAGAATGTGTGTCCAGGGAGAAGTCTTCAAATGGGAAATCGGGCGTTTGCCCAACACTGCAGGAGTGGCTGATTCATCTGACCTTTCTGTAGCCTCTGTGAGGGGAGGTGTGTCTATTGATCCAGGTCTGCAATTCAGGCCCAGCCATCATCGTGAATGGTCATCTGTGGGAATGCTCAACAGCCCAGCAACAATTGCACTGAGCCATATCTGCATGATACAGTCAGCTTGCAGATATGACTGCAGATGTGTCCGTGGGCCAATAGTCCAGCAGGTATGAGAGCAAGCCCAAGCATTGTGACAGTCACGGATCCAGCCACTGAACCAGCATAATAAAAGCATTACTCTACGACCTTCTGGACTCAATACCAACTTCAACAACTTTAGTGTTTGAGCTTCTCCCATGTCCTTACCCCAACCCCAACTCAACAGACCTCGTTATCACATTCTCTGTTATCACACACAACCCACTGTTAGCCACTAACAGTCCCCATTAATAGTTATTCATCCTCCTGGCCTGATCGTTATCCATCCCCTTGTTTGTCCAACTGGTCTTGTCTCTCTTTGGGCTCTATCCCCATCTATCATTTACTCTTTACCTCCTCCTCCATCCTATCTGCTGCATAAGAAAACATTTTCCTAATCACCATCTGTTCTGAAGAAGGGTCACTGGACCCGAAACGTTAACTCTGATTTTTGTCCACAGATGTTGCCAGTCCTGCTGAGCTTTTCCAACAATTTCTGTTTTCGTTCCTGATAAAAGTGTTCATCCGTTTATAAGTAAGGACACCCAGAAGTCATATATTTCACAGCGCTTGCTAATTGTGTAAACAACCTTTAAGGTGAACAAGATACAGATTAGGATAACAGCCTACACCTTCATTCCAAGGGCAGGAGCCAAATTTAAAAACATTGAAGAACTTGAAGCATCCAGTGCATGGTTGAGCAAAAGCTGGATTGAGTGAATCTCTGACGCGTCTTGCTAAGTTTCACGCCTAAGGGATAAGCAGTGGATTTCCAGATCTCTGAGTCAGGCTGAATGTGACGGATGAAGGCGAAAAGCAGGCAATTATAGGATTATAGCAGGGTAAGCAGGAACATAACTAGCACAGTACAGAATAAACTGAAAGCATCACATGCTATTACAAGAGATAAAAGGTACTGCAGATGCTGGAGAATCCGAGATAACAAGCATGGGGCTGGATGAACACAGCAGGTCAAGCAGCATCATAGGAGCCGGAAAACTTGACGTTCATCAGAAACCTAGGCCCGAAACGTCAAGTTTTCCTGCTCCTATGATGCTGCTTGACTTGCTGTGTTCATCCAGCCCCATACATGCTATTACAAGGAAGGTTGGAAATAAGTTAATTCTATTGCATCGCATGGAAAATATGCTACATTCACCCAGTAATTCTATTTTTTCCCAGCTAAGTGCATCTTCTATTATAAATATTGAAACATATTTGAAGAACTGGGTAAAGTGCTGGGTCCACTTTTGATTACCATTTATATAAATGATTTAGATATAGAAAGCACGATTAGTGAGTTTGCAGATAATATTAAGATTGGTGGTATAGCAGACAGTGAAAAAGATTTAAAAAAGATATGAGGGGCAATTTTTTACACATAGAGTGGTTTGTGTGTGGAATGAACTTCCAGAGGAAGTGGTGGATGCAGCTACAGTTACAACGTTTAAAAGACATTTTGATAAGTTTGGGAATAAGAAATGTTTGGAGGGAAATAGGCCAAGTGCAGGCAGGTGGGACTAGTTCAGTTTGGAATTATGGTCAGCATGGCCTGGTTGGACCTAAGGATCTGTTTCCGTGCTGTATGACTCTATAGCTATTCCTGGCTTTCCAAAGTGCTGAACCTCAAAATCAATTAGGCTACATAGCTGTATCTGGGCTGAATGCTCTGCTTTCAATAGAGGAGAGCATATTGAAACCATTTCTGGATCCCCTCTCTTATTTTGGCTTACTAGGGGCCCTAACTCTGAGATCTTCTCAGTGGTACCCTATCAAGGGGATTTTTGACGCTGCACATTAGAGAAATGGCAACCTCAGTGTCAGAGTGGACACTGCCACCAGTCCTCACCCCTGGAATACCTGCCGGGCTTGGCTTTCAGTAAAGGGGGCACATCTGCCACTGCAAAGATCTGAGGAGGAACACCCCTAACTCTCTTTCCCCCAGTCAGCCCACAAATGGCCAGCGAACTGTGCAGACCGACTACCCATCAGCTCTGGGCAGACAGGTGGTCCCTGCCAGAATGCCCCTGCCTCCAGAGAAGTTAGCCAGAGGCGAGAACCTATCAGTGCACTAACCTGACACTCAGAAATTCATCCAGTCCCAACTTCAAATAGGGCCCTACGAGATCAGGGATATTATGCTCCCTTTGTCTCACAGAGATGGCAATAGGGATTTGTGCTATTTCCAATATGTCTCTTTTGCAATTGGTGACATTAACAATGTGGGCCGGTTGTAAAGCAGCTGTACAAGGGAAATGTTTTGCAATGCCCTTGCCCTGTAACACCAGGGGCTAAAATATTGTCGTCATAGCAGTCATCGGACTCTATTTTCGAGGATATCAGCTGAACTTGAAGGGCTAGGTCAGCTGCAATGCAAGTTACTTACTTTTTAAAACTCCTTGCATAAAGGCTTTTGTGGTGCAATGGTAGTATCCCTGCCCCTGAGACTGGCAGGCCTTGGGTTCAAGTGCCACTGCTCCAGATGTGTGTCAATAACACATCTCAACAGATTCATTACAAATGTCTAAAAATTCATTCATGGTATGTTAGCTTCACAAGCATGGTAAACATTGTTGCCCATCCTGAGTTGCCTTTGAGAAGGTGGTGGGAAGCTGCCTTCTTGAACCGCTGCAGGCTACTTGCTGTAGGCTGACCCACAATGCAGTTAGGGAGGGAATTCCAGGATTCTCCCCTTGTGACCATGAAGGAACGGTGATGTATTTCCAAGTCAGGATGGTGAGTGATTTGGAGGGGAGTGTTCAGGTGGTGGTGTTCCCATATACCCACTGCTTTTGCTCTTCTAGATGGTGGTTTGGAAGTGAGCTGTTGGAGTGCTTCTTGTATGTTGTCCAGTTGCCACAGTGTGTCAGTGACGGAGGGGCTGATTGGTGAAAGGGATGCCAATCAAATGAGCTGCTTTGTCCTGGCTGATGTTGAGATTCTTGAGAGTTGTTGGGGCTATGCTCATCATGCAAGTGGAGAGCATCCCATTACACTCGTGACTTGTGCCTTGCGGAGAGGAGTCAAGAGGGGAGTCATTCTCAATGGATTCTTCCATTCTCACCTCATCCTTGGATAAAAACCTCTATGTTCACCTGCACTCGATTGCGACTGCGAGGCTATGCAGATGTTTCTCTTAAAATAAGATATTATTCTCTCAGTCCCCACCACCACCCCCACACCCCTGCACACCCCGGTACCCAAGCATACATGACACAGATTGACAGCCCATCTGTACCCAGTCATTAAAAGCAGAACTCTGACCTGTGGCATGGGTGCGTATCATTGCCTGGCACTTCCTCAAAGAAACACAGTCATATTTGGTATTCAGTACCACAGGGATTGAGTCTGTGTCCTCCACAGTCTTGGTGTTGTATTTGGATGTTCCAGTGCACTGTGCTAATACACGGCTGAAACTTTTACTTTCAATTGAAAATCACCCTTCCTATTTCCTTTACCAATTTCCCATCAATGAACCAATCCTTGAAACGTGACAGAGCAATCTCAAGAGTGAAAACAGGGAATAAAACCAGGAGAAACATAAAGTCACAACAGAGCAGGATATTGTGCCAAATGGACATTCGTGTTTAAGGTCTCACAGGACCATTTACAGTAAGTTGGTAGATGTCGAAGTCAGAAAAAAATAGAAATTCACATATCTTTCTGACACCAAATCTCCCGTGTGATAATGCGCGTTAGTAGCATTCAGTAGGAAAATAGCAACATGTTCGCTGTGAAAATATTAGCTTTTACCACATCCGATTTATTTGAAGGACGTGCTAATTATGTGTACCTTAGCTGTTTCCGCGCTGTCAGCCACCAGATACGTAAAGCTGATGTTAACCAAGTCAGCATCACTGCAAACAGAAAAGATTCTTCCATCCAGATCATGCTCTGCTTTTCCACTTGCCTCGAGTGCGGACAATATTTTGGGATCCTTGGACATAAGCCAAAGGAAGAGAAAATAAAGATTTGTATAATGGATTAGTTAAAGTTAATAAAATTACATTCAGAAAATAATTTCCGGCTATATTTAGTGGTACGACGCTTCAGTTGGTGAACCCTGAATCTGGTAGAGTGAAACTTACTTAAGTTTTTGAAATATTGTATACACGTAAATAATAGTCGATCTTGCATAAGAATCAAACCGATAGCAACTCTCAAAAATCTTGCTGTTTCATGTATCACAGGTTGATCATGTACATGTACACAAATGTACAAGTTGATCACTGACATGTGGATGAAAAATCCTTAATGTTTCACTTTAGCTTGTGCTAGTGTTTGGGAGCCCAGTTGGTGCGAACAATTTTTTTTCAATTTGTTCTTTCCTTATGGAAACATCAGGATTACTCTTTGTTAGCCTGAGGCAGCTGTTCCTCACTGAATTCAGAGCCTGAAACCAATGTCAGTTTCACGATCAGCAATTCAGAACAGCCAAAGATCCTGCATCAATTTCAATCTCTCCAAGCATTTGTTTGACAGGCTGTCCTTTCCTTAACTTTATGACAATCCATCAGGAGGATTCCTTTCTTTGGGAACTGATTCTTTTCAATGGCCCACTCCTCCAGAGTTTGAATTTGTACAGAGAGGTGATATTTTTAATTATATGGACGTACTTCAGATTGCATGTAACTCAATATCAGAAACAACTCTGTTGGATTCCTTTAGTAACTAATAAAGAACTTACTTCAGCAACATTATACAGAATATTAACTGAAAGTCTAAAATGTGCAAATATATATAGCTATCTTTTTTGAAAACTATCACAAATGTATCCAGCCTCCAAGTCTGGGAAACAAATATAAATTTTTGCAGAGATAACAAGCATGGGGCTGGATGAACACAGCAGGTCAAGCAGCATCATAGGAGCAGGAAAATTGACCTGCTGTGTTCATCCAGCCCCATGCTTGTTATCTCGGATTCTCCAGCATCTGCAGTACCTTTTATCTCTGATAAATTTTTGCAGATTGTTGTTAAGTACTGTGCCCAACTAACAGTTACATGAACAGTCTGCAGTTGAAGTCATTTTTTTGTCCAAGCATTTGGGTGTTTGTCTGGATCAGTTAAGGTTGGCTGAATTCACTTTTCTGGAGACAGTGGTGTAGATTTCAAATTCTCCTTTGAGAAAGCTGGCGCTTCTGACGGGGAGGTTTCCCAGTGGGTCGACAATTCACAAACAATGATGGTAGGAGTTTAAAAGAAAAGACAGAGAGAAGGCAGTGGCTGTTGCTCCAGGCAAGTTATTGCTCTGACTCTCTAGATTCAAATCCAGTATCTTTCCACTGTCCTCCACTAACAATGCACAGTGGCTCAGTGGTTAGCACTGCTACTTCACAGCACTAGGGATCTGGGTTCAATCCCAGCCTCAGGCAACTGTCTGTGTGGAGTTTGCACAATCTCCCTGTGTCTGTGTAGGTTTCCTCCTACAGTCCAAAGATGTGCAGGTTAGGCAGATTGTCTGTGCTTAATTGCCTGAGGATGTGCAGGATAGGTGGGTCAGTCATGAGTAATGCAGGGTTATAGGGATAGGTCTGGCTGGGATGCTCTTCAGAGGATTGGTGTGGAATCAATGAGCTGAATAGCCTGCTTCCACATCATAGGGATTCTAAAATTAACAACACTTGCCTGCAAGTGTGGTAGTGTTGCAGACTTAGTATCTCCATTCTAGCAGCTTCTTCTTTACAATTTTTATTTGTCTTATCAAGGGTAACTACCAAAGACTGCATGCGTATGTTCAGTTAATACTGTTACAATTTTGGATAAAATACCTTCAGAACACTTCAACTTTATTCTGTGGCATCACGACCTTCGTCCAGTTTATTTGGGAACTGAAATAGTGTGCCACCTCAATCATTTCCTTTGTTTCTCCAACTGTGCCATCCCACACATTGTCAGGTTTATCACTTACCTCACTGCATGGCTTTTCTAGTGTCCCTGCTGCAGCAGCCTACATAACAAGTCACCTCACTCTGAGAAGTGACTGACATGTTTTCCTGATCCATTAAGTAGCTGACTAAATGCAAGGTATTTTTTGACACTGTCGCTTCAGCAGCCTGAAAGCGTTATTATGGGTCCAACCCGAGATAAGCTGCACTCATTGAGTGTCTTTAAAATAGGGGGAAACATTTGGAGACTGAGTCCAATCTGCTGCAGAGCGACATTCTCCAAAACATTAACAAACATGCCGTTTATTTTACAGCGCTGCTGATAATGATAGCCTTGACTGTGCCAGGAACACTAGAAAGTAAACATTTACTTGAAAGGATATCTTGATGGCTTCCCTAGAGATAGGTGTCACTACAGCAGCAACATCCATCTCAGGACCAAAGACGTCTAGCAAGTCAGCAGCTTGAGTAGCTCAGGACAGTGGCCCATCCTCTGTCTTTACAATAGCAGCTGATGCACACAGAATGAGTTGTCCATTGTGGACAGTTCACAATAGGAAGAATTCGAAAGGCTCAAACAAAATAGAGAAAGTATCAGAAACACATGGCAGTGACCAGACAGGTTGATTTTGTTCAGAATAGAATGTCTACTGTGCAGATAGAGGCCATTCAGCCCATCGAGTCAACACTGACCCTCTAAAGAGCATCCCACTCAAACGCCCAACCAAATCCTGTAACCCCACATTCACTACAGCTAATGCACCTAGCCTACACATCCATGGACACCGTGAACCAATTTAGCATGGCCAATCCACCTACCCTGCGCATCTTTGGACTGTGGGAGGAAACTGGAGCATCCGGAATAAACCTGCACAGACATGGGGAGAATGTGCAAACTCCACACAGACAGCTGCCTAAGAGTGGAATCAAACCTAGGTCCCTGGCGCGGTGAGACAGCAGAGCTAACCACTGAGCCATCCCCAATATCTGAGACAGGCAAACTAGTGAAATCGATAAAGTGGAGTTTGGGGTAAATTCAGCTTGAATTCAGGCCATTGTACACAAAATATTCTGGAAAGTAGAGAGGGCAAGGCAAAACGAGTTCGGAGGTGGAATGTAGACAATGTAACAAGTGCAGTGAGAGATGAGAAGTCGACAGAGCTGTAACAGTCAGACGAAGTGAGGAGCAAAGGAAATGGGACAGGCCAAATCCATTAGAGGCTCTGTTAACTCTTGATGAAAAAGGGACATTTCAGGAAGTCTGACCCAGAAGGCACAGTCATCAGAGCAAGTTTGACAGAGATATAGAAAGTGTACTGAGGGTCGGAAGCAGATTACTCAATGTAGCTATCAAATAAATCGGAATGAAGAGGTGATCTTCATCATCAAGCAGAGAGAGAGAGAGAGAGAGAGAGAGAGAGAGAGACACATACACAAGGGGGAGGGAATGAAGGGGAGACAGGAGGAGACAAGGAAGTGGTGGGGAAAGGAAGGCGAGAGGGGAAGAAGAATGGAAGAAAAGGGAGGAGGGATAGAATGGGGAGAGGGGCGGAGAGAGATGTGGAATGGGGAGAGAGTTGAGGAGGGATAGCAAATTGCAAGAGAAATGGGGACCAGAGAGAGAGGAGGGGCAAGAGTGGAAAGCAGGGGTGACACAGGGAAAAAGAGCGGAGAGATAGAGAAAGGGGACAGAGAGATGGGGAGCGGGATGGTGAAGGGGTGAAAGAGGCATGAGGATATCGGACAGAAACATACAGATCTCCAGAAAGTGAGCACTCAGGAATAAACTAGGAGAAGGAAAGTGATGAGACACCATGGGAAGCCTGGGTAACAAAATATTCAAGACCAAAACTAAAGTGTTTGTGTCTACACACTCTTTAAAGTCATAGAAAATACAGACGGGTAAGAAGAGCTCTGTGAAGTATACAAAAATCTTATCTCAAGAGTTCATTCCCCTCACAAGTATCTTGCCAATTTTCTTATCAGTTCTTGACCAGGAAGTTATTTCTTCAGAATAATTTCTAAGTAATTTTATTGAGTCAATCTATTTGTCATGTTGTCTCATATTACTCGCAGCTCTTCCTCCTTGTGTACTAGATTTCCCAGAGATAAGGCACACGGAACAAGTTCTTACTTTAGGGATAGTCCCATATCGAATACTGTTGACCATCGAACATTCCAGTACTTGTCCTTCCTTAAAAATATACAGGAAAAACATGCATTAGGTAACGCTCATTTGACACAAAGATTTGTATCATATTAGGCATGCCAATATTATTAAACTGCAAAATGTATCGAAAGCAGATGTAGTTGCAAGAATGTTTATTTCCAGTTGGCTATAAAGGGAAATGTCTTACAAACACCTTAATACTGTGTTATGGCATCTGGCAGTAATTTAAACAGAATCCATATCTTAAATAACTGCCCGATGAGGAAGTAATGCGAAACAGAAACTTATATTGGCTGTTCCAGAGATGAAGCAGTGTGCGCAGTCTTGGGTGTTATGCTATTAAAGACTAGATGGACCGAACGGTCTGTTTGCATGCTGTATGAGTCTATTATAGCCATTGGGATCATTCCCTCGGATTGATGCTGAGGATTGGACACACAATTTAGGACAAGAGAATGGAAATACTCCAGTCTCGCAGAATAGGCCAAGGGATTTATTGGATGCATTACAGATTAAACAGGGGAAAAAAACACCCTTTGGTCAGGCAGCCAATGAAGAAAGGCCTTCCGATTAGACATGGGAGTGACAATTAGGGTTGGGGAATGACTTTATGAACCAAATGTAGGGGAATGGGAATGTTTTACCATTGGAAACAGTTGCTGAACTTTGATCCTTCTGAAGGGAACATGGATAAGTTTGAGAAGGCACGAGATGATTCACAGCCTGCCAGGCTATAAGAGACACATTCTGATCTGCTCTCTCGAATACATAATGGGATTAATGGCCTTCTCCTCCTGTGCAGCAGACTCTAGGAACAAGGTCAGACGTTTCGGCAATGTATTTCAGGTGTACAGAGATTTGAGTATAGGAGCTACAAAGTCATGTTGAGGGTGTACAGGACATTGGTAAGACCTCTTCTGGAATACTGCATCCAGTTCTGGTCACCCTGTTACAGGAAGGATATCATTAAGCTAGAGAGGATTCAATTCAGATTTACCAGGATGTTTCCAGGTATGAAAGGTTTGAGTTATAAAGAAAGGCTTGATAGGTTGAGACTTTTCTCACTGGAGTGTTGGTGGTTCAGCGGTGATGTTCAAGAAGTTTATAAAGTCACAAGGCATATAGATAGCCATGACTTTTCTCCAGGATGGGGAATTTCAAGACTAGGGGGGCATTTTTAAGGTGAGAGGAGACATTTAAAAAAGGCATGAGTGACAATTTTTTTACACCGAGTGGTTCGTGTGTGAAATGAACTTCCACATGAGGTGTTGGATGCAGGTACAGTTACAATGTTTAAAAGACACTCGGATAAGTACATGAATAGGAAAGGTTTGGAGCAATATCGGCCAAGAGCAGGCAGGTGCGACTAGTTTAATTTGAGATTATGGTCAGCATGGACTGGTTTGGTCCGGTGGGGAGTTGGGGGGGTGGTGCTGTTTCTATGCTGTATGACTCTATGACTCTAATATATTCTGTCCGTTCTTTGTAAAACTGAGGAAAAATTTGCACTAAAATAATTTTGCTGGAGGGCCTATTTTGGTTTCATATTACTGTTACTCAACTCATTTTTAGCAATAGGACTTGCCAACAGCATTCTTGTGCACTAGTCGCTGAAGGTAAGTATGCAGGTGTAGCAGGCGGTAAAGAAAGCAAATGGTATGTTGGCCTTCATTGTGAGAGGTTTTGAGTACAGGAGCAGGGATGTGTTGTTACAGTTGTACAGGGCCTTGGTTAGACCACGCCCGGAATATTGTGTGCAGTTTTGGTCTCCTTTTCTGAGGAAGGATGCTCCTGCTGTTGAGGAATGCAGCGAAGGTTTACCAGGCTGATTCCGGGGATGCTAGTCTGACGTATGAGGAGAGATTTACTTGGTTAGGGGTATTTTTGCTGGAGTTCGGATGAATGATGGGGAATCTCATAGAGACTTATAAAATTCTAACAGGACTAGACAGGGTACAGGCAGGAAGGATGATCCCAGTGATGCATGTATCCAGAACCAGGGGTCATAGTCTCAGGATTTGAGGTAGACCATTTAGGATGGAGATGAGGAGACATTTCTTCACCCAAAGAGTGGTGAGCCTGTGGAATTCATTACCACAGGAAATAGTTGATGCCAAAACATTGAATGTATTCAAGAGGCAGCTGGATATAGCACTTGGGGCAAATGGGTTCAAAGGTTATAGGGAGAAAGCAGGTCAAGGCTATTGAGTTGGACGATCAGCCATAATCATGATGAATGGCGGAGCAGGCCCGAAGGGCTGAATGGCCTCCTCCCGCTCCTATTTTCTATGTTTTGATGTAATGTGTAAGACATATTGACTGAAAAGGTAGTAAGTTCATACTGTGGTCACAGAGTTCAAACGCGGGCAAACATACCTTTCCTTCACTTTTCCACGTGAGAAAGAATCCAAATTCGTCCACCTTAAAGATACAGTTGGGTTCCAATACAGATGACTCCTGTTAGAAAGAACAGTTTTCAGTTGTAACTCAGTTAGTGACCACTTTTAATGAGGTCAACCTTTGGCGAAACAGGCCTCAGGTGGAGAGTCTGGAGGAGGTAAATCAAATGGGTCTCTTACCTCTCCTGCATACCTCTTAGTCACCGGTTTAAATACAGAACACGCATGAGGAACACTGCTCACTTTTGCCCTGACCCCAGAGTTAAGTGACAGCAAAGGCTAAATGCTAATGCATTTTAACATTTCCCTTCCCCCTGTATTTTGCAGTAAAGTACAAGCGTAGGAACAAGAAAATATTGACAGTGACAAAAATTATTCCTCAACTTCTTGCGAAAAGCAACTTTGCTCTATTGAGTTTTAAAGATTTACCTTGCATTACCTATGATAACACAATTTGTCAGCAATGAAAATCAGGGCCATATAATCAAAGCTCTGTCTCAGAAACAGTCAAAAGTAATGTAATGCTACAAATGAACAGGGAGCCCTCTTAAACTTATAAGACTTTCTCTCCACTCCATTAATGCACAGTCTTTCTTCAGTCAGTTGTCACCGGTTCCTCTCAAAGCAGCATGATAAAATTTAAAAATAAGCACCCACCTCGTTGCTCCTAAATATTGCTCCGTGTTCCTATTTTGTTGTTACACAGATCTCACATAAGGGCATCAGACTTCTAAACCAGCAAGATATCATCACAACATGTGACGGTCCAGTTCACCATCTTGTTCTCTTGTTCAGTTAAGGTGTTCAGTCAGCCAGACAACAATTCAGTCAGTCATCCAGCATGTGGAATCCAGGCGAGAACAGTGAACGGAGCGTGCTGCCACACCAATGCCCCAGTGACCCCTTCCCATGACCCCCACCTGCCCCAAGTGTGACAGAGTCTGCAGTAGCCGCATCCACCTGTACAGACCCTGTGGACTCACCCTGAGAGCGGAAGAGAGTCATCCTTGTCTGCGAGGGACTACTAATGAATGAAAGAAACTACATAAAAAATAGTTACACAAGTGCAAAACCTGGACAGCATCTGTAAGTCTGAGATTTCACACTGGTGTACGTAGCTAATTGTTAGTAAACTTCCAGATATCTGTCTCAATATGAACCTGTACCTGGGCTAACATGTAGCAAACCACTGACACATTAGTTTCTATACTCTGGCATGCATTGTGAAGAATAAGGATGCATTCTTTTGCTGAACTGATCTTTATATTTTATACTGAGTTAGACATGTTGCTGCAGCAATGGGCACCATGAAATAATGACCAAAAAGGACAATGAGCTTCAAGACAAACTGCCCAAAAGCAGACATTCTGTCAAAGCCGTGCTGCCGTACAGGAATCAGTCATGTGCTAGACACAGGGGGTCAAATATGCCAGAGCATGAAGAGTGGTGCCAATCTGAAAAGGGCCATGCAATGACGTCCATGGTAAAAGGACATTGGAAGGAACCTTGGTAGGGAATGATTTCTGCTGCTCACTATCTCCAGTGTAGCACAACAGTAAATTAAACTCAAACAGGGTCAGGGATGAGCGAGAAACCTTCATGGTGAAATTCACAGATGTTGGTGTTAAATCTGTGCAGGCAAGGATAGCCATGACTTTTGCACTAAACCTTATTAAACTAAATTAGTCGAGGTCATGAAAAACTGGTTGGCTAACAATGTTATTTCTTCGTTTTGGGTAGGGAAAAGAACCTGAAGCTTCCAGCACATTTGCATTATGCATAGGTGACCGATAACTTGCAATTATATAATTTAATACTGAAAGATGTCCCAAGACACTCATCAATAGGAATCCAACCCTCCGTTTCAGAAATAATTACTTAGCTTTATATTTCAATCAGCCTGATGTTTCATAAGCAGTTTATCCATTCCAGAATATTCACTGCAATGATCAACATAGGAACAATTTAACGTTTCTTGTTTGCAATGCTACTGCACATACAATGGATACTAATTTATGTCACTCCTTTCACTAAGCATTACAGCCGTCTTCTCTGCATTAATCACTACTGACAGTCAATCACACTGCCAACACCTATTTACCTGCTAATAAACAGTAACACCGATGTTGAATATTAATAACGAATTAAAAATAGCTTTGTTATCAAAAGAAATATTACAAGAGAAAACAGCAGGACGTATTGAAAGCCAACTCTGATTAGTAAAGCATCGTTCTTTGGTGCTGAAGCTCAAAGACGGTGAGGCTGAAGCATAAATCACATCAAAAAAGGCCAGACTGTGTCTTTTTAAACTCTACTTAATTCAAGATTGTTTCTTGAGACTAAAGTCATTGCAAATGTCAAATAGAATCTTTTAACAAAAAGTCGGTGGTTCAGAACTGATATCACCATGAAAGGTCACCTTATGTTTACGTATTTGTTTCTGGTTATTTTGTAACATGTCATGAGTTGTTAATAAAATATAGACGGAAGTGTACAAAATACTATGAAATACTCTCCCTACATAAGCTTGAAGAATGTCTGTAAATGCTAGGTTTTAACTCAGGGAGAAACAGAATTGATCGCTAATTTAGACAGTTTTGTTTCATTGCTCTGTGTGCAGTCCAGATTCTCTCTCTGATTAAACTCAAATTTATTTCAAATTGGCATAAGTGTAGGAGCATGTGACTGCGGGGAACTCTTGTCAATTATCCCTTTGAAAATGATCTATTTGATAGTGATTCATTTAACTAGTAAATTAATGCACCAAATCTTTTTAAATCACAGGTACAATGTCAGTACACAACTACATTTCCTGAAAAGTCAAATGAATATTTTGCAATGGAGTAAAACCAAACTAATTTCTCTTCTCTTTGAAACATGAACAGGATTCTCTGCCATTGTTTTGCCACTCAAAAAACTATTCAAACAATGACCCAATGCAGAAAATATTGGAAATGCACAGCAGGTCAATCAGCATCAGAGAAGATTATGCAATGGTTAAAACGTTCATCAAATCCCGACTGGATAGCTACCTCAGAGATAAAAGGTACTGCAGATGCTGGAGAATCTGAGATAACAAGGTGTGGGGCAGGATGAACACAGCAGGCCAAGCAGCATCATAGGAGCAGGAAAACTTGACGTTTCGGGCCTAGGCCCTTCATCAGAAATGGGGGAGGGGAAGAGGGTTCTGAAATAAATAGGGAGAGAGGGGGAGGCGGATAGAAGATGGATAGAGGAGAGGATAGGTGGAGAGGAGGCAGACAAGTCGAAGAGGCGGGGATGGAGCCAGTAAAGGTGAGTGTAGGTGGGGTGGTAGGGAGGAGATAGGTCAGTCCAGGGAGGACGGACAGGTCAAGGGGGCGGGATGAGGTTAGTAGATAGGAGATGGGGGTGGGGCTTGAGGTGGGACGAGGGGATAGGTGGAAGGACAGGTTAGAGAGGCAGGGACGGGCTGGGCTGGTTTTGGGATGCGGTTGGGAGAGGGGAGATTTTGAATACTAACATCATCCCGCCCCCTTGACCTGTCCGTCCTCCCTGGACTGACCTATCTCCTCCCTACACCCCCACCTACACTCACCTTTACTGGCTCCATCCCTGCCTCTTCGACTTGTCTGCCTCCTCTCCACCAATCCTCTCCTCTATCCATCTTCTATCCGCCTCCCCCTCTCTCCCTATTTATTTCAGAACCCTCTTCCCCTCCCCCATTTCTGATGAAGGGTCTAGTCCCGAAACGTCAAGCTTTCCTGCTCCTGTGATGCTGCTTGGCCTGCTGTGTTCATCCAGCTCCACACCTGTTATCTCGGATTCTCCAGCATCTGCAGTACCTATTATCTCTTGCCAAATTTTACGTTTGTTTCTCGGTGTTGAGATATGTTGACTCAGGGCACCTTTCCCTGCCACTTCCCTCGGCCTTGGTATTCGGTAGCAGCAGCCAAACCCACAATTTATCCTTCCTGTTTGTGAGCCCCAGGTTCCCCTTCACATCTCAGGCATTGGCACGTTTACTACTGAATGACTCGGGCAAACATGCCCACCACATCCGACTAAAGGGCACTGCTGAAAAATCTCGATTGCATTGAGCTTGCAGGTTTGACACCATCTGTGCTGTTTCGCATCCTAAGAGACTTCCACACTGCACACATCTGATCTGGGCCATACCTTCTCTCAACTTTGTGCAGTTGACTGTATTTCCAGGTCAGCTGTACGGAGGAACTCCCCGCTCTGGTGTTACTTAAAAGGATAATCAACAACTTGCATGTTAGCCAGGGCTCCGTGGGCTTCATAAGCTTGTGAGTATGAGCCCCATGCCAGGAAGCAAGTGCAAAAATCAAAGCTGACATGCAGGGGCAGAATTTAACCCGAAAGGCAAATGGAATCTCGGCATTTATTGCAAAAGGGCTGGATTATAAAAGTAAAGAAGCGTGGTTACAGTTATACAAGGTGTTGGTGAGACCACGCCTGGAATATTGTGTCCAGTTCTGGTCACCTTACTTGAGGAAGGATGTGGTGGCACTGGAGACAGTTCACAGGAGGTTCACCAGGTTGATTCCAGGGATGAAAGAGCTGTTGTGTGAGGAGCAGTTGAATAGCTGGGGCTTGTACTCCTAAGAGTTCGGAAGAATGTAGGGGGGGGATCTGATTTGAGGGATACAAAATACTAAAGGGGATCGATAAGGTAAATTTTGAACATACGTTTCCCCCCTTGTGGGACAGACTCAAACAAGAGGTCACAGATAGACAGTGAGAAGATGTAGTTGAAAACTGAGATGAGGAGAAACTACTTCTCTCAGACGCTTGTGAGTCTGTGGAACTCGCTGCCTCCGAGGCAGAATCAATCAGCAGATTCAAGAAAGAAATGGATATGGCAAATATTCACCTCATTGGATTTTCCTGCCCCTGTGCAATGCTAGCATTGGACACAGGGTGTTTGAGAAGGGCACAAAGAGGAAGATAAAGGGGCAACTTCGAGCCTCAGCAGCTCTCTGCTTTTTGCACCTTTTTCAGCGATGTCTTAACAAAGACATCCTCAGTGAGACGACCCAAAGAGCAGAACCAGAAGAGAGGGGAAGCCTGAATCGATGACCGCAGATCCTGAAACATCAGCCATCCCTCAAAGACCAAAGAACAGCCTGTTGCAGCCTTACTGAATGGGTATTACCAGTCTTTGCAGACGAACAGGTTGAAATACAGCGGTAGGGGTCTGTGGATAGGGTGTAGCAAAACATTGAAAGCATGTGTCAGAGTAGATAGCTAGTGTAGCTTTGAGACTGTTTTCTGAGTTAAGCCTTTTTATTGAAGAAGCAATTGATAGAGTTTAATTAAAACACGATCGAAGAGTCTGAGAAATATTGCATTTCCTTGATAAAGTGTCCGATAAAGTTGTGTTGGACCTTTCCCTGACGCTTGTATCCTTTTTCGATCCCATGCCTGAGTTGAAAAGGGTTACTGAAAACTGGTCAAGGTTAGTCAGGGTACATTTACCCACCTTTCACTTTACATCTGTGAAAGCAAAAACGAATAATCTGGTCTTTACCACACTGCTGTTGATGGGAGCTCGCTGCATACAAGTTGATTGCCGTGTTTCTCTGACAGTGACTATACACTGAAGAGCTTTAGGCCAGCTATAAAGGGATGCTACCCTCGTATGAACCTGGCCACCCTTTGGCAATGCATCGCTACAACTGAAAATATGACAACATGCAAGCAGCACCAAGTTTGCTTGCTCTCTGCAGCTGAAGGGATGGGTTCAGATAATTGCCAATCAGATCAGGTTTTGTCCATAACAACTGTAGTCTAGTGAAAAAAGACATCAGAATTTCATAGTGAATCATCACCTGATTAATTGCTTTCTTGCAGCATTAATATAAGAAATATATGTTCAATATTAGTGCTTCTGGCAGAGTGCTTGGTGCTCTGGGAGGTGAAATTGGGAATTCAAGCACACACAGAAATCTCTGAGCTGAGAGCACTGGATGAAACTTCACTCTGTAATGAATCAGCACCTCATTAGGGCATTCGTTTTTGGTGTGTCACAAGAGTGGGTTTTTCCAACACATTTACGAAATGCTATTCCAGTGCTTTTTTTCATGTTTTTAAGGCAGTGATTTGCGAATGCATCTCTCTGGCTTTGTCACATCCTCAATTATTGAACGCTATCCTTTTAACATTACGTTCAAGCGCTGGGTATTATAAATTACATATTTTTTCAATATTTAAAAAAAAATGACTCACGGCGTTTCAGCTATATTTAGCTACTCTTAAAATAGAGGCCTCAGTTCCCCAGTCAAACAGGCTAAATTGCTATCACTTCCACTGGCAACCTTCCTGCAGAAGCTTCACACTGACCACGGGGCAACATGAAAATCTCCGCAGTGAGTGGGCGAACCAATTATTTCTGTCTCTTATCCCAAGCACGAGGTCAAGGTGCGGAGGTTGGTGTCACGAACCCTACTCATTAAAGTTGCCCTTTTATGGCTCAGCATACTTGAATAGATACACTCAAGACTGTTGCATTTGAGTGTTTGCCAGTTTGTTCAATCTGCCTATTAACCCTCTCTACCTTTTAGATCCCGAAACCAATGCTGTACTTTTGGGGAAAATTAAAATTCTTTAGCTTTTGACTTTGTACTTGTTTTAATCCAACTGCAATGAGGGATGGATTTCTTTCCAACACTGATACCCAAAACCTAAGACAGGCAAGGTTCCAGATTTATCTTCCCTCCTAGTTACTGCTGCTTTGCATCCAGGGGTTGGACAGCTTTGTCTTTGTGAGCATGACATGCAATTGAGATATGGTTACCTCAGAATTTGCATTCACTGCTAACCACACTGGCCTCGATCCAGAACTGATGATTTATTTAATCCGCGTCAATTCCCACATAATTGGGTCAATATTGATTCCGTCTAACCCTTTAATGTCCACGCACATTTCAGGGTCATCTAGTAAATGGGCTTTCAATATCCACTTTTGCTTAAGGCTGGAGGGAGCGAAGTGTTTGGAATGCACCGAGAAACATATATCGAACTGTTCTAAATAATGTCTGTGAAGATAACAATCATTAAAGGTGGCAGAGTGTTTATGTAACTGGATTTGTAATCCAGAGGCCGGGATTTATAAGACTGTGATCTACCCTACCAAATAAAAATTTGAGTGCGAGTCCAAATCCCACCACAACAGCAGGAGGTGGTGTATAGTGGCAATGTTACCTGACCACAATCCAGTGCGGCAGGCCAATGTTCTGCAGATATGGATTTGATTCCCACCATGGCTGGAAATTTGAATGCAAGGAAACAGAAATTTAGAATTAAATAAAAGATCTAGTCTAATGGCAATCACGTTGATTATCGTAAAGACTCATCTGATATTGTCTTGGTCTTTTAGGGAAGTAAATCTGCTATCTCGACAATGGTCTGGCCTCCACGAGATTCCAGATCTACAGCCATGTGACACTACTTGTAACTGCAATTAGGGATGGGCAATAAATGCTGGCCTACCCATGAACAATTACAAAAAAAAAACCATGATTCTAAATTTAGTGAATTAAATAAACCTAGTAAACAAAGCCAGGATTATAAAAGAAATAATTCATTGATGCTTTTCAGGAAGAGAAATCTGCAGTTGTTCCCTGGTCTGGCCTACATGTGACTCCAGACTCTCAGCAACGTGGTGAACTCTTAACTACCCTTTGAAGTGGCCAAGCAAGCCATTCCATTGTATCAACAACTGTTATAAACGAAACAGTCTTAATCCACTCAAAATGCAGCAGTTCGTGAAGGAAGCTCGCCACCAATTATTTAAAAAATCATTCTCCCAGTGAATTGAGTCAGTTCTACTTCAATAAAATAGGCTCCATCTCTCCAAATTCGATTGCATTTGAAGATGAGGATTTAACTGTTAATGATACAGGACTCATGAAATTGTTGACTTACTCGCCGAGCTGGCTTGTTTTTGTTCAGATGTTTCATCACAATGCTAGGTAACATCATCAGTGGAGCCTCCGATGAAGCAATGTTATTCTCCTCCACTTGGAATTTATACTGTCCGGTTCATTATGGTGAGTACTGTCATTTCTGGTTTTGATCTGTATGTGTTTGTATATGGGGTCCAATTCTATATGTCTGTTGATTGCACTATGGGTGGAGAACTGTGCCTCTAGGAATTCCCGTGTGTGTCTATGTTTGGTTTGGGTTACTATGGTTACTTTGTCCCAGTTAAACTGATGGTTTTCATTGTCCGAGTGTACCGATATTAAGGAGAGTTCGTCATGCCGTTTTGCTGCTAGCTTGATGTTCATGTATTCTGATGGCTAGTTTCCTTCCTGTCTGTCCGATGTCATGTTTGTGGCAGTCGTTGCACGGTATTTTGTAAACCACGTTCGTTCTGCATGTTGTGGGAATGGAGTCTTTAATCCTTCCCAACATGGTTTACAAAATACCGTGCAGCGACTGCCACAAGCATTACGTGGGAATTCCTAGAGGCATGGTTCTCCACCCAGAGCGCAATCAACAAACATACAGAGTTGAACCCAATATACAAACCCATACAGATCAAAACCGGAATTGATAGTACTCACCATAACTGACCGGACAGTATAAATTTCAAGTGGAGTAGAAGAACATCACTTCATCGGAGGCTCCACTGACGATGTTACCTAGCATGGTGATGAAACGTCTGAACAAAAACAAGCCAGTTCATTGAGCAAGTTAACAACCTCAGCCACAACCCGAGCTACAGATCTTTGCCAAAACTCTAAACTCATGAAATTTCTGATGGTCTCCAAGAGGCCAGGTAGCTATAGACCGATAGAATTTCCCAAGGAAGAAAGGCATCAAATCATTCAGTACCTCGTTTTTACTCTTTTCATGAGATGTTATTACTGCTGGCAAAAGGCCAGCATTTGCTGTCCATTCCTAACTGCTACGAGTAAAATCATCATAGCGCCAATCCTTCATTAGGGAGAGAAATGACTGACAGTGACTTAATCTGAGGATCGCCACACCTCAGGCAAAGGTTGAGAAGGTGGCGTCTTCACAATGAGCTCAGGCAGTGCAGGAATTAAACTCATGCCATTAGCATCACTCTACATTGTAAACCAGGCACCCAGCCAACTGAGCTAACTGACCTCCACAACATAAAAAAGGGGAAGAACAAAACTAAATACTATTAAAATATGATCGTCACCAAGAAAGCGATGGCAAATATGTTAAAAAATTTTTTAGGCTGACCCTAATGGACTTCACCTGCAAGTCTTAAAAGGAATGGCTAGTGAGATAGTTGATGCATTTGTTTTAATTTTTCAAAGCTCCCTTGATTCAGGAAAGGTCCCAGTAGATTGGAAGATAGTGAATGTAACTCCTTTATTCAAAAAGAGAGGGAGACAGGAAGAGGAAATGATGGGTCAGTTGGCTTAACATCTATAATAGGGAAAATGTTAGAAGCTATGATGAAAGAAGTTATGTCAGGGCACTTGGATAAGTTCAACGTAATCAGAGTCACCATTGTTTTTGCAAAATGAAAACCATGCTTAACAAATCAACTGGAATTTATTGAGGAAGTAACTCATGTTGTCAATAAAAAGGAGTAGGTGGATGTGCTCAAATTAGATTTCCAGAAGGTATATGACAGTGACACTTCAGGAGAAAAATACAATAAGTTCTGATGTACAGAGTAGCTTAGTGGCATGGATAGCAGATTGACTGGTTAACAGGAAGCAGAGAGTACATGTAATTGGATCTTTTTAAGGTTGAAAAGGTATAACAACTGGTGTGCCACAGAGATTGGTGCTGGGATCTCAACTGCTTATATAAATTACTTGGATGGAGGAATGCAAGCTGTGATGTTATAAAGATAGGTAGAAATGTAAGTCGTAAAAAAGACATAATGAGGATACAAAACGATGGACACAGGTTAAGGGAGTGGACAAAGATTTGTTAAATGCATATAAAGTGAGAAAATGTGAAATTGTTTATTTTGGCAGGGAGAATAAAAAGCATACTATCTAAATAGTGAGAGATTTGAAAGCTCAGAGATACAGAGGGATCTGGATGTCCTAGCTCATGGAACACAAAAGGTTAGAATGCAGGGACAGCAAATACTTGGGAAAGCTAACAGAACATCATAATCCATTTCAAGGGAAGATGAATACAAAAATAGGGAGGTTATATTTCAGTTATGCAGCAGATGAGGCAGCACCTGGAGTGCTGTGTGCAATATCAGTCACTTTACTGAAGGAAGGATGTAAATGCACTGGAAGCAGTTCACAGAAGGTTAACCAAACTAATACCTGTAACAGGTGGGTTGTCTTTTGAGGAAAGTCGTAGACAGCCTACAGTGTGGAAGCAGGACATTTGGCTCATTGATCCATACTGACCCTCTGAAGAGCATCCCACCCACTTATCCTACCCTATTCCTGTAACCCTGCGTTTTCAATGGCTATTCCATCTAACCTGCACATCTTTGGATGGTGGGAGGAAGCCACAGCACCCAGAGGAAACCCATGGGGAAAACACGCCAACTCATCACAGATAGTCGCCTGGGGGTGGAATCGAGTCCGGGTCCTTGGTGCTGTGAGGCAGCAGTGCTAACCGCTGAGTCACTGTGCCGCCCCCACAGGTCAGGCTTGTATACTGAGTTTAAAAAAGTAAAAGGTGACTTGACTGAAACTTGCAAGATCCTGAGGGGTCTTGACAGGGGTTAAGGCTGTTTCCTGTCATGGGAGAATCTAGAACTGGGGCCATTACTTAAAAGTCGGGAGTTACCTATTTAAAATACAGATGAGGTCAAATATGTTCTCTGAGTTACTCCTGAATCTCTTCCTGAAAAGAAAGTAGAAACAGAATCCTTGGATAGTTTTAATGTAGAGAAGGACAGGTTCTTGTTAAGCAATGGGGTGGGGGGAAGAGAAGGTGAAAGGATATCAGGTATAGGCAGGAATGTGGATTTGAGGTTACAGTCTGATCAGCCATGATCTTATTGAAGGGTACAGCAAACTCTAGGGGCCAAATGGCCTACACCTGCTCCTTGTCCATGTGTTTGCACCCAAAGAGTGTGATGAGAATGTGGAACTCCCTACCACAGACACTGGTTGAAATGAACAGTATAGATCCAATTTCAGGGAAGTGAGGCCAGCCAATTGAGAAGGGAAGGTTTACACGGAATTAGATAAGAAAGCATGCGAGGAGGCCCCAGCACAATATGTAGATAGTTTGGGCTGAAAGGCCTCTTTCTGTGCTGGGGAGAGATAGTAGGAACTGCCAATGCTGGAGAATTTAATATAACAAGGTGTAGAGCTGGATGAACACAGCAGGCCAAGCAGGTTTAGACCCGAAACGTCAGCTTTCCTGCTCCTCTGAAGCTGCTTGGCCTGCTGTGTTCATCCAGCTCTACACCTTGTTATATCTCTTTCTGTGCTGGATACCTGATGTAACCCTATGAAAACATCCTTTCAAACATCTCCCATTTATCAAGGAAAAAACAAGCTTGATCTTTGCTCCTTTAAAAAGTCAATTTTCACTCAAAGTTCCTGATTTAGACAGCAGGTTGCATGACGTAAGTGACTGTCAACATTTTCACCTTAGTAAAGTTGTGAAGTAGGATAAAGCAGAATTCACAGCTTTGTAAGGTTTTTGGCTTTCCACTGGAATGAATTTTAACATGGTGGACAAAAAGTGACAAAGGCAGAGCAAACGATAGCTCTTTCATATTCAACTTCTGGACTAAGGGGAAATGAAAGATCATCTTCCACTGGTCTGCCTTACATAAGGACGTTTGGTGGCACAAACATCCAGATCTTTGGAAGGGAACAGAACAATGTCATTTCACAAACATATTGGTCTCCTAAGGAATCAAGGGATGTAGGCAGCAGGTCAGAAAGTGGAGTTGAAGCCCAAGATCAGCCATTACCCCAAATATTGGAATGGGGATAGATGATGGCCTAGTGGTATTGTCATTAGACTGTTAATCCAGAGACTCTGGGGACCAGGGTTCAAATCCTACTATGGGAGTTGGTAGAATCTGAATTCCAATCATATTCTAGAATTAAGAACCTGATGATGACCGTGAAACCCTTGCTGATTGTTGGGGGGGTGGGGGAGCGGGAAGAAGACCCTTCTGGTTCACTAATGTCCTTTAGGGAAGGAAATCTGCCCTCCTTACCTGGTCTGGCCTTCATGTGACTCCTGACCCACAGCAATGTGGTTGACTCTCCTCTGGGCTATTAGGGATGGGCAATAAATGCTGGTTCAGCCATGATGGAATAAGAAAAAATAAGACTGACAGACCAAATGCTTGTATCTTGTTCTTTTGTCAATGAATCCCAAATTATTGTCTGTCATCATGGGGCTTACAGATGAGGACTTACGGTCTGGAGTCACATGTAGTCACAGCCAGGTAAGGTTCCCTTTCTTAAATTAGTTTTTACAACAATTGCCAGAGGTTACATAATCGCTGTTAGACTAACTTCTTAATTCCAGGTTTTTACAGAATTTAAACTTCATCACCTGTCACTACAAGGTTTGAACGCATGCCCTCAGTACGGTGGCCTGGGGTTCTGCATTATTAGTCCAGTGGCATTACTGCTATGTCACCAACAAACAGGAAATTGACAAACCTGCAGGTAATGTAACCTGAGACATATTTTCCCACACCATACCTCTCCCCCAACCCCAGGCACAGGCCAAAACTTACTACCTCAACCTAGACCCAAGTTAACTATATAAATCCAACCCAAAGTCTGACCCATGGTTTTTACGTACAATCGTGGTATGTCGATGTGAAAAGTTAACTTACACAGCAAAGCGTGCATTTAACAATTCTTGAGGATAGCGAGGGCAATTTTACTTCTGGAGGATGTAAACATCCCAATATGGTTCATTGTCAGAGGTCTCAAACTGAGTCGCAGGAGTGGGGAGACCCAGAGCCGCAGCAGTATGGATTATAGTTGAATACACCTGCGTTCTTTTTATACCACAGCATCGTGATTTCCACATAAAGAGGAGTCTACTGACCAGCCGCAAACATCAGCGCTGAAAGCTAACACACTCATTCTGAGGCCCTTGTGATCTAGGTAATGGTGTGGGGGAGCAACAGAAACTGACCTCACTCGTCACGAGTTTCAATCCCTGCAAGAAATTGATTTTCTCATTTACTCTGAATCAGCGCTATTTCACAGCTGCTGACATGGAGGCTGTCTCAGAATCTTTCTAGGTGCACATCAGTCTCCTTGGCAAAGCAGCAATCATAGGCTCAATGAACATCAGACAGATTAGCTGGTAATCTATATCAATTTTGACTTCTGTTTGACTGCTCCAACAAGCACTAGCTCCGGAAATAAATCTCCCAGGCCAAACACTGTAATTTAACATTACTTCGCATTTCCCCCCCATCCTCCGAGTGATGGGCAAGGCAGATTTCCCCTACATCAGAAGAACTAATTTATGACTGTGCGACACCAAGCAATAGAGGCAGTAATCTTCCCATTTCTGCTTCTTTGCCAGTGACACAAAGAACTGCAATACCTGGAGTGAGAGCTCAGTTGTGTCTAGTAACTGGGCTGGTAGAACAATGAAGATTCAGCTCTGAACACAGCTCAACTCGAAATACAAAAACAGAGTTGGCACTGCCTTGATTCCGCACGGGTACTTACAATGCACTGGCATAACAGTGTGGAGGAAATCCAGTCATTAGATTTTGTAGTGGCAAACCAATCAGAAGGAATGCATGCAACTGCTGTTTCAGATGCTTGTCACTGAAAGATGTGGCTTAAATGGGAATCTCATTATGTTCGAAAAAGGCACTTGTTTTGAAGCTGTCACTTACCTCCTCATATATTTCAAAAACAGCTCCCTCCTGCATAAAAGCTGGAACAGGCTTCTGCCACAAGAACTCGTATGCTTTAGCCATTATTGTTCAGAAACCTAAACCAAAAAACAATCAAGAGGACTAATTAATCTTGAAAAGCATTCATTAAATCAAGGCCAACCTTCATTCAAAGCAATCACGTCTGACAATCACTAACACTAATTTTCTGGACAGTTTGTAACTAACCAAACACAACCAAATAATGCTGACATTGTTGGTTACAGAAGCTATGGCACTGTCTCAGTATTTACCGTAACCCTCACAGATCCCTGATCAACCCTAAGGTTGTAACCTGAAAACTGCCTTCTTTTGCTTGCTTGCAAGGCCCGAAATGAATCAATAATAATTTGGGAAGACTCGGTACAATTCTGAGTTGGCTGCCTCACTGCACTGAGCCTGTGGTTGACAAGAGCAAGTTCAAATCCCTCATTCTCTTCGAGGTAATTTTTTTTTGCTCTAAAAGGAAAATTAATTAAATCCTTTTCCTCTTACTAATAGATTATCTGCCGCTACTGGGAGAAATAAAATAGAAAGCAGAATAATTCATCCCCTAGTGACAATAAGAGAGTAATTTTCAATAAAATCAAGCAAAAGTTCCACCCTGTTCAGATGCGCGAAGTGCAGTGCACATTTCCATTCAGGATTTAAAAATGGAAGATACGCCAAGTGCTGCTCTGCACTTTGCTAAAAAAAAACGTAAACTTTCAACACTTGGATCTCACCTTTATTTCAACAAGGACTGACACAATAGTGGCAAAATAGGGGCTAACAAGTTCTAAATTCCATCATCTGATTTTAATATCTGAGCTCTTTGTGGACGAATATGGTTTTAAAAAAAGGGGGAAAAAAAGCATTGACTTAATGTAGCTGCACTGGTCACTTGGCTGGGTCGTGCTAAGCTCATGAAGCCAACGTGAGATATGCAAACACAATCTGAAATTAGTGTTTCTTCAAACGACGCTGAAACTCTATCAAGAAAATCGTCAACCCATTTTTTTCGCTTGCACCTTTCTAGAAGGTGTGCATCCCAAGGCAAACATTGCCTGCAGATTATCCATCTTTCCAGCCCCTGAGTGACATGGGCAACAGCAAGAAAGCTGGGTAATCACATGAGATGACCAGCAAAGGGCTTAACAACAGCAGGGTGGCACGGTGGCTCAGTGGTTAGCACTGCTACCTCATAGTGCCAGGGACTTGGGTTCAAATTTCACTCTTGGGCAACTGTCTGTGTGGAGTTTGCATGTTCTTCCCATGTGTGCGTGGGTTTCCTCCGGGTGGTACTTTTTCCTCCCAACAGTCCAAAGACGTGCAGGTTAGGTGGACTGGCCATGCTAAATTGCCCGTAGTGTCCAGGGTTGTGCAGGCTAGGTGGATTAGCCATGGGAAATGCAGGGTTACAGGGACAGGGTAGAGGGGTGGGATGCTCTTCAAGAGGGTTGGTATGGACTCGACGGGCTGAATGGCCTGTCACCACACCGTAGGGATTCTGTGAACGTCTGGAGCAAACAGTCCCATTTTCTAGCCAAGCAGGTTTAACAGCTAGGCAGGAGTGTTGCCAGGATTGAACAGCAAGAGGCCAATTTGCATTAACATCCTCATCATAATGACATCTCAGTTCTTTGATATGCGGTTTCCCTTTTTCTACGTTCTGTGCTTCAATACCACACAAGTCAACTTTTGAGATGCAATTACTTTTGGTTTGTTAGTCATTATCTCAAAATCAAGAGCTTTCAGTCTTCTAACACTGAAAACTTTTAATTCCCAAACTAAAAGCTGTATTCCTGAAACATACACACCATGAAATTACATATTTGTAAGAAATTGTTCTTCATTATTCCATCTGTGTGGGGTATCTCTACATTGCAATTAATCTTGCTGTCACTGGGTTAAAGACAACAATATTGACACCATTCCTGACTACTGGCCGGATGTATGGGCATTGAGTGACGTGGTGGATCTGGCTTAATAACGAAAGTGCTTACAATCAAACAGATGGCCAGTACTTGACTTCGATGCTCACAGACGAACAATCCTCATTTAACATTGGTATTTCTTGCAAATTGTCCTGATGGGTGCAAAACAAAAATGCCTTGATGAAATGTGCATTTATTTCAGGAAAATTCACGTTTTGTGCTACCAAATGACTAACCTTCCTACTCTTATGGCACTGAATCTTGGTAAAATGTAGTAGCACACATGATGTCTGTTCTCAATGGCTCATCCAGTTCCTACTGTGCCTCTCATCAAATTACAGGAGAATGGCAGTTTGTAATGATATAGCACCTTTACCATTACAAAATGTCCCAATGTGATCCGTAGGTACGTCACTGAGCAAAATTTGACAATAAGCCAGAAAGAGAGGGTAGGGCTGGTGGCTGGAAGTATGGTTAGAGAGGTACCTTAAAGTTACCTTAAAGAGGTATAGGAGAGAGGAATAGAGGAACAAACTTCATACAAAGCTAACTACTGATTGCATTTATGAGCAAATTTCTTAAAGCTTCTCCTTTTACCGTGACCTGCAGCTGGAATTGTGCAGTGTGGCACATGAAATAGCCAACAATATACCTACCTGCTATATTCTTCACCCTTTTGAAGTCTGATAGAAGTAAAGAGGATGAGAACCTGCTAGGTTTTTCTGATCTGATAATCTGGCCTTTCCTAACCCTCAAGGGTAGGAACTGTCCCATCAACAAAGTCATAGAGTCTTGGAGATGTACAGCATGAAAACAGACTCTTCAGGCCAACTTGCCCATACCGACCAGATAGTGTAAATTAATCTAGTCCCATTAGACAGCATTGGCCCACATCCCTCTAAACCCCTCTTATCCATGTCCCCGTTCAGATGCCTTTTAAATGTTGTAATTGTACCAGCTTCCACTATTTCCTCTGGCAGCTCATTCCATACACGCACCACCCTCTGTGTGAGGTCCCTTTATATCTTTCCTCTCTCAGCTTAAACCTATGCCCTCTAGTTTTGGACTCCCCCACCCTGGGGAAAAGACCTTGGCTATTCCCCCTATCCATGCCCTTCATGATTTTATAAACCTCTAATAAGATCACCCCTCAGACTCCGACACTCCAGGGAAAATAGCTCCAGCCTTTCAGCCTCTCCCTATTGCTCAAACCCTCCGAACCAGCAACATCCTTGTACACCTTTTCTGAATCCTTTCAAGTCTCACAACATCTTTCCTATAGCAGGGAGATGAGAATTGCATGCAGTATTCCAAAAGTGGTCTAACCAATGGCCTGTACAACTGCAACATGACCTCCCAACTCCTATACTCAATACAGTGACCAATGGAGGCAAGCATGCCAAAGACTTTCTTCACTCACTTTCATTGTCTTTCATTGAATGTACTGATTTAGATCACTCAGTCTTGGTTGTAGCTTGAGTCAGAAAGCCCACAGGTTCTTGACCAGCTTTAGTACATAAACCACACTGACATGTCAGTACACTATGAAGCTCAGCATCTCTTAGTCTTTGCAAAATGATTGCTGAAATTGACAACAGACCACTGCTTTTAACAGCCACATGTTACTTTTGACACCTCAAGTGGGAAAGTGATGGCAGAGTAGGTACTATCACTAGACTATTAATCCAAAGACTCAGGAAATGTTCTGGGGACCTGGGTTTGAATCCTGCCATGACAGATGACGGAATTTGAAAAAGGGCCTAATAATGACATTGAAACCAGTGTTAATTGTCAGGGAAAAAGCCCATCAGATTCACTAATGTCCATCAGGATCCTTGGTTGGTCTGGCCTACACATGACTCCAGACCACCGCAATGTGGTTGCCTCGTAACTGCCCTCTGTGAAATTAGGGATGGGCAATAAATATTGGCTGAGCCAGTGATGCCCACATCCCATGAATGAATAAAAAAATGCTTTGGGATACTCTACGGATATATTAGAGTACGAAGTAAATGCTGGTTTGTTCTTTCACTGTAGGGAAAGCATCAGCTGTGGTCTTAAAGGAGCCTAACATGGTTAAACCCAAATTTATTTTAGCAGTTAAAACTTACAACTGTACCTCAGATTCTTGAGAGGTCAACAAAGAGAGCTTTCATCTTATATTGTAATAATGATCATCTACCTGAACCATCTGGGATGCCTTGGGTAGATTCACTGTCACTAATCCTTCTTGCAGATGTTAGTTTAAGCTACTGTTACCACAACGGAAAGAATGACCACTCTAAACCTTCAGCAGAAGATAGACTCAATCTTGATGAACACAAAATAGGTTTGTTACATACAACTTAATGGCTAGTTACATCCGATCTGAGATACAGGACTGTCTCTGTGAGACACTACGCCTAACTGAAGAATAAGGTCACATTATAGCCACTGAAACACTCTGTTTTGACATCAGTGCTAATACAGCACTGGTTAGCTCCTCCGAGGAATAGTGCTTTATATCCTGATTGGTGGAGGCCATCTTGCGATGTGAGTTAGCGCTTTCAGGCACTAACTGCCTTCTACAACAAAAAGTTATTGGTACTGCAGCTGGTTGTGAGAATGAGTTGGACATTGAAACAGAATAGTGAAGTTACAAAGGACCACCTTCAGCATTGAAATATGAAAAAAATTGCCATGTATCTGTTCAGTTTGAGATTAAATTCAAATTACTTGTACATACTCCTAAGCGATGAAACCAATTTGCAGGAGATTTGATCACCATACAGATTACCCAAAGCCTTCAAATCAAACATCACATTCACAAAGAAGCAGCAAAACCAGTTTGTTCTGAACTTATTTTGGAAACACACTCTTTCAATGACTGCCCTATCCAGCTGTGAAAAAATAGCTGAAGGGAAGATGGATGACTGCAGCCTTGCACCAAGGGAATCAGTAACAGCTGTTACACTATCAGCATCTTCATTTCATATCTATTTCAGTGATCACTAATGATATTAGGAAGCAAACACAAAGGTTAACGCCACAGGATTCTGTTTGGAGAAATGATTAAAATCTAGAAAGCTATTATCTCATTACTGCGGTTTGGGAAACAATTGTACCGTGTGTGACTGATAAAAGACATCAAACGTAAAGTTTTCACGAAACAAGGTATTCCAAGAGGGGGACTTTAAAGTGGTAGCTGTCGTTGTCTGCTGCACTCACGACTCCTCCAACATCTGGTTAACCTCTGCCAACTTCCAGTACTCTTGCAACTGCCCAAACTACTCTCTGCCAACCCCTGCACCCCACACGCTTTGGTTTTCCGGAGGGGAGAAAGAGTGGTCACACGTCATTCGCCTTGAAGTAAAACTTTGCTGGAAAGCCAAACACCACACATGCCCGCACTTAGCTGATAATCTTGATGAACATGAACGGTGACAAAATCCAAGCCCCAGCTGAGGAGATGCGAGTGCCTCTCCTATTCCCAGGGTTTGCAGGCAAAAACTTCTCTGTAATCCTTCTTTCTCTCCTGATCTCTTCAGCAGCCTCGTCTTTCAGTACGGCTCAGTAACGAACAGCTCCTTAAGTTTGTGTCCACCAATTCAGATGAGGTGTCTTGTGAAGAATATTCAAAGATTACAATTCCTTTTCACTCTGCACAAAAGCCTATCTGTTTAATGTCGCTGCTTTTCAGCCGTTTAGCGGATTTGTGAACATCTGAACAGCTGATAACTAGCTGCCCGTTGCTCCTAAAAGATAAAGCACACCAAACTACAGAAGCATTGTCCAGTCCATTGACTGACTGATTGATTTATTGTCACACGTACCGAAATCCAGTGAAAAGCTTTGTTCACAAATGGTACAGGCAGATCATAGTAAGCAAAGGATGTACAGATCAAAAAGGCTTAGACTGAGGCATACAGGTTACACTGCTCAGGGCATCACTAGGCAAGATCAATATTAGCAAGATCAGCATTATTTGAGGCTACAGAGTCCACTTAACTGTCTGATAATAGCTAGAAAGAAGCTGTTCCTGAACCTGCTTGTGTGTGTGTCCAGGCTTCTGTATCTTCTGCCTGACAGAAAGGGTTATAAGAGATCATTACCAGGGTGCGATGGGTCTTTGATGATGTTGGCTGCCTTTCAGTGGCAGCGAGCCAGGTAAATAGAGTTCATGGATGGAAGGTTGGTTTCCGTGATGGTCTGGGCTATGCACACCACCTTCTGTAGTTTCTTACAGTCCTGGGCAGAGCAGTTGCCATACCAGGCCGTTATGCACCCGGACAGAATGCTTTCAACAGTGCGTCTGTAGAAGTTGGTGAGGGATGTTATGGGCATTCCAAATTTCCTGAGCTGCCTGAGGAAGGCGTTGTTGTGCCTTCTTGACTGTCGCATCTACGTGAGAAGTCCAGGATAGGTCGTTGGTTATTGTCACTCCAAGAAACTCGACGCTGTTCACCCTCTCAATCTCAGTTCCACTGATGTAGATGGGGGCTGCTCTCCTCCTTTCTTTCTGAAGTCAACGATCAGTTCCTTAGTTTTGCCGACGTTGAGAGAGAGATTGTTCTCACTGCACCACGTCACCAAGTCCTCTCTCTCCCTTCTGTATTTTGACTCGTCGTTGTTAGAAATCCATCCCACTACGGTGGTGTCGTCAGTGAACTTGTAGATGTTGTTCATTCAGAATTTGGCCGCACGGTCATAGGTGTACAGGGAGTACAATAGAGGGCTGAGGACGCATCCTATCAAGGCTCCAATGTTGAGTGCTATTGTGGAGGAGGTTCAGTTACCTATACTCACTGTTCATGTCTAAGATAGTCCTTCAAATCTACTTCTCAGCCCCATGTCAGCAACATTTCACTCTCAGTGAGCCAGGAAGTGTTCCACAATCACTGCCACAACTACTTCTGGTGACAAAAGCAGAAGCTTCAATTTGAAATTTGAAATAAACTTACCCTTGCTGTTCAATGACTTCTAAAACTGTCACTCTCTAGGACTAGCATAATCAGTTCCAAATACCGTGAATTTTCTAAAGTGAAATTTTGTCACGCCAAGCATAATTTCAGCATGAAGGAGTTTTTAAGGTCTATGTAATATCGTATTTTTCTGATATATTAAAGCCATAGCAATAAGAAGCACCCTATGTTCTCTCACATTGTTATCAGCATCTTTTTTATATACTGTCTGTTGCTTCGTCACGAAAGCATTTTTTAAGTCTTATCTCAAACTATATTTAAATTCCAATTCCAGATATTGTGTGTCATTTAATGGCAGCATGCTCCCCTTTTAGGTCATGGGCTCAAATTTCACCCCAGAAGTCTGCGTCCTTACTACAGTCAGACATCTCAATGTAATACCCTCTTTTGGCAGGAGATGCCAAACCAAAGGTCTGTCTGCTTTCTCAAAGGGGCAGTACATAAAGAAAAGCAATGGGAGGTCTCCTGGTCAATACACACACCCCAGCTAACACCAGGAAAACAGGTCATTCGATCATTGATCACATTTCCTTGCTGTGTAAAACTGGTTGCTGCTCTTGGAGGGTTTTTGCCAAGCAAGAGAGAACTCCTCATGGCAGATCGCCGATCAGCAATCCTTGCCTGATTTGGGTGCCCGAAATGGTGGGGTGAATGACAAGTTCAATGTTGATTGCCAACAAACAGGCAGCATTCACTCTCCCACTTGGAAGGTCAAAGACCAGGTTGCATGGAAGGCCATTCCAACATCACCTCCTGTGAAACCATAGCCCAGTTTATTGTGAAGGGCCAGGAATTAGGATTGAAATTAAGTGCAAAAACAAAAGCAGAAATTACTGGAAAAGCTCAGTAGGTCTGGCAGCATCTATGGAGAGAAACCACAGCTAACATTTCAGGTCGAGTGACCGTCCCTCAGAACGGCGTTCTTCAGGAATTTCTGTTCTTGTTTCTGATTTACAGCATCCACAGCTCTTTTGGTTTTTATTTTCAAATCAAATGCGTTTGCATGGAAATTTTACCCATTCCTGGGGTGTAGCGGTCACTGGCTAGGCCAGCATTCATTGCCCATCTTTAATTGCCCAGAGAGCAGTTAAGAGTCAATGACATTGCTGGGGGTCTGGAACAAAGGAAAGCCAGGCCAGGAAAGGATTTCCTGCTGGAAATCTGAAGTGAGGACAGAAAATTGCTGAAGAAACTCTGCAGGTCTCAGAAAAACCATGGAGACAGAAACGGAATTTCAAATCAACCGTGACTCCTCTTCAGAACTGAAGACTTAATGTTAAGGCGAGTGAAAAAGTGAGGCAAGTAAGGGTGGTAAGAAAAGCAGTCATATTATCAGTATCTGTATGCATTATGAAAGCTTCTGAAGACTTGCTACAAATCCTGGAGCAAAATCCAACTTTCACTGCCTTTGCGTTTGACTTTTGAAAATGGTGAAAGTGTGAATTTCATTTCACTTCTATCTCAGGGACCATAAAAAGTCTTCTATTTCAAAGTAATTGATACCGTCTTAACTCAATCACTTACAAAACAGAATGTGCAACAGAGACGCATGTCATCCTCTCAACCAGCATCTGAAATGAGTGTCCTGGCAAGTGATAAAGATCAAAGTGTCAGCAGCAGGGCATCACCCTGGGAATCTGAGCCAATTACAGTCTAATCGTGGGAAAAATAACTTACTCAAGGTCCCTGCATCCCCATCACCCAATCTAATGTCTCACCGTCCTTCTTCTCTTAACTACAATTATCTCGTAAACAGATCATTACCCCATTAGAATTTGTCATGTGCTGAAGGAAGTTGCAAAAGGACACTGTGTGATTATATTTAATCCCCATCTGAGTAAACAGCTGAAGACTGCATTATTTCTTCGGCTTACATTTTCTCAGTGCTGTTCCTCTTCATGTGACGTACTATGTTCCCCAGCTGTGAAACTGGGCAGGCTGTTCTGCAATGTCCCCACTGACTTTGGCTAAGGCAGACGAGCCCTTCTCACACTTGCCCATTCCATCTGCAGCCTTTTACCCAGTTAATCACACCCATGCTTCTCTAATGCATCTCCACAGACATCCAGCTGGATTGGACTACACTTGGCTGGTTCCATTCTTAGCGACCTCATCGCAATCAGAGAAGTAGCAGAGATTACTCTTCCCATTCATTTATGGTTCCAATCAGATATCATGATCTTGTTTTCGAATCCCTTCGTGACCGCGTCCCCTCCCCATCTTTGCCATCTCCTCCAGCCACACACCCTCTCAGATATCTGCACATCTCTCACCCTGGCCTCTGTTGCGTTCACATTTACAGCTGCTCCAGTTTTAGTGGCCGAGCTTACAACTGCCCAGGCCCTAAGCTCTAGGATCCCCTCCTGAACCTCTCTCCTCTTTACCTCACTCTCCTCCTCAAAGACAGTCCTTAAAGCTTACTTTGTCAGCTAAGCTTCTGGTTATTTGACCTAGTGTCTCCTATAGGGGGTCAGTTTGATGGATAGTGATGCACAGTCATGCCAACAGCACAACTTCATTTCCTGCACCGGCTAAGGTTACTGTGAACGATTCTCCTTCTCAATCTCTCCCCTTATCTGAGGCTTGGTTACCCTCAGGTTAAACCATCATCAGTCATCCCTCTCTGATAACAGAGCAGCCCTATGGTCCTCTGGGACTATAATGACTTTACTTCATATCATAGAACCCCTGCAGTGTGGAAGCAGGCCATTCAGCCCATCCCAACCCTCCAAACAGTATCCCACCCAGACCCAACCCCATCCCTGTAACCCTGCACTTCCCACGGCTAATCCACTTAGAGTCTGTACATCCCTGAACACCATGGGCAATTTAGCATGGCCAATCCACCTAACCCTGCACATCCTTGGACTGTGGGAGAAAACTGGAGCACCCGGAGGAAACCCACGCAGACACGGGGAGAATGTACAAACACCACACAGACAGGCATCTGAGGGTGAAATCGAACCTGGGTCCTCGGTGCTGTGAGGCAGCAGTGCTCACCACACAGTGACTAGCTGTAATATCTTGTTTACAATGCTTCTGTGTATTGCCTTGGAATGTTTGCTTCAAGGCACCATATAAATAAAAGTTGTTGTTGTTTCATCTAGTCACTCCTTCCCCTTTCACCTTTTAGGGTCTATCATGGACATCTTATTTTCTGCTCTACATGCTGCCTCTCAATGGCAACATGCCAAAACACAGTTTCCCCATCCATTTTGATGACAACACACTCTACCTCACTATCATCTCTCTCATCAGCGGTTAATTTTCAGAAGACGAAAGCCATTGCCTATAAATTCCGATTCCTCAATGCTGTCTCGATCCCTCTCCCTGCTGTCTGAGACTGAACCATATCTGAGCCAGAGACAGCGAATCAGCCACACACCCAATCCATCACTCAAACCGTTTATTTCCACCTCCATAATGTTGCCTGTCTCCACCCCGTCCAGTTCTCCCGCTGCCACTATTCATATCCATGCCTCTGTGGCCTCCAGAGTTAATTTGTTCATGGTCAGCTTCCTAACTTGGACCCTTCACAAATCTGTAGTTGTGCAGCAGTTTTCAGTGTCCTAATTTGTACCAAATTCCATTCACCACCTCCACTGCGCTCAATGACTGAGCTCAATTCCTGATTTAGTAGCACCTTAGTTTTAGAATTCTCATGCGTGTGTTCAAGCTCCTCTGTGGTCAGGTCCCTCCCTATCTCTGCCATCTCCTCTAATCCTACGATGGTATGAGTTATCTACACTCAGGGCCATGTTTTCAGTTGTCTCGGCTTTGAGATCTGTGGCTTCCTAGCTACAGCGCAATTTTCAAGCCTTGCTACCTGAAAGAACTCTTCAGAGGCTGCTATACCTTCAAAAATCACCCTCTATTTACAAATACATAGCCTTTGACAACAGCACTGCCTCTTACTTAGTCAGGTATTAGAGTGTTAGTATCCCTGACATTTATCCTTTTATGTCAGCCAGGGCTCCCTGATTGAACCAGATTAACAGCTCAAATCAGGGAACTCTTATTTGCTGAGGTCCAGTTGGCTGACCTCATTGACCTCATGATGCAGTGATGGTAGAGTAATTAAAGGTTTGGAAACCACTGTTGTACAGTAAATCACAAACATCAGCATTAACAAAATCATTTATTTAAACGTTTCCACCTCTCTAGCTTGTTTTCCTCCTTTAAGATGATTCGTAAAGCCTGTCTCCTTCACCAATCTTTTGGTGGCGATCAAACATTTCCTTCCATGGCCAAGTGCTATAATTTGTTCTATAATGGTTGCTTGAAGTCCCTAGAGATGTTTATTATGCTAATAACACTTTTTATTGCTCTGACACCAACTCCACAGGGCGAGCCATGCGTCTTAGATGCCTGAGTTCTGGCTACAGAAGCAAATGTTCTTCATTCAGCTCATGGAAGAGGTCCTTGAACAAGAGGGAGCCAAAGGAAGCTTTTCAAAGACTCCCTCACTCAAGAAATGTAACATCAATGTCAACGCATGGGATATTCTCGCTCAGAAGAAACCAACTTGGAGGAGCCTCCTGTACAAAGGGACACAACTCTTTGACAATACCCGTTGGCAAGAGAAAGTATGGAAAGGGTAGGCGATGGCCTCGTGGCATTATCGCTGGACTATTAATTCAGAGACCCAGACAATGTTCTGGGGACCCAGGTTTGAATCCTGCCATGGCAGATGGTGGAATTTGAATTCAACAAAATATCTGGAATTAAGAATCTAATGTTGACCATGAATCCATTGTCGATTGTTAGGAAAAATCCATATGGTTCACTAATGCCCTTTAGAGAAGGAAACTGCCATCCTTACCTGGTCTGGCCTACATGTGACCCCAGACCCACGGGTGACTCTCAACTGCCCTCTGGGCAATAAATGCTGCCTGGCCAGAGATACCCTCATCCTGTGAATGAATAAAGAAAAAAATAAAGGAACTAGAGAAAGGAATGCCAATGATCTCAAGGCCAAGGACCGATTCCACCTTACGGAATCCTCTGCCAAATGTGTGTTCAGAAACGTGGCTCTAGGATCAGGATCATCAGCTACACAAAGACCCATAGAACCCATGACCAGTGGCACGAACTTTCCTACTTGTCAGTGAATGATTGCTGACAATGATATATTGATGTTATTATACAGCATGGTTTCCTAAAGTAGGTTTGGGACTTCAAAGGCTGTCATGAGCTGAAATATTTGGGTGGAGAACTCAGAAGCAGCAATAGCTGCTGTGCAGTTCCAAATGCATTATAATAGATATGGCCCAGCACTAACAGGTCCCTTGTTTAACTGTACCCTTATCTTTCTCTCTGTTCTCATTGAGGAGTCGTGGCAACTTTCACGTTGTAATAATGTGGCTGCAGTGAATAAAAGTTTAGAGACCACTGCTGTACTGGAAGTTACAACCGTCAGCTTTAAGAAAATCACGCTGCATTTATTTAAACATTTCCAAATAATTGAACACTGAACAAAAACAGTTCTGAGGAAGGGTCAGAGATAAAAGGTACTGCAGATGCTGGAGAATCCGAGATAACAAGGTGTGGGGCTGGATGAACACAGCAGGTCAAGCAGCACCATAGGAGCAGGAAAGCCTGACATTTCGGGCATAGACCCTTCATCAGAAATGCCAGGAATGAAGGGTCGAGGCCCGAAACGTCAAGCTTTCCTGCTCCTATGATGCTGCTTGGCCTGCTGTGTTCATCCAGCCCCACGCCTTGTTATCTGAGGAAGGGTCGCTGGATGCAAAACATTAAGCGTTTTTTCTCCACAGATGCTGCCAGACCTGCTGAGTTTTTCCAGCAATTCTTATACTTTGTTCCAAATGTTTGAACATCTACCAGTGACAGCAAGTACACATAACACCTCCAAGTAGGGTTTGCTGGATAGAATTATCAATGCCCTCTCACACACACACACATAAAGACATCAATAACAATGTGGCAACATTGCCATCTCAGCCAAAATTGAATAACTACCTTGTCATCTCACCTGAACTTGTGATACTGGGAGTCGTGCCAGAAATGCAGAAGGTGATTAACTGTTAGTGCTTGGGCTATTTTTCCATTTATTGTACATCAGCAATTTGCAACTGGTAAGAAAAGTAAGGCTATTTAGAAGTAGGTGAGCAAGGCTCCAGTGAAACTCAGTGCAAGCTGGAGAAACAGCAACTCATTTTCCAATTGGGGACTTTACAACCTTCCGGATTCAATATCAAGTTCAACAACTTTAGGGCCTGATGCACCTTCTCTCATGTCCTTACCCCAATCCCCACACATCAGGCCTTGTTATCACATGGGTCTGCTATGACACGCAACACTTTGTTAACCACTAATAGCCCCAATTAGTGGCTATTCATTCTCCTAGGCTAATCGTTATCTACCCCTTTGTCTGTCGAACTGTTCTTTTCTGTCTTTGGGCTCTATCATTTACTCCGTACCCCCTCCCCCACAATGTCTTCTACTTTAAAACAACTTTTTGCCTAGCTATAATCAGTTCTGAGGAATGGTCACTGGACCTGAAATGTTAAGTCTGATTTCTCTCCACAGTTACTGCTGGACCTGCAATTTCTGCTTTTGTCACAGAATCGCAGATTTGTCATAGCTTAAAAGGAAACTATTTGGTCTGTCACATCTGTACTGCCTCTCTGAATGAAGAATTATGACTGAAGGCCATTCTCCTTTCTTTACTCCAGAATCCTGCGCATTGTTTGGTTTCAAATAATCACAAAGCACCCTCTTGAATGCCTCGATTGAACTTGCCTCCATCACATTTCCAGGCAGTGATTCGAGAACCCAAACGACTCGCTGCGTGTAGATTTTTCTCACAACGCAATTACTTCATTTCCAAATGACATTAATTAAGTGTTCGCTTATTCTTAATCCTTATGAGGGGGAATGGTTTCAACTCACAGGAGTTTAAAAACGATCACATCTCCTCTCGGCCTTCCTCCTCCAAGGAAAACAAATCCAAGTTTTCCAAACGACCTTCAAAGCTGAAGTTTGTCATCCCTGAAACCGTTCTTATCAAACAAGGCGAACATGTGGGTCAGATAGAGGTTTGGATAGATTGTGCTGATTTGGAACTATTGCTTATTATATTTCCTTATGCATATACAGAGGAAATGTATTATTTGGACTGACTAAAATGAGAACTGGCATGTTCTTGATGGGCCAAATAGCCTTTCAGTGCTGTAATCATTCTACGATTCCATTACTCAGACATACAAGTTCAACACTGCCTCTAGTTCCATCAGTTTCCCTACTGGTAGGATGTTAACTTTGTTACCATGCAGCGGAGTGTGAAAGTCAATATTCTATACGATCCTATGGGTGTTCCTCTGGCACCGTAATGTCAAATTGCCTCCACTATCTCGGTTAGCACCTCCTTTGAGTTGGGTTTCCTCTCCCTTTGAGCTCCCATTTAATAGCTCTCTAATACAAAATACCAAAATTTGACAAACAGCACTATTTGCATCCATAATCATCGACCTAACCAAAGAGACAATTGCCACACTGCTGGACGAATCAGGAAGGGAGACAGCCCGCGACACCGATAGCATCAACAAGGACAGCACCCTGAAACTGCTGGATCTGTGCCTCACAACCCACTTCACCTTCAAACAAATCAACGGGACACCAATGGGATCCCCAATACCAGGACTGATTGCAGAAGCAGTAATGCAAAGGTTAGAATGGACAGTGCTCCCCATTAGACAACCCAAACTCTGGGTCCGATACGTAGATGACACCTTTGTGACAAAAAGAACGCACAAGAAATCCACCAACACAAACGACATCCTCACTGGAATAAAATTCACAAAAGAAGAAGAGAACAATAACCGACTACCCTTCCTAGACATAATGGTGGAACGTAAGAACAACAGAGAACTCCAGACTAGCGCATACAGAATGACCACAGATACGAACCAGATACTTAATTACTCCAGCCACCATCCCAACACCCATAAACGGAGCTGCATCAGGACATTATTCAAATGAGACACAGCACACTGCAGCAATCCTGAATTGTGCAAAGCAGAGCAGGAGCACATACAGAGTTTTCTGACAGGAATGGATACTCAAAAAGCACAATCCGCCATTACTCCGTGACAGACCACAACAAGAAGACACAACACGCCCAGACGCACTGGCTATACATCAGAGACATATCAGAGAAGGCTGCGATACTACTCAGACCCCATGGTATCAGGGTCCCCCACAAACAACAACCACCCAGCCACAGCTACTGACGAACATAAAGGATCCCGTACCCACAACCAATAAAACTGATCCAATATACAAAATACCATGAACAAAAACAGAAGTTGCTGGAAAAGCTCAGCAGGTCTGGCAGCATCTGTGACGAAAAAATCAGAGTTAACGTTTTGGGTCCGGTGATGCTTCCTCGGGACATCAGTTCCTGATTTACAGCATCTGCAGTTCTTTTGGTTTTTATACAAAATACCATGCAAGGACTGTGAGAAACATACATAGGCCAAACAGGAAGAAAATTGACAATAAGGATACATGAACACCAACTAGACACCAAGAGACACAACCAATTCTTACTTGTCTCACTACAAATGGACAATGAGGGACACAAATTCAACTGGGACAACACATCCATAATAGCACGAGCCAAACAGAGACATGCCAGGGAATTCCTGGAGGCCTGGCATTCCGACACATTGAACTGGACCCGATATACAAACCACTGAGAAACAGAACCGGAAGTAATGCCAACCCCGCCCCAGCAAACTGAGGCATACAAATAACAAGCAGGATGGAACACTTGAAGCTTCACCGGAGGCCCACTGACGATGTTATCTAGCAGGGTGATGAAACATCTGCAGCCAAACACACTGGCTTGGCGAACAAGTCTACAACCTCACAAAATGCCTCTCGTGGGCAGTATAGCCACAGTAAAAAGCCTCTGTGCTACTCAGATGAAACCACACAAAACAGCTCTGGAACATCCTCTAGCGTGCCAGAGTTCAAACAAATTATAGAATTTGCAACAGTTTATGTTTGGGCGATTCATTATTTCCTTTCCCTCATCTATCTACCCACGTTATTCAGCTTTTCCAGCTTTTGGCACTCTCCAAGCTTAGGAGGCTGCTCACACTCATTTCCGAGTGATTTGCTTGGGCTCTCCAACCGTTTATGGACAGACAGTTGAAAACAGGGTGTTGCTGTATGCAGTCAGATGAAGCCTTATGCTACAGGCTGAGACAGATTCAATAGACTGGAATTTTAGAGCCTCCTTCACCAGGCAAGAGTCTGCGTTTTTTTTTGCAGTTGGTAATGCATCATATAACATGAGCTAACCGCAGTCAGATCAGCATTCTAATCTTTTCAGGAGTTCATCAAAATCGGTGACCACCAAAAGCTACAGTATGAAAATCGCAGGACTTTCAGATATGACAGGCATTCAGCTAGATGTAAAAGCGTTCTACAAACCAGTGTAATTTCGATTCCACTACACCATCTAGAAAAAAAACCACAGACAGATTGAAATGGAGAAATCAACATGATCGAGCAACTTCAAAACTTGAGGACAACAGAATTGGCTCC
This sequence comes from Ginglymostoma cirratum, assembly GCA_024137785.1. Taxonomy (NCBI): domain Eukaryota; kingdom Metazoa; phylum Chordata; class Chondrichthyes; order Orectolobiformes; family Ginglymostomatidae; genus Ginglymostoma; species Ginglymostoma cirratum. The sequence goes on along the minus strand of JAHRHZ010000059.1, from coordinate 21,502,356 downwards.
TGACAGGGAAACTGTATGCATCATTGTGAGGGGCCACAGTGGCTCAGTGGTTAGCACTGCTGCCTCACAGCACCAGAGAGCCAGGTTCAATCCCACCCTCAGGAGACTGTGTGAAGTTTGCATATTCTTCCTGCGTCTGTGTGGGTTTCCTCTGGATGCTCTGGTTTCCTTCCACAGTCCACAGATGTGCAGGTTGGGGGAACTGCCGTGCTAAATTGTCCATAGTGTGCAGGCTAGGTGGATTAGCTATGGGATACGCAGGAATGGGGTGAGTCCGGACTGGATGCTCTTTGGACGGTGGGTTTGGACTCAATGGGCTGAATGGACTCTTTCCACACTGTAGGGGTTGTATGATGTTAACGTCCTGCCTTCACCCTCTCTCCAACAATAGCTCCAAATCTAATGTTTGCAAATCAAGACTTGGTTTGTCATGAGACAATTCTATCCTAGACAAGGAACAATTGGTCTTGCTGAAGACTCATCCATTGCATGAATCTAGAGTTCAGGCTGCAAGGAATGAATGAAAAAGAAGGGATGTGGCAGGAAGGTTCAGAATTTTGTTGGAGGGGAACAGGCATACGAATGAGGAAGGGAAACCAAACAGTTGAAAATGATTTAAAAAATTAACAGAAAGGCAAGAAAGCAAACAAGTGGTGGATGAAACAATAAAGAAATAAATTCCATTCACTAATTAGGAATGAAAACGGAAACCAAATAAAAGGAAGAAAAGTGAATTGAATTCCCTCGCTAATGCATTAGTACAATGCATTTTGCCCAGTCTTAAATTCACTTTGATAAATTAGTATCTTTGGTTAAAAAGAAAAACAATCACAATTCTTTGCAAAATATTCGTTTAATCTTTGGGGGAGATGGTGGTGTAGTGGTAACGTCACCTCATAAGTGACCCAGAGGACAAGGTTAATGGTTTGAGGATGTGGCTTCCAATCCTACGTTGACAGCTGATGGAAATTAAATTCAAGTAATAAACTGGAAATGAAATCGATTTCATTTCATTGGGGATTCAGAGGGAGGAAGAATCCACACTATGCACGTTGGATTTTCAGTCGGCGGAGGAGCGGAGGGGGCAGGCTGGATTGTGAGTCAGTCCAGGAGTTTTCGGAAGAGCCTAAGAGGTTATCTAGTTCCTGAGGTGGATGGGTGGAATCCCTGCCTGGAGACTCCTTCATTGTGTTTAAAATTAATAGTCAGAACAGAATACTTTGCTCAACTGCACGAACCACTCATCATCCCAATTTGGAAATGTAATTGCCATTCCTTCAACGTCACTGGGTCAAAATCCTAGAATTCCCTCGCTAAGGGCATTGTGTGCCTACCTACAGCACATGGACGGCAATGAATCGTAGAATCCCGTCAGTGTGGAAACAGGCCCTTCAGCCCAACAAGTCCACAGTGACTCTCAGAGCTACCTACACAGGCCCATCCCCCTATAACCCACCTAATCTACACATCCCTCAACACTATAGGCAATTTTTCACGGCCAATTCACCTCGCCTGCACATTTTTGGACTGTGGGAGGAAACCAGAGCACCCGGAGGAAATGCTTGCAGACACGGGGAGAATGTGCAAACTCCATACAGACAGTCACCCGAGGGTGGAATTGAACCTGGGTCCCCAGTGCTATGAGGCAGCAGTGGTAACCACTGAACCACCATGCCACCCAGTGGTTCAAGAAGACAGCTCACCACCATCTTCTCAAGGGTAACTAGGGACGGGCAATAAATGCTGGCCCAGACAGTAACACCCTCATCCTGTAAGTGAATAGGAAAACCTCTCTTTCACCATGCCTCATCCATGCCAACCTAAAGCACCTGTACCTACCCCACAACTTCTCATACTTCTAGGGCAATTTACCCATCCCCCATGGTCTTTACTCTCCAGTGTGCCACGCTGTGTCCATGCACCCATCCATTATACTTCCATATCTACTCATCTTCCACGGCTCCTATATCCTTTTCTCAATCTATCAATCTTCCATGGAGCCTTGTAACCCATCTACCCCAATTTTTCCCATGGCTCTTTCACAGTCCCTATGCCAACTCTGTACCAAATCATATTCCTCACCTACCATCATTTGCCTTACCCTCCCTATACCAAGACGCCTCTCATCCAGCATGGGCATTAATCAGGAAGCACTCTGACAGAAAATAAAGCTACCCAGTCTGTTGAGGGTGAAACTATTGAAAAAAGCACACTCTGATTGATACTTAAAAAATTGCTTCAACATACATTTCATTTTGCAAACACACATTTCATTCAACCGCTTAATACAAATGTCAATGAACACCTACTTAAATGAGCATCCAAAACGCAGTCCATCAACAGGCACCCAGTGTGAAACTTATAGTTTGGGATATTAGTCATGTAGCACAAATTCTACATTAGTTTCATATTATCTGGCAATCTGGAATACCTATCACTTTAAAAAAGATCTCATTTTTATTTGGATAGTTTCGTGACAACTTTGGCAGTCCTAATTAGTTTATGCAATTTTCATGAACAAACATGTCTTTTCACAATCTCTTTACCAAAGTGCGCCTTACCTTCAGCATATATGCCCCATCATTTCTATGGCTAACCATCAAAAAGGAGTCTCTGAACAATCACCACCCTCCAAAAGAATATCGGATGCTCTCATGTCCTTAAGGGGTCTCTGAACCACCTAGCCTCAAGGAGTTTTGGAATGATATATACCCACAGGGGTACCTCAGCCGTCCAATGGGATACCTTGGGTTGGCCACAGAAACGAACAGAGACAGAGGGGGCTTTGACCTGCTAATCTCCAGATTCCAAATCCTATTTCAGCGTCGGTGGCTGGTTACTTAATCAGCGAGCTGTCTCCAGGAACTGCACTTACACAAACTATGGCTCTGCCCACAATCCTGTCCCCAACAAAAATGAGGGTTATCAGGACGTGCTGTGGGCCAGAGGCTGCTCACACTGAAGTTACCTGAGCCCTTGCTGGTTTTGGGCTGGTTTGAGCTGTGATGGATGACAAAAGGGGGGAAATCCTTATTTGGTGGAAGAATAATGAGGTAACCCTGAAGGTGCCCTTGGCGTGAGCCTTTAGTGGAAAGACACCACTCTCGGATGAGCTAAGGAGCCAACAAGAACAAGGCACCACAGTTTGGGAAGATAAGGAGAAAGGGTAAAAATGAAGGATTTCAGTGAAAACTCTGGACAGCAATCTTTGCAAGGTGCAACTGTATGCCTGGGTGTGGAGAAGACGCCCAATCCTGGAAGAGATGCCCAGCCAGCATAATCTTTTATTCTCAGGTATTAGTTCTTATTTTGCTGACTGTCCTGGGAACGTCAAGCTTAGTGGGCAGTGATAAATTGCATGTTTGCTATTAACCTTTTTTCTAACCAAACGGTGTGAACTGTATGTCCGCTTTAACTAAACTAATAAAGGTGGTGGTTAGCTGACATAGGCTTGACTCTTGCCCTCTTTGTGCCAAGCCAACAACTGTTGTCGAGGGGGGTGACTGGGCAATGGTGCCATTCCTGATTTCTTCCAACATTTTCACCAGGAGAGACACTCTCTGTTCTGGCGGAAGTCCCAGTAACAGTGCCATGAAACTAACATCAATTGTCATTCAAACTCCTCTGGTTCATTAATGGACTTTGGGGAAGGAAATCTGCTGTCGTTACTGAGTCTGGCCTACATCTGACTGTAAACCCACAGCCACTCTGAACAGCTGTCTGCAACGGGTGCTTAGCTCAAGGACAATGCGTGATGAATCCCATTAGAAAAATACATTTGTTAAAAACCTGCAGAAAAAAAGTCACCGCTTCCTCGCCTACACGGATGACAGTCCTTAACCAATTTCTGAATTGCAGTCATTGATCAGAAATTAGATAAAAGCATCATTCAGAAACTGAACTTCTCAACTTGTTACATAGCTTGTTTCATTAAACTGTCTGTCAAATGTCAGGAAATGCTACAGAATAGGGCATGCTCGTCAACTCGAAGCCTATCTGCTTAATTGTTTTCCGAAAAAACAATGCTCCAATATCGTTCTCCCAAAAAGTGGTGTGATAGCTTGAAAACACACATTTCCTTTCAGTCAAGATAATTACAGAATTTATTTTTCAGAAGAGAGAACATCTTTGTCACATTATTCTGTATAACTTCAGCTGTAATGGGTCACATTTTATAGTTAAAGTAACAACAAAGTGAATGGCGTTACTGTTATTTATGTGTATTCGAGACTGTGTAGAAATCCAAAGGTTGCTGTTCAGGTTTTGTGGAAAACAGTATCTCAGTGTCTAGCTTACCAATGAAATGGACTGAAGGTACTAAACTGATGCATTTGTAAGCTAAATCACAGAAAGTCTTGTCATTTAAAGTGTGATTAAATTTCTGACAGAGTCATAGAGGTATACAGTACGGAGTCAGACCCGTCAGTCCAAGGCGTCCATACCAACCAGATATCCTATATAAATCTAGACCCATTTGCCAGCATTCGGCATAGATCCTTCTAAAACTTTTGTTTTCGTGTACCCATCCAGATGCCTTTTAAATGTTGTAACCGTACCAACCTCCACCATTGCCTCTGGTAGCTCATTCCATATGTGCAACATCACCTGTATAAAAAAGTTGTCCCTTAGGTCCCTTTGAAATCTTTCCCCTCTCAGGTTAAACCTATGCCCTTAAGTTTTGGGAAAACGACCTTGTTTATTCACCATATCTATATCCCTCATGATTTTATAAACTTCTATGAGGTCACCCCTCAGCCTTCGATACTTCAGGGAAAATAGCCCCAGCCTATTCAGCCTCTCCCTATAGCTCAAACTCTCCAACCCTGGCAACATCCTTATAAATCTTTTCTGAACCCTTTCTAGTTTTATAACATCCTTCCTATAGCAAGGAGAGTAGAATTGCAGACAGTATTCCAAAAGTGGCCTAACTAATGTCCTGTACAGTTGTAACCTGACCTCCAAATTCCTACACTCAACGCACTGACCAATAATGGAAAGCATGCCAAACGTTTTCTTTACTAGGAAATAGTAAGAACTGCCGATGCTGGAGTCTGAGATAACAGAGTGTGGAGCTGGATGAACACAGCAGGCCAGGCAGCATCAGAGGAGCAGGAAAGCTGACGTTTCAGGTGAAGAAGGGTCCCAACCCGCAACATCAATTTTTCTGCTCCTCTGGTGCTGCCTGGCCTGCTGTGTTCCTCCAGCTCCACACTATGTTTTCTTTACTATCCTGTCTACCCGCAACTCCACTTTCAAGGAGCTATGAACCTGGTGATTTGGTAAATGTTAAGTATTGCCAGTCAACCTTTCTGGCACTGAAAATTAACAACTGTAAGAACGGGGATGCATTCCTTCAGCTCTTAATCATTGTTGGAGATTTTAAGAATGCAAATTTGTCAATGACTTCTTCATACTTCTCCGTTCTGTCTATTTTCTTCTCTCTCTTTCTTAACCCAATTTTTCATTTCCTCCCACTCTCTTGTTTCTGTACTTGATTGGACACGGAATTCACCCACTCTAATTTACTTGCAACATGTGAATTTCACTATCCTCAGTCTGTTTGGTTAATGAGAGACGTAGTTACTTGCCCTGTTCACTACATCCCCGATATCTTGATTCCCACATTGTGACTATTAATAGCTCACACTTTCAGCAACATTCCACTCTGGTCCATAGAAGCCAAAAAGTACAAGGGAAAATCTAAATTGGGTCAAGCGCCACTAGATGTTCTACTGAAGAAAATTACTGCCCACAGCTTACAGTAATGTCACACGAGCTCTCAGCTCCATGAAGCAGGACACTGTGATCTACGGTCTGTTCCCCGGGACTGAGACAATCATTGACTGCACCTGGAGGACCATAAACCCAGTGAGAGATGCTCTTTAGTCTGCCCGAAACTTGTTGGTCTTCCAGATCAAGGAGTTGACCCTGACCGAGTGTTGCAGACTGGCACATTCCATTGTCCAGGACTACGTGCTGAGGGACGCACTAAAGCTTGGAGAAGCTGCTGCCAAGGTGGAGTGGGGACAGACCACCATCTCAGATCTTCCTGCTGAAGTTAAATGTCTGTTCAGTTATCGGACCCTCCCTGTGCCTCAAATGAATGTAAATATAGTCTGGGTCAAGTAAGAGATGTCTTTGGCTTGTTTGGATAGAGTCAAACTCCAATGTTTGTTTGTTTTCTTGACATGCTACTGTACAGAACTAAACTACATTTGTGATTATGTATACACACATATAATGATATTTTTGTGGATAAAGTATATTTTGAAATAAAAAAATGTCACTCAAGTTTTCTAGTAAGAAATCAGTGCTCAGGCACTACGAGAAGCGATAAAGAGTCATTATTTAAATGCGTTACTTTGGGATGTCCCAAGAGAACATGGAACAAGGACAAAAAGTCCTGGAAATGTGCAGCAATGGGGAGAGAAACAGATGTAACATTTTAAGTTGAACAAGACTCTTCTTCAGAACTATTACAAGTTCTACCTATTGTTGGAGATTTTGGACAAAGAGCGTCTGCACTGGGGGAAACAGATGTTACGTCTTTCATCAAAGAGGATTCTTCTTCTGAACTATTACACGTGTGGAGTTTCATTTCTTCAAGTTTCAATTGTTGTTCGAGATTTTGAAAGAAGAGTCCTATTTGATTCGAAACATTCACTCAGTTTCTCTCCTTTCAGGTGCTGACAGACTTGCTGTGTATTTTCAGTGTTTGATTCCAGATATCCAGCAACCACACGATTTTTGATTTTATAACAGTCGTGGACCTGGGCTGACAACAGGTGCTGAGCAAGGAAAGTTTTGGGGGGATCTCACTAACACCACATCACCAGTTTTCTCAGAGCAACATGAGGCGCCATATCGGAGGAGCCCTCAAAAAGGTGGTGTCAGGACAAGCACCTAGACCAGTTACAAAACCACTGAATTGTTCCCATGCAGAAGGAAGCCACTTGGCCCATCGTGCCAGCATTGGTTCTATTACCTGGTGTCAATCTCCTGCCTTTTCCCCATCTCCCTGCACACTGTTTCTTTCCAAATCTATCCAATTTCACCCGATGCTCTCTTGAACGTCTCAACTGAATTTGCCTCCACCACATTTCAGAATGAAGGGTCAGAGAGACATCTTACATCTCTTCTGCACGGATACTCAGCCTGGAAGTTGTGGACGCTGTTGTTTACCCTCTGGAAGGCAGCCATAGCTGCCAGGACTCCAAAATGCCTGTGTTCCCATCCCTAAGACCACAGAGCTCAGGCCAGGCGTTTTTAGGGCACTGTGTTTTTCCAGCACCCATGCAAGACGAGAGTGGGCTGTGCTGGTGCAGCTGTTGAAACATTACATGCTTAAATGGTGAGGCTCAAGTGAGAGGCGCCAAAGACCAATGTAGTTCTGACATTCTGTTACTTACTATAGCACCAGTCATAGAAGGCCACAGTCAGCACAATGCATTCAGTTTTTAAAATGCAATCTTGAAATACGATCACCTTGAGCAGGCCTGCGCCAGAATTTGAGGCAGTTCTTACATCAAAGTTGATCAGCGCAGTATTGAAATCTCAAGTATGCAAAAAAAAACCTGCAGTCTGACAAAAACCAGTAATGCGAGCTTCAGAATAGAATCCGAGCCGCAGTGTTTGTTCCAGCCTTGCAACCCATCATGTGCAGACTGTCAAATCCTCCTTTCAAAACTCAATCCTGTGATGAAGCCAGGAGCTGGCATGTCATGTGAATACAAAGGGGCACTGGACCTGAAGCGTGAACTCTGACTTCTCGCCACAGATGCTGCCAGACCTGCTGAGATTTTCCAACAATTTCTGCTTTAGTTTCCGATTTCCAGCATCCATAGTTTTTGTCTTGTGAATCGCGGAGTGAAACAGCGCAGAGGCCATTCATCCCACAGTGCCTGTGCTAGCTCTTTGGTAGAGTGGCCCAATCAAACCCACTTACTCCACCCCCTTTCCTCATGGTTCTGTAGATTTTATTCCTCCCTGCAAGTCTGTAACCATTTTTTTTGGTTGCTATTGCCTCCATCGCTCTTTCAGGTGAAATTCAGATCGCTGTAATGCAGAGGTGATGTAGCAACTGAATAATACAGTAACTCAGGTAAATGCTCAAATCCCACCATGGAAGCTAGAGAAATTGCCACTGGTTACTCTGTTTGACTATAAAGTCATTCTCAGTATTGGTGGCCTTGCAATGACCATGGCTTGTCCCAACAACCCGACTGATTCACTAATCCGGGATGGAAATCTGACATCTGTACTTGGTGTGATGTACTTAGAGTCAAGGAATCATGGAGCTGCACAGCACAGAAACAGACCCTTCGATCCAAATCATCCATGCCAACCGGATATCCTAAATTAATCTAGTCCCACTTGCCAGCATTTGGCCCACATGACTCTAAGAACTTCCTTTTCACGTTCCCATCCAGATGCCTTTTAAATGTTGTAATTGTACCAGCCTCCACCACTTGCTCTGGCAGCTCATTCCATACATGCACCATGCTCTGTGTGAAACAGTTGCCCCTTAGGTCCATTTTAAATCTGTCCCCTGTCGCCTTTAACCTATGCCCTCTAGTTCTGAACTCCCCTACCCTGGGAGAAAGGCCTGGACTATTCACCCTATCCTTGACTCTTCACTGTCTTCTGAAATGACACAGCATGCTGCTCAGTTCAGGGGCATTCAAGGATGGACAACAATTGTCCATCCCATGAATAGAAGATTTCAAAAAGGTTCGTATTGTTCAAATAAAATTTTGCTGCTGGTTTTTTTGCCAGTCATCTGAAATCTGTATTCTTGGGTTACGTCCTCCAGGTGGATAGTTTGGACATGTAGCTGCAGACGAAGGAAATTTATTTGATGTTGTACTAGGCTCTCATTTTGGGATGTGGGATGTGAGAAAGATGTGCAGGTTAGGGTGGATTGGCCATGTTAAATTGCCCATAGTGTCCAGGGAGGTGTAGGTTAGGTGGGTTGGCCATGGGAAGTGCAGGGTTACAGAGGGGTCTGGGTGGGATGCTGTTTGGAGGCTCAGTGTGGACTCGATGGGCAGAATGGCCTGCTTCCACACTGCAGGGATTCTCTGATTCTGCAAAATGTCCATCACACACGCATGCTTCATTTTCCACTGGAGATGAAAAGAAAAACAATGTGGTAGACCAAAACCTTAAAACTACAAACCAGGTAAGCCATATCTTCCAGGAAGCGATGTTCTAATTAAACTCGGAGCAGACGGACCGATTTTCTACCTGGCAAAATATCCCTTGACAGTGCCATTCCGGGGTTGGGGAACCAGAACGTCGGGCGTCTTGCTTCTTGTTATGACTGCAGCCCCCAATGCAACATCCTGTACCCTGCCACCAGACTGTGCAGTCAGGTAAAATGCTATGTGGACTGCACTCACAGAGAATGCATCCAGAATGCAAATAGTGCAACTTCAAAAGACATCCTTCATCTACAGATGAATCCAACCTTCGATCAATCCCATTTAAATGGGGGATTAAAAATGCAAGAAGAAGTCTCTCTGAAAGAAACACAAGTGTTTTGTATGTTTTCAGCCAAATATGCTTTTCTGGCTCTTTCTTCTTCTGGCTGTTGCTTTTTTTCTGTTGTAGGACCAGGTGCTGCGTTAAAAATAAATAAAAATAATTTAAGATAGGGCTGAAGAGGAATTTCTTTTCACAGAGATTATGAGTCTTCAGAACTCTCCTCCTCAAAAGGTGACAGAGACAGAGACTTTGAATATTTTTAAGACGGAGGCAGGTAGAATCTTGGCAAGTAAAGGGAGATGAACAGACTTTGGGGAGTCAGCCCAAAACAAAAACGAAGGCGATGGTTAATAAATGGCTACCAGACATACAAAGCAACAACGATGTATATTTACATAGCACTGACCAGCCATCCTCGTGGTCTAAGGTGCTTCACAAGAGCAGTTTCGACAGTATCACATGACGGCAGTTTCTCCATCAAAGAGGCAGGTTGTCATAGTGTCTTAGAATCCCTAGTGCAGGAACAGCTCGTTTGGCCCATCGAGTCTGCACTGACCCTTTGAATAGCATCCCACCCGAACCCATCCTCATCCCCGTAACCCTGCATTTCCCTTGGCTAACCCAGCTAACCTGCACATCCCTGGACACCATGGGGCAATTTAGCATGGCCAATCCACCCTAACCTGCACATCTTTTGACCACGCAGACACAGGGAGAATGTGAAAACTCCACACAGATAGTTGTCCAAAGCTGGAACTGAACCTGAGACCCTGGGCTGTGAGGCAGCTATTTTTGAAGCTGGCTACCATCATGGTTAGTCACTGAACCTAAATACACGAGAATGCCCATGTTCTTCCACAAAACCAGACTGTTTAGTCACCACTTCACCTGTTTGCTCTTAAATGTCTAAAGTTAATGCGGATGGGGTCATTAGGCTGCTGTCTTCTGTGGTGGGAAAGGAGCTACACTGCACTGTGAATGCCAATGCATTGCCCACATAGTGAGAAGCTAACCAAACTGTCCCCTGAATTTTGAGCTGTAGATCAGGAAAGATGGCAAAATGCATCAACAGAAGAGAAAGGAACATTATTCCCACCCCTGATGGATCTGAAGAGTCTGAGGAACACTTTCCCACTCACTCACTTGTTTCCCTTGCTGAAACCGTAAAAGTAGGTACTCCAGGAATTCACACTATAAGACACAGGAAACATGCTCGACTGAACTGGTAGTCACATTCAGCGACAGCATCCTATGTGGGTAAAAGTTATTGAGCTTTTCTGGAGCTAACTTCCAACGCTTCTCAATGCTTTTCAAGGTACAAGATCGATTCATCGTTTTCTTTGACCTACAGCTCATTGGTAGTCAGACCAGTTTCAACTGCCCATTGGCTGATTGCACAGCTCTGCTAAACACAGATTCGTGAGGGAGCAGGCCTGCGATTCAACTTATCACAATCTTAGAGTCTCTCAGAATTACTAATAACCTTCCAACAACTGATATTGTCCCTGTAGCTGTCTAGTACCCCAAGCCACTTAGAATCTAATTGATCTTTTAATTAAACTAAGCTCCACAGCAATGTAGTCCTGCATTTATGTGACACTGACAAATTACTGATGATGCATCCAACAGAAGCATGAGAAATACTGTGTCCAGCCTGACTAAAGGTCGATTTCCAAATGTTTGACGACATGGGTTTGCTAAAGAGTTGATTAAAATTGATTTTGTGCAGATTGGGCTGCTATCCATGTGATCATTGTGCATCACAATCCCTACAGTGTGGGAGCAGGCCATTCAGCCCATCAAGTCCACACCAACCCTATGACAGGCATTCCACCCAGCTAGCTTATCTCTGCATTTCCTATGACTAAGCTAGCTAGCACATCCCTTGACACTATGGGCAATTTAGAGTAGCCAAGCCAACTAACCTGCACATCTTTGGACTGTGGGAGGAAGCCAGAGCTCCCAGAGGAAACCCACACAGACACAGGGAGAATGTGCAAACTCCACACAGACAGTTGCCCAAGGGTGGAATCAAACCCAGGTCCCTGGTGCTGTGAGACAGCAGTGCTAACCACGAAGCCACCATGCTGTCCCAGGATGTTGGGTAGTTGTTGTCGTCATCTTGCATCTTTCATGATCTCGGGATGGTCTACAGCAAATGAAGGTACCTCTGAAGTCTGGGTTGTAAGGTAGGAAATGTGCGGCCAATTTGCACGCAGCAAATTCTGACTAGAAAAGTAACGCTGTAACAACAGGATCATCTGTGAGATGACAAGGTGTAGAGCTGGATGAACAAGCAGGCCAAGCAGCATCAGAGGAGTGGGAAAGCTGACGTTTTGGGTCGGGACCCTTCTTCAGAAATCTCAAATTCTCCAGCATCGGCAGTTCCCACTATCTCAGGATCTCAGGATCATCCGTGATGCTGGATGGGAGATAAATGTTGACAGCGGCACAGGGGATAATTCTCTGGCTCTTCTTCAGAACTGTGCTATGGATCGTTTTAGGGAGCAGACAGAGTCATGGTTCAACATCTCAACTGCAAGGATGGCCCTTTGATTGTGCAGCTCTCCCTCAACAGGAGTGTCAACCTAGAGTTTTGTCCTCAAGCCTTTGAAGCAAAATTGTGCTGTTTGGTTCTTGCTGGCCATTTGGTTCTTATTGATCAATGAGCGCCTGAGCAGATTGATTATTATTGCCGATGAGAAAAATCAATTCCATTGCTGGCTGGACCTGAGCTCAAGAGTGAATAGAAATAATGGGGCAGCTCCATACCAATGTACCGGATTGATTATGGAAAAATCACCATGAATACTATAACGTATTCTGTCTTCAGTGAACCTTACTGTATGTCATTTTCTCATTATTTCATGAAGTTCCTTCCTTAAAATGAACCTAACACAAAACGGGAAAAATGTACAGAGAATACAAATGTGGCAACATAAACAAGAGGATTTGAAAAGAGTTTGTAACAGTCAGACTGTTTTGATCCGGGTTGATGTTGTGAACGGACAGGTCGGATCACAATTTTGTTTGCTTACGTTTGAATAAAGTAGTATCTCACTGAAGCATTATCATGCAGTACTGCAGATTTTCCTGTAACAACCAAACAAAAGCTTATTAACAAAAGAAATGAAGATAAGATAGAACAAAACAAACTGTCTACTCATAACATAAATTCAAAGACTTGTAAAGAAACAGTGAACATATAATCCCATTAATCTCCAAATTTAAAAGTAAAACAACAAAATGTTTTGAATACCTAAGGTCAGAAATCATACCACACCAAATTATAGTCCTACAGGTTTATTTGAAAACCTGTTGGATTATAACCTGTATCAGATATAAAAGGTACTGCAGATGCTGCAGAATCCGAGATAACAAGCGTGGGGCTGGATGAACACAGCAGGCCAAGCAGCATCATAGGAGCAGGAAAACTTGACGTTTCGGGCCTAGACCCTTCATCAGAAAAATTTTGCTGTGTTCATCCAGCCCCATGCTTGTTATCTTGGATTATAACCTGGTGTTGTGTGATTTTTGACCTTGTCCACCCCAGTCCAACACCGGCATCTCCACATCATATAATATCTAAAGCACACTCCTGGTACAGTAGCCCACAACACATCTTGTATTGTACATCACTTGTACAGTATGACACCAAAGTCCCTGTCTCTCACACCTCATTAGATTTAAGTCACTTGTGACTTTAACTTCTACATTGGAATGCTGATTGCTTGTGCCTGAAGCTGTTGTACACCTGGGTTTAAATCCAGAAAGACAGGTTGAGGCTAAATCTGCGTAGCGTGGTTGTAAATAGCAATACATCAATTATTTGCATTTGTATTTGCAATGAAGTGCTAGCTGTGTCACCTATGTGCACTGAGAAACATTGTGTTTGGTTCCCCTCTCACTACATGGTTAGTGAATGGTAACTTCTGACTGACAGAGCATCAGCTAGTGTATGACTCGGCTTTAAAAATGATGCCAACTTTTGGATTCCTGGATGTCCTGGCATTAGTGGGCACTTCCACTTCTACCGAGAGGGAAAACAGGATGCGGTGGATGCCATAGAGACAAGGTGCGCAGATAATGAGGTGGGTTTCAGAAAATAGCACAAGAAAAGTCACTAGGGACGATGGAGAGAAATCCCCCATGGAACTCATCAGAATTGACACTTAGATAACAAGGTGTGGAGCTGGATGAACACAGCAGGCCAAGCAGCATCATAGGAGCAGGAAAGCTTGACGTTTCGGGCCTAGACCCTTCATCAGAAAAGAACTGACACTTGTGCTGGCTTCTACTAACGTTCAACCCAAGGTCTCTCTCATCTCAGGAAAGACACAAGAATGTCAAATTTCAAGTTGACTCTGATTGGTCGAGCCACTGCCATGGAGAATGCATCAGGGATACAGCGTTGTCAATGGTTTTGGCAACACCTGAACCAATCAGAGTCACCTTGCCAACCAATCACCACCCTTTTCTCATGAAGGATAAATAATTATTCCTTTGAAATCTGGCATTCATGTGCTAGTCCTGATAACTGCAAGACAAATAGGTTCAACGGCATCAGAAGTAGTAGGAAGTGCCGATGCTGGAGTCTGAGACAACAAGGTGTAGAGCTGGATGAACACAGCAGGCCAGGAACGGTCAATGCTTCCCATTTTCTGAAGAAGGATCCAGACCCGAAACATCAGCTTTCCTGCTCCTCTGATGCTGCCTGGCCTGCTGGGTTCATCCAGCTCTACACCTTGTTATCTCTGACTTCAACAGCATGTGGCTTTTTCAGCAACATTTGAGATATGGATTACATTATTTTCCTGTCTCTGATATTAAGCTGACAAATCAATAGTTCGTTGGACATGTACATGAATAACATATAAGCAGCAAAAAAAAACTTACTTTGGGATCAAGGGAATATTTACGATTGATCATTGTAACCTGGTACTGAGCCAATGTAATGCTAGACAAATTTATCACTTTGGCAAGATACCCAAGAAAAAAAGAATAGTATAAACTATACGATTAAGCTTTCAAAAAATACTAGGATTGAAACCAAAATGTAAGGGAGTTGAAGGCTGGGAAATGCTTGCTGATTTGTTCCAAGATATTTAGGAATGACTTCATTGAGATTCCTTTAGCAGGGCTAAAGGTTTCTTCCAGTTTCTAATTTTGTGGAAACCATGGAAGGTCAACTGACAAGCCTGGTAGAAATATGCAAACTTTTCCCAAATTCCTTAACAATATGGCTACAGATAGCAACCCTAGCAAATCACTCATTGATACAATGAGTGATGTCCCTCAAGTATACAACAAATGCATCCTGAAGGAACTCACCCTCAACATAATCTGTGTATCACAAACATTAGAAGTGTTTTTAGCATAGAATATACACTCACAGGTAACATACATTACACGTGACGAGCAACAGTTTGCGAGTAAAGGCACTAAATTGCCTGGATAAGGTATTGGGGGAAATCTTTTAGGTAGGTTTGTACTTCTATCTCAGTGATCACAATTTTCTGTCTGACATAAAGTGGCACTGTACATAGTGAATTTGCTTGCCACGCAAATGCAATAAAGTCTCTCATTTAAAATGTTCACAACAGTCTTGTAGCAGTTCAGTAGGCCACATTTTCTCCCTGAGTGAAAAGGTTCTGTGTTCTAGTCTCACTCCAGTGTTTTAGGACAAATATTCAGGCTGACACCTTAGTTCAGTGCTACCAGGGGAATGCTGCACTGTTGGAGATGCCATCACTTAGATGGGGACACTTTTACAGGTATATGCAGAAGGCCCATGCCACAATTTCCAAGAAAAAAAGGGAAGCTTTCTGTGCCCTCAATCAATATTACAAAGAAAACTTCTGATACTATTGCATTGCAGTTTGCTGTATTCAAATTTAGCTACTGGGATTCCTACATTACAACAATGACTACATTTCAAAAGTACTTCATTGGCTGCAAAGTGTTTTAGGACGCTCTAAAGTCATTAAAGTCACTGTTTCGACACATGTCTCTTGCTTACATGCAATTTGTGTTTTCATAATCATTACTGCAGACACATAATGCACATGATAAGTACAATGCTGCCACATGCGGCACACTAAGTACTGGCACAACACTTGCTGCACACAACAAACTCATATTTTAATATCATTTCTGAAGAAGGGTCTAGGCCCGAAACGTCAAACTTTCCTGCTCCTATGACGCTGCTTGGCCCGCTGTGTTCATCCAGCCCCACACCTTGTTATCTCATATTTTAATATGAACTGTTTACTGTATGTCGACTCATAGAACACATGATTGCATGATAAGTTCTCATAAATTAACACTATATACACACAAATAAAAGCAAAATACTGCAGATCCTGAAGACCTGAATTATAAACAGAAAGTGCTAGAGAAACTCAGCAGGTCTGACTCCTCCTGTGGAGATAGCAACAGAATTAGCATTTCAAGTCCTTCACCTTGAAGAAGTCATATTGGACTCAAAATGTTAACTCCATTGGAGGTAAGATCGCTAAGAACAAGCTGCCCAGCAGATCTATCTGATTTCTTAAAAGAAAGGCCTATTGTTGAGTTCATGGTGAAACCCAATTGTTCTTTTGTAACAGTGATTGAAGTAACATTTCAAGATTGCATTTCCTGAGCAAGTCTTGCTCAAAACCAAGACTTTTTTTTCTATTTGTTTCTGGGATGTGGGCGTTGCTGGCTGGGCCAGCATTTCTCGCCCATCCCTAGTTGCCTCTTGAGAAGATGGTGCTGAGCTGCCTTCTTGAACCGCTGCAGTCCTCCAGCTGTGGGTTGACCCACAAAGCCATTAGGGAGGGAATTCCAGGATTTTGACCCAGCAACAGCGAAGGAACAGCAATTTATTTCCAAGTGAGGATGGTGAGTGGCTTAGAGGGGAACTTGGAGGTGGTGGCGTTCCCATATATCTGCTGCCTTTGTCCTTCTAGATAGAAGTGGTCGTAGGTTTGGAAGGTGCTGTCTGAGGATCTTTGGCGAATTTCTGCAGTGCATCTTGTAGATGGGACACACTGCTGCTACTCAGCGTCAGTGGTGGAGCGAGTGAATGCTTGTGGATGTGGTGCCAATCAAGCAGCTGCTTTGTCCTGGACGGTATCAAGCTTCTTGAGTGTTGTTGGGGCTGCACCCATCCAGACAAGTGGGGAGTATTACATCACACTCCTGACTTGTGACTTGTAGACAGTGAACAGGCTTTGAGGAATCAGGAGATGAGTTACTTGCCACAGTATTCCTAACTCCAGACCCACAGCAATGTGATTGACTTGTAACCACCCTGTGGGCAATCAGGGATGGGCAATGAATGCTGCCTGGCCAGCGATGCCCTCATCCCATTAATGAATTAAAAAAAACTTCTGACATGCTCCTGCAGTCACTGTGTTTATATGGTGAGTCCAGTTGAGTTTCTGGTCAATGATCACCCCCAGAATGTCAATAGTGAGGGATTCAGTGATGGTAACACCATTGAATGTCAAGGGGCAGTGGTTAGACTGTCTCTTATTGGTGATGGTCATAGCCTGGTATTTGTGTGGCGTGAATGTCACTTGCCACTTGTCTGCCCAAGCCTGGATATTGTCCAGATCTTGTTGCATTTGAACATGGACTGTTTCAATATCTGAGGAGTCGTGAATGGTGCTGAACATTGCGCAATCATCGGCAAACATCCCCATTTCTGACCATATGATGGAGGGAAGGTCATTGATGAAGCAGCTGAAGATGGTTGGGCCAAGGACAATACCCTGAGGAACTCCTGCAGAGATGTCCTGGAGCTGAGATGATTGACCTCCAACAACCTTGAATATCTTCCTATGTGTCAGGTATGACTCCAACCACCGGAGAGTTCTCCAACTGTTTTATCAGTGAAATGACCACATATGCCAGAACATCAGAGTTAGAACCTGGAACATTCTACACATTATCTTATTGATCTCAAAGAACAGCCCAATAACCAAAGAGGTTTTGTTTCAGAAATACAATCCCTGCAGAGAAATCTACTTGGTTTTCTCTTTTTGTGAAGTGATGAGCCTGTGTGCATGTGATGGAGGAACAGTAGTAGGCCATTCAGCCCACTGAGTCTGCAACAGCATTCAATGAGATCATGGTTGATCTGATAATCCTTAACTCCACGTTCCTGCCTTTACCTCGTCACCCTTGATTTACGTAAGAAATGTCTATCTCAACCCTGAATTTACTTAACCCAGCCTTGGCAGCCCTCTGCAGGAAAGAACTCCACAGATATACTACTCTCTGAAAGAAGACATTCTTCCTCATCTCTGCCTTAAATAGGTGACCTCTTACTTAGAGATGTTTCTCCCAGAGGGAGAAACAAACTCTCTGCCTCTATGCTGTCAAGTCCCCTAAGAAGCTTGTATGTTTCAATAAGGAGTCCAGTTCTCTACTCATTCTTCTGTATTCTAATGAATACAAATAAACCACACAACTGTTCCTCATAATAAAACACCTCCACACTCAGGTTCAATCTAGTGGACTGGATTGCTTCGTTTGTCTTCACTATTCCAATTGGTCTTGACATAAAATAAAAAACATTCCTAGTTGTCGAGACGACAAATTAAATATCCGTGGCAGGTTTTACCAATAAGATCTCTCAACTAGATGGATCAGCATTTATATTTCAATATTACTCACAGGATATTTTCATTTTCATTGAATAAATTTTGCTTTGATAAAGAACTAATACTTGCGTTTAATAAAATTACTGGCTGATTTGCCATCTTGATAACTGGGAGAAATATTTTAATTTTAAATTGAGGTCCACTGGATTAGTAGCACGGTAGCAATGATGCACTTTTCCAGTCTCAGTCGTAACACTCCCTCATAACTAATGTATCATTCTCTTCCATTCGCTGTGTAGAGCACATCCCGAAATCTGTAAAAATAATTCTAGCGCGCAGTTCACGTATATGTATTTCAGGGCAAGTTGCAATACAAAATGCAATAATCTTACATACAAAAACCCTCCTGAGGCTCAGGTTTCTATATTTGCAGTCACTTACAATGCAATTTTTGAGGCTGGATTAAATTCCAATGTAAAAGAGTGTCAAATAGTTGGAGGCACTGAGTACAACAAAGGCTGTGGGACCTGACAATACCTTCTTATAGGGCTGAAGATTTGTACTCAAGAACTAGCCAAGGTTCTAGCAAGGCTGAAGTTGCTGGAAAAGCTCAGCAGGTCTGGCAGCATCTGCGAAGAAAAAGTCAGAGTTAATGGTTCGGGTCTGGTAGCCCTCCCTCAGCATTGTTCTTTTTCTTCACAGATGCTGCCAGACCTGCTGAGCTTTTCCAGCAACTTCTGTTTTTGTTCCTGATTTACAGCATCCATGGTCCATTCAGTTTTTTTTCTAGCAAGGCTGGTTAAGTCCAGCTATAACACTGATACCTACCCAACAATGTGGATAATTGCTATGTCCTGTTCACAAATTGCAGCACAAAACTAATCAGGTCAATTACCAGCCCTTCAGTCTATTCTTGAACATCAACAAAGTGATGAACGGTGTCACTGTCTTGACAGCTTACTCAGAAATGCACCTTTTACAAGCACAAATTGGGCACCAGTTCCCCATAACCCTGTAGCATTAATTTTCTGCTCCTCTCATTCTGACCTCCAGTGACCTAACCCCTTTCTGCTGATCTTAAGTTAAACTGCCAAAGAATTGTCTCCCTGAATTTTCCACCTCTCCATGACCGTCCCCTCCTTCAAGACTCTCCACAAAAGCTATTCATTAGACCAAGCTTTGAGGCACTCTTGGCACCTTCTGTTATTTTGGGCTTGATCTCAAAAAATCGAGAGGCGTTTCAAAGTTAAGGGCTCTGTACAAATGCAAGTCAGTGTTGTTGGCTGATATTCAGTGGTTTACCAAAAATAAACGCTCATCAGACAGCTGTCCCACTGCCAAGAATAACTTGAGTATTTTTTCTTTATCCCGTCAAACCACAAACTTTATCAGACACCCACGGCATTACTGTTCCTGTGAAGGACAGTAGTAAAGTGATAATGGGTCTTCAATGAAATGACAAAATAAAATATAGATAGAAGCTATAGTACAAAAGGTTTCTTTCAGTGTGCACTTATCATTCCCACTTTAGATGGCAAAAAGACAAAATTGGAGTGAGCATGAATTTCGATAAGCTCCTTCTTGAGAAATCTTAATATTGTGACATACTCATAAATGTACTTCACAGACATTATGAAGTAAAATATAAGCAAACGAAAATACTCACAATTTGTCCCTGGAAGTAATTTCTTAATACTGCATAATATACACCAGTTATTGATTAGTGGCTCAGGCTCATTAATGGGAACTCATTATCTTCTTATTATAGATCATAAAGTATATTAAAAGGTTTGCAAAAAGAACACACTTCTTGCTCACTTTGCATATTTTGCATGTCAAGATTTTGTGGCATGGTATTTGGGTTAAGATTTTTAAAGAGGAAATCCAAGGTGAGACTGCCCTCCGCTCATTAACCTCAGCTCAGGGGATTGCTCCTGAGCCAGGAGATCCAGGCTTTCAGCCCTTATTCTGCTAATGCACAATCTTCCATATGGGACCTATTTCACCATTTTACAGCCAGGACTGAGAGACAGCGCCGTGCTGTCAGAGATGCAACATTTCCACCAAGGCACTGAACAGTGGGAGAGGTATCCATTGGTGCAGCCCCAACCCAGGAAGAGCAGGCAGCTTCTTCCAGTCCAAAAAGGAAACAGCGCAGAGGCTGAGAATCTCAAATGTAAACAGAAAATGCTGGAAACCCTGAGCAGGTCCTGCGGCTCTTGTGGAGAGAGAAAGTGTGCGAACGTTTCAGCTTGACAAACGTCCATCAAAACATTCAGTGTCCCGGCCCTCATACAACCTTCAACACTATTGATTACCTCATTGCTGCCTGGAGGCAAGAGACTATTTCATTGAATGTACCCTCCAGTGGGGGATGGGGTGCACTGAGGACATCAGGGGTGCCATGTTCTTTGTAAATTTTGGTGTCCATTTATCAATTGTACCATACTTCACATGAGAGAAATTCAATACAATATTATTCCACATGAACATACAAACAACCATCTGCAGGTCATTTAGTCCCTCATTCTGCTCCAGCATAAACGATTGTAACCTTAAATCTGCATTCCCACCTAACCCTGAGAACCTTTCACCCTCTTGCTCACAAAGTATTTATCTACCTCTGCCTTCAAAACATTCAAGGACCCTGCTTCCACCATTTTTCAGGAAGAAGTTCCAAAGACTCATTAGCTTCTGAGAGAAAAATATTTATCTTCATCAGTGAACACTCGTTCTGGATTCTCCCATAAAATGAAGCTTATCGCCAGTACCAGTACTTGTGAGATTTTCCTGGAGAAGTTACAGAGGACACTGAATGCACCAAACTATTGTGATGCAAGGTAAGTGATTTATATCTAAATATATTTAAAAGTTTGGAGTTTGATTTTGGGCTAAGGAATGGCATTTGGAGAGTAATTTGGATAAATGTGAGGTATTGCATTTTGGTAAAACAAACGAGGACAGGACTTATCCAATTAATGGTAAGGTCCTGGGAAGTGTTGTAGAACAGACAGATCTACAGGTTCAGGTACATAATTCTTCGAAATTTGTGCCAAAAGTAAACAGGGTGGTTAAGAAGGCGTTTAGCACACTTGCCTTCACTGCTCAGACCTTTAGAGTATAGGAGTTGGGACGTCATGTTGACATTGTACAGGACGTTGGTGAGGCCTCTTCTGGAGTACTGTGTGCAATTCTGGTCACTCCATTATAAGTAGGATATTATTAAACTGGAGAGGGTTCAGAAAATATTTACCAGGACGTAGCCAGGAATGGAAGGTTTAAGATATAAAAATAGCCTAGAAAAGGCTGGGACTTTTTTCACCGGGGCATAGGAGGTTGAGGTTATTTCAACCTTACTGAGGTTTATAAAATCATCAGGGGCATTGATAAGGTGAATGACCAGGACCTTTTCCCTAGAGTGGGGGAGTTCAAAACTAGGGGGCATATTTTTACGGTGAGAGGAGAAAGATGTAAAAAAGACGTAAGGGGCAACTTTTTTTACACAGAGAGTGGCTAGTGTGTGGAATGAACTTCCAGAGAAAGTGGTGGATGAGGGTACAGTTACAACATTTAAAAGACATTTCAAAAAGTACCTAATAAGAAACATTTGGAGGAAAATGGGCCAAGCGCATGCAAATGGGACTAGTTCAGTTTGGGAACATGGTTAGCATGGACTGGTTGGACCGAAAGGTCTGTTTCCATGCTGCATGATTCTATCACTCTATGAACTGGTGGCATGTGAGCTTTGGATGCGTAAGTAAGAGATTTAATAATTAATTTTTCAATGTTTCTAGAGCCATGGATTTAAAACAGTATATCTTGACGAGCAGGTGATTGGGGCTCTCCTGGAATGATAATGTAAATTTCTTTGTGAGAGTTTTATGATCAAAGAACAAGCATCGAAAGGCATGAGCTTGCTTTTGCTTTAGGGGAATGAAGAATTTATTTCTGTTTAGGAATAACCCTTGGACCGGAAAGCTTTTGGTTTCAGTTCGCAGAAGGCTTGGGTGGGGTCTGGTCAAAAAAAAATTTCTTCCTGGAGAAAGGAGTCGCTTAAGCACAGGTAAGAAATAGCCTACACAGTGTAAGGAGTTTAGCTTGAAAATTCCAGACCAGAAGTGCTTGGTTAGAAACCTGAAAGGGTTACTTGAAGGTAAGAAAGTTTAAGTTCAGTTGTGTGAATAATCAAGGAAACGATTATTAAGCTCTCAAGATCAGGAATTGAAAGAAAAACAAACCAAAAGAACTGTGTATGCTAATCAAAAACAAGAACAGAAATTGCTGGAAAAGCTCAGTAAGCCTCTTAGCATCTATGGGGAGAAATCAGAATTAATACTTTAGGTCGAGTGACCCTTCCTCAGAACTGTAACGAAAGAAACTGATAAGTTAACACAGTAGATGTGACAGAGAACAGAACTCTATCGGATAGTGGAGTGCCATAAAGTGATGCTGTTGGGAATAGATGAGATTGTATTTTTTCTGTGCATTTTGAAATCTTTCAAACTGTGTTATGTGCAAATACCACGACTGGTTCTATTTTATCTTCATTTCACCGGTTTACTAAACTTCTGGTATTAAAACCAAATCTTCACCATTACATCTTTACTACATAACATAAAAAGAAAACAAAACATGATCTATCAAGCCAGATTTCAGTCGGCCATCTGACATATCCAGATCTATGGGTTTGCTCAACAGCCTGCTAAAGGAAGTGAAATAGATGATCCACCACATTTTCCTTCAGATATGTCTATGCAACACCATGCATTAGGAACATAGCTGTATCGGGCAACCAACATTGTTAAAAATTTGGAGTGGGTTAAAATCTGTGAAGAAAACTAAGCACAAAGTTGTTTAGGTTCTTCCAGGGAGCCTAAAGCAGGTTTTAGGTCCTGTATTTACATATGCAACTTGCCGACTTTGAGGTAGAAGCCTGTTTATGTAAATATTATGATACCCACACACGTGGGCTGTGGAGACTTCATGCTGAAATTCATTCTTCTCTCACATATTTAAAATGAATAAAATGGTGTGGGAAGGATAATTTGTGATTAAAATTGTCCAGCTCTGTCAATAAACATCACAAACGCTTTATAAAAACTGAAAGAACTGCGGATGCTGTAAATCAGGAACAAAAACAAAGTTGCTGGAAAAGCTCAGCAGGTCTGGCAGCATCTGTGAAGGTGAAAACAGAGTTAACGTTTCGGGTCCGGTGACCCTTCCTCAGAACTGATGGTGGCTAGGAAAACTTCAGTTTATAAAGACGTTCTGCTCGCAAAAAAGACCCTGAACTACCTGTAATAACAAGGTGTGGAGTTGGATGAACACAGCAGGCCAAGCAGCATCATAGGAGCAGGAAAGCTTGACGTTTCAGGCCTAGACCCTATCCCTGAACTACCTGGAGCCTGCCACGTCAATGTACCACCCTGCTCCCTGGCCAACATCTCTGTCTCTGGCTTGCTGCAGTGTTCCAATGAAGTCCAACGCAAGCTGGAAGAAGAACACCTCATTTTCCACTTGGGGACCCTACAGCCCTCCGGACTCAATATTGAGTTCAATAATTTTAAGGCCTACTCTCCCATGTCCCGGCCCCCTACCCCACACACCAGGCCTTGTTACCACACAGCCTGCCATTACACACCCCCTGTTGTTAGTCACTAACAGTCCCCATTAACAACTATTCACCCTCCCAGCCTGATCGTTAGCAACTCCTTTGTCTGTCCAACTGTCTTTCTCTCTCTTCGGGCTCTATCCTATCGTTTACTCCCTACCCCACCCACCTCCCTATTTTCTGCATATAAACTGACGTTTTCCTAGCCACCATCAGTTCTGAGGAAGGGTCACCGGACCCGAAACGTTAACTCTGTTTTCTCCTTCATAGATGCTGCCAGACCTGCTGAGCTTTTCCAGCAACTTTGTTTTTGTATCACAAACACTTTTATGACCTGAACCCACAATTCTCAGCTGATATGCCAAAGGAATACCGAAAGAGTCGATGCTGCAATGATGGGGGTGCAATTCTTTTCTCGAATGAGTCACTGCCTAGCTTTTCAGGTGGGAGTGAACAATCACTTGGCACTATGTTACATTCTTAATCAGTAACAATCCCAGGGTGGGGGAAGGGATTGGGAAGCCTGGAGAAAGCACTCACCTTCCCCAAAACTACCTTCCACCCTCTTAAATCCAGAAACCCCTCCCACCATGCGTAAGGGTCAAGGCAGAAATCTACCCTCCAGATATGCTGATAGAATCCCCACATTGTGGAAGCAGGCCATTTCGCCCATCGAGTCCACACTGACTCTCCAACGGCCATCCCACCCAGGCCCACCACCCCAATCCTATCCTCATAACCCTGCATTTCCCATGGCCAATCCACCTAACTTGCACTTCTTTGGACTGTGGGAGGAAACCGGGGCACCAGGAGGAAACCCACGCAGACATGGGGAGAATGTGCAAACTCTGCACAGACAGTCGCCTGAGGGTGGAATCAAACCGTGGTCCTTAGTGCTGTGAGGCAGCAGTGCTAACCACTGAGCCACTGTGCCACCCATTCGGATATGATTTTTCACTCTTATCCTATTGTATTGTCAGCTTGATCTGGTTTCAGTGAAGAGAAGGGAAAGATTTAAAAGGGACCTGAGGGGCAACTTTTTCACACAGAGGGTGGCGCGCAAATGGAACGAACTGCCAGAGGAAGTTGTAGGGGCGGGTATGATTACAACATTTAAGAGACATTTGGACAGTACATGAATAGGAAAGGTTTAGAGGGATAAGGGCCAAACGCAGGCAAATGGGACTACTTCAGTTTGGGAAACCTGGTTGGCATGGATGAGTTAGATGGAGGGGTCTGTTTCCATGCTCTTTCACTCTATGAGTATGAGTGCAGGACTTGGAGCAGTCCCGAGGAAGTCCAGTCTAATTAGGCGGCTTAGTTCCTGCCTGAGAGTTTGAAATGGGTTTATTTTGACACTTAAATGATCACCGACAGAACTGCTCATGTACAGAAAGAAGTGACAGGACATGAGGCAGGAGCTTAGTCATTACTTGCTTAATTGATTACATTATGGTGACCAACTGTTATAACCAACTTGGGAAAGTGCACTGGTTCTCAAGCCCCACACCTCTTAGAGTCGCCACAAAGTACACAAAGTCCCCAAGATACTTGCTGATGGGCTCAGGTCAATGGCAAACACTGAACACGTTCCTGGACTTAACAAGAACTGCTGTTTATTACAAATTAATATGTTCGAGCCATGTGTAATTGAAACTAAAAACTATCAATATATAACTCTGAGATAAAAGGTACTGCAGATGCTGGAGAATCCGAGATAACAAGCATGGGGCTGGATGAACACAGCAGGTCAAGCAGCATCATAGGAGCAGGAAAACTTGACGTTTTGGAACTCTACCAGTTTAAGTTCTGACCCTTTCAAAGTCCCTACACACACATACAGACAAACAAAAAAAAAATTGATGCTGTGGGTGAAGGCCAAAACATTGGAGAAATACTGTTCAACAGTAACAGTCCACAGAATTTTATGAGATATTCCCTTTGATTCCCACAATTTGAGAATTTGGGAGCGAATGCCAAGATTTTGACCCAGCAGCAGTTAAGAAACAATAGGTTTCCAAGTTAGGATGGTGAGCGGCTTGGAGCGCAACTTGCAAGTGCTGGTGTTTGAAGTATCTGCTGTGATTGTCCTTCTAGATGGAAGTGGTCGAGGGTTCAGAAGACGCTTTCTAAGAATCTTTGGCGAATTTCTGCAGTGCAACTGGTAAACAGTACACACTGCTCCTACTGAGCATCGCTGGTGGGCACAGTACATTTCTGGATGTTATATATGAACCAATATAAATAAATTGCTTAGTAGTATAGAACGTAGACATGACTCAAAAGAGACACAAAGTCAAGCCTTCCATCTTCCATTTATCAGGACTACAGAGCAGGAAATCAAATGGTCCAATTGATCAGCAGCTTCTTCACATGCTTCAAAAATTAGTGTTCCCTTTCAAAGTTTGATTTCTTGTGTCCCAGTCCTGATGAGTGGAAAATTAAAAGCTTTAACTTGGCATTTCTTCTCAGCAATTTTTAATGTTGAATGTATTATCCTTCCCTCTATTTAAATAAATCCAAATGATGTTTTTATTACAAAGTCTTGTAGGAGTTACATCATTTTGTCATTAAACATGCATTTGTGCTGAATTGCAAATCAGTGGCCCCAACTAATATTGATTTAATGACATAAGTTCATTTATGCCTTGCCTTTTGCAAAGTCAAGGGGGCAAAAAGAGGGAAATGTTAAACAGATTTCGGTAAACCACTTGTAGGTAAGAAATAAATCAGAGAAACTGTGGATGGAAAGTTCACGAACTATTTAGTGGTAGCCAATTAGCTCTAGTGATTAGGACCCTTGGTGCCTTCAACTGGAAGAACATCACGGGGAGTTTGTGAGATGAAGGAATGATTTTGGTGGGGCTGAGAATGAGGTGTTCGTAGAACCATCTCAGTTAGGAAGAGGACCTTCAGCCCATCAAGTCTGTACTACTAAAAATATGCCACTACCTACACTAGCCCCACTTTTCCACACTATAGCCATGAACTATTTTTTATTTCAAAAATATATATTCATCGGCGATCTTTACGTACGTAGATAGTTACTAAAGCAGGTCGGTCCTGTACACTCGTAGCACATAGAAAACAAACAAAGATTGGAGCTTGACTTTCCCTACCGTTCCCACAAACAAACCCGAGGCATTTCTTACTTATGCAACATACCATTTACTACATTTGAGGCACCAGGAGGGTCCAATAACTGAATGGACCCCGATTACAGAAAGACCTCAGACAGTGATCTGTCCCAACCTTGTCTTAGCAGAAGCTGCCCCAAGCTTGAGTGCATTCCTCAGCACGTAGTCCTGGACCTTGGAATGTGCCAGTCTGCAACATTCGGTCAGGGTCAACTCCTTGCACTGCAAGATCAGCAAGTTTCGGGCAGGCCAAAGAGCGTCTTTCACCGAGCTGATGGTCCTCCAAGCACAGCTGAT
This sequence comes from Ginglymostoma cirratum, assembly GCA_024137785.1. Lineage (NCBI taxonomy): Eukaryota > Metazoa > Chordata > Chondrichthyes > Orectolobiformes > Ginglymostomatidae > Ginglymostoma > Ginglymostoma cirratum. Next base: position 21,475,231 of record JAHRHZ010000059.1, on the reverse strand, counting down.
GTTTGTCTCGGTGCATGCCCTGGGGAACAGACTGTGGAACACAGAGTCCACAGTCACGGCGCTGCTCGGGAAGCACCTCGACAAAAGCCAGTGCATTTCTCTCCAGACATCCTTTGCAAAGGAACATTCTGGAAGGAGATGTGTGATAGTCTCCGGGCTCTCACAGCTGCTTCGAGGGCAGCATTCAGTGGCACAGACCGACTGAGCATACATGAAGGTCTCACAGGTAGTGCCCTTCTCACCACTGGCCAAGTGATGCCTTGGGGATTTGTCGGAAAATTGTGGTGGTGAGGCGTTCTGTCAAATATACTTCAAGTGTGCTCATCCAGGTTCTTTTGAAAAGTTGTGAGATTACCTCCCAAGCAGTGCATTCCAGACCCCCAACACATTCTGGGTAAAAAAAAAATTTCCTCAAATCCCCCACTGCCTTTCAGTTTAAAATTACTCTGTTGCCCCACCCAACATGTTCAATTATTGAACTTGTCCAGCGGTGAAGTCGAGCAACAATGAAGGGGTCTTCACTAAGTGAGCAAAGGATGGAAGAGGTGTTAACTTTGGGATGCTAACGGCAGGGTTTAAAAGAACTGGGGCAGGAGTTATTAACCTTGGACGTAAAGTTTGCAAGACATCATTAAGGAGCCTCTTTCGCAAGAGGTTGGTCAGTGGACGCTGAAAGAATGTGGGAGAAGGTGACAAGTGTCAGGGGAAAAGAAGGAAAGGTCCACAAATATTCCGCTCAGTGCAGAGGAGCCACTATTAACTCTAATCGCTTTCGACCGAATTGGCAACAACAAAACATTCAGAAACTACACGTTGTTAGAGGTTCTGGAAGTAGTTCACCAATTCTGTAGGTGCTACAGAGTGTGTATTAAAATGTGGAATGCATTTTTTTATAATTACATATTCATGGCGGCAAAACGTGTGAATGAATGACACCCAGCTTCATTTGGTGAAACAGATAAACGGAATTGACGTCATCTGAAAGCCAAGTGACGAAACTATTTCCATCTATGACAATCTAAAAGCTCACTGGACTGGAATTGTTAACTCTGTTTTCTCTCTTCACAGATGCTGCCAGACCTGCTGAGTTTCTTCAGGCGTTTCTGTTGTTGTTTGTCTCAGATCTCCAGCAGTTAAAAGGGGCCTGAGGGGCAACTTTTTTCACACAGAGAGTGGATCGTATACGGAATGAGCTGCCAGAGGAGGTGGTGGTACAATTGCAACATTTAAAAGGCATCTGGATGTGTATATGAATAGGAAGCGTTCAGAGGGATGTGGGCCAAATGCTGGCAAATGGGGCTAGATTAATTTAGGATACCTGGTCAGCATGGACAGGTTGGACCGAAGTGTCTGTTTCTGCGCTGTACGTCTCTAAGACTCGATCCGCAGCTCTCTGCTTGTTAGAGTGTTTTTGAAACGAAGAGGGTCCAAGTATCAAGTTGAGCCGATTGTTAGTTCTGAATTTCGAGCTCTCTTGATTCACAAACTTTCACTGAGGTTTCTAAGGGTTTTTGACAAATGTTGATGAATATTGAAATTAACCAGCCTGTCAGACACAAACATGACCTGGCACCATAAGGAAGTATTCAAGACAGCCAGCCACACTGGCTAGTAATTCATCTTTTAGTCAAAAGGTCTTTCTCACACGGCATTAACAGTACGAGCAAATTAGATCTTTCAAACACAGGAATAATTTCTGGCAAAGTGGCAGAGATATAGATAAGGTCCCATTAACATTGTATGGAAGAGACATCATGAAAATAGTGGAAAATACAGAGACATACAAAGCAATTTCAGATTGGATAACAACACAAAATTATAATAAGAGGAAGAGAGATAAGACACAGACATGTAGGCCTATACTTTGAGCTTTAATGCTAAATACATGTTTACTTGTTTTCCCTAATGGCCTCGCTGTGTAATACACAAAGGCGCGCCAGAAGTAATCAAAACAGAGATCGCAGAATTGAGTGAGCTCTAACTCAATTATCTGACTCAAAACGCTCATCTCCCAGAGGGTTTCCAGTTTCAGTGCTCCTTTACAGAAACGTGAGCCTCACACACAATGTTGTGTTGGAAGTATTGTAAAGCCGCTTTCCCATATGGCCTGCCCTCTGGATCTTGGCACAGTGACTTTGCAAAGTGCATCTGGCAAGTGAACATTAACCACTTCAATTTTGTTAAACACAGCCTTCATTTGTAAACTGTGCTCTAATTTGTTTTGCCTGAACAAAGCCACAAGGAGATGCTGTGTAATCGCATGCATACTTAATCTGAGATGGAAAATTGCTTTAAAAGCAATAACCACAGTGCAGTTTGATCTCTCCTCTTCAACCTGAGAGAAACTGGCACAGTGATCTGAGCTTTTCTGCGCCATTTCAAAGTACCTGGACAAAAATATCTTTTGTCAAATTTCAAAAATGTTGTACCGTTGAGTCAAAGCACAAAAAAAGGCCCTTAGGCTCATTAAGTCTGTGCCAGTCAAAAACAACCACCTAACTATTCTAAATAAAACCTGAAAGAACTGCGAATGCTGTAAATCAGAAACATAAATAGAAATTGCTCTTCTGAGGAAGGGTCACTGGACCTGAAATGTTAACTCTGATTTCTCTCCACAGATGCTGCCAGACCTGCTGAGCTTTTCCAACAACTTCTGTTTTTGTTCCCAACTATTCTAACTCCATTTTTCCAGCACTTGACCCACAGCCTTCTACACCTTGCACATCTAAATGCTTCTTAAATGTTATGACGGCTTCTGCCTCTATTGCCCTCACTGGCAACAAGATTCACTCTCCAGCCTGCCTCAGGAGCCTGGACCATAAGGAAAGATCCAGGGGAGGAGAAAGGAGGCTTTTGAAATGTAGTTGCTAAAATTTCATAGATAGGCTATATATTTTCTTATACATCAGACGGTTTCATGGATAGGGGGCTCACATCCATCAACTCGATTCACTTTAGCACTGGCTTCTTCACCGATGCTTTGCTTTTTTTAAATTCATTTGTGGTATATGAGTGTCGCTGGCTGGCCAGCATTTATTGCCCATCCCTAGTGGAGAAGGTGGCGGTGAGCTGCCTTCTTGAACCACTACAGTCCATCAGTTGTGGGGTGGCCCACACTGTCCTTAGGGAGGGAATTCCAGGATTTTGACCCAGCGACAGTGAGGGAACCGGGAGGCATGGTGAGTGGCTTAGAGGGAACTCACATGTTGTGGTGTTCCAATGCATCTGCTGCCATTGTCCTTCTATTCCAAAGTGGTTGTGGGTTTGGAAGGTGCTGCCTGAGGATCTTTAGTGAATTTCTGCAGTGTACCTTGTAGATAGTACACACTGCTGCTACTGAGTGTTGACGGTGGAGGGGGTGGATGTGGTGTCAATCAAGTGGGGTCTGCTTTGTCCTAATGCTGTTGAGCATCTTGAGCACTGTTGGAGCTGCACCAATCCAGGAGCAGTATCCTGTCACATTTCTGACTTGCGCCTTGTAGATGAAGGACAGGTTTTCGGGAGTCAGGAGGTGAGTCACTGGCTGCAGTATTCCTAGCCTCTGACCTGCTCTTGTAGCCACTGTGTTTATATGGAGAGTCCTATTCAGTTTCTGGTCAATGGCGACCTTGAGGATGTTGAAAGTGGAGAATTCAGTGATGGTAACACCACTGAATGTCAAGAGGTGATAGTTAAGATTGTCTTTTATTGGTGATGGCCATAGCCTGGCATTTGTGTAACGCAAATGTTACTTGCCACTTGTCAGCCCAAACCTGGATACCGTCCAGATCATACATGATAAAACTGATGGCACTGCATAGTGGAGGTGGAAGTGGCTTGAGCCACTTTGCCCATTTCAAACTTTGGTGTGTGAGCATGGTGCAAGATGAATGAACATGACATACCACGGACAAGGGCCTCCTGGCAGGAGGAGCTCGAAGGAACAGCATCATGTCCATTGCCTTTTAACTGCTGATGGGCATTAACATATTTTTGACTTAAATTGCTGGTCAACATACTCAATGCCAGTGTGAAATGCTGACTGTCAATGAACAAGTATATTTATGCACAGATGCAGTTTGCACCTCGTACATCAATCTAAAGTAGCTCCGCTTCACTTACAGCCAGGCATTATCACACTTGTCCGCAAATGACACACAACGGGTTTGGAAACGTATGCAGATTAGCCACAACAAACCACAAACAGTTAGCACTTCCACAATACGAGAAAGAATCAATGAAAAAGATACTGGCCTGTTGTAGAGAGATGGCTGCCCTGGAATGAAGTGGGCATGATAAAAACCAAAGGTATCAAAGCAACTTGGACAAACACAACAGATATCTGGGCTGGATGTATTAGCCCCAAACAACACAGGCTATGGTAACACTGCCAACTGCTCTTCAGTTAAGCAGGTGACAGAGAGAATCATAAGCATCTACTTTGTCTATTGAAGAGACTGTTACATGATAAAGATTTGGAAACTGAGCTAGATGATATTTCTAATGTTAATGGTGTTCGTCCTATTGCCCTTTCTCAGCAACATTGTTAATCTTGTTCATAATGGAGGGATTTCATAAAACACGTCGAAACATTTATTAATAGTGTCATACAGTGTGACTGCAACACCGAAGTTCTGAATGTTATCTAGCACAGAGTTCAATGGATTGCACATTCATAGCTCTTTTTAGGTGACTTTGCAAAGTGATGATGAGCACTACTGGTGAAATTAACAAATGTGATGTTACCATGTTGTACAAATTCATAGAATGGAACTCCTTCCTTTTCACCAGAAGATATGGATTTCAGACAGGCATACACATGCTTGCTTCCCATGAAATGGACACTGGAATTTTGCCCTTGCAAGGTACAGACCAGAACAATGACATCAATCATTTTGACTGTCCATGAAAGACAGCAAGGGCCAAGTTTTTAAATGCTTCTGGTCTGCCTCCAGTGGTCCTGCCTCACTGCCAGTTTTGAAGAGCCTAATTTGTTTTTTGGGGAGAGGAACGGCAGAGGCAGCAGCTACAGAAGTGACATGTAGCTTACCAAGCCCCCTAATGGGCGATTGAACAGGCAGATGCTAAATGGAATCTTCAAGTCAACTGTTGGGTCCAGGATGAAGCCCAATCTTGAGCAGATGGATGGAGGTGACTTCCCAGGGGCAGAACAGTGGACAACACTTCATTATCCATCTCCCTTCTCCCACACCTTGCAGCCGCAGTAGTCCAGAGCTATGGTGGGGCAACTGTAAACTCTATTTTTTTGTAACGTCTTCTTGGCATGACAGGACAGCGTTTCCCTCTCTTGAGCCTACCTACCTCAGCACCACCCACCTCTTACAGTAAACTGCCAAAGGATCAGAGCTGGATGATCTTCTTCTGGTCTCTTGCTTTGGAACCCCTTTCCCCTACCTCGTTGAATTCAAACTTCAGCAATTGCTGTGGTGGGATTTGAGCTCATGTAACTAAAGCATTATCCTGGGGCTTCTGGATTAACCTCCCACTATGTCATTAGTACAACTCCACCAGCTTCCCCAAATGAAGTGAAACTCAAAATGAGTTAGCTGGTTGCAAAAGCAATTTACTTCAACTCTTATTTCCAATAATCCTCATTGCATGAGTTTCTCTGTGAGCAATCTGATCTAATGGGGTAGCAGCAGATTCCTCACGGCTATGTATTTCATCAACAGCATTTTTGTTCAGTTGTTAAGAAATATCAATCCAAAAGAAGCTCTGAAGAGTCATGTTGGACTGAACTTTATTTCTCTCTGCAAAGGTGCTGCCAGACCTGCTGAGTTTCTCCAGCATTTTCAGTTTTTATTTCAGATCTCCTGCATCCACAGTACTTTGCTTTAACAGATATCAGTCATCCAATTTCAACGAACACTTTGATTTTTTTTCCACCAAGGGAAATTCAAGGTAAAACTGTGAATATTGTCAATTCACCTTTCATAAAAAGCCAGGAAACAGCCCAGCTCACTTCTGGCATTTCAGTAATAATATTCAGCACAGGTACAGGTTGTAGTATGAAACTGGATTACTAATTATAGTTATCTCTCTTCCTTTGTCATCACACTGAATTGCAATGGAGCTCAAATCATAATGTGAGCTGGCACATTTAAGGAACTTATAAATGGTGAGCTTCTTGATGATGCGCATGTGGTCAGATGAACAAGGTCAGGGTGCAGCTGGTTGCTTTTGGCATGATGTTTTGCAAAGACCTCAGGTACTGGAACATTCATCTCTAATAAAGGTCTTACTGTAGCAGACTCAAAATTTACTGCAGTGCACTTTCTATTATGACTTGCCCAACATGATTCACAAGGCACTGTAAAAGAGCAACTTTTCAATCTAAGAGCAATTGTCCTTAAAACGCATGAAGCTTTCCTGATCTACTACCGACAGCGATACTCCATTCTTCCACACGCCTCTTCAGCAAGGAAGAATCTCCTGGAAAAAATGCGAGTGCAAACAGAAATGTCAGCCTCCCTCAAAGGGAGTGGAGATTGTAGAATCAACACCTCGTGCTGTAGCCCAATGCGTGGGTCCAGGTGTCATGCCCTGCTAGAGTGCTGCATTGCTGAATTTACTCCTTGGTGTGTTATTGAGATACAGTACCAGTTGGTGTCCTGTTCAAGGCAATTCACGAACTTTTCTTCAACAGAAATAGGGATGCTTTGTCAGATGGTATTATCAACAATGAGAGACTGCCCTTCATTGGTAACAGGCATGTGATCTACAACCACAAGGAAGAGATGGCACAGACTAGACATCTCAGGGGTCCAGGAACATGGGCTCCGCCTTCCACTTTGGGGCAGACTGGAAAGGCACCATGGAGACTTGGGTAACTGCAGAATATATTCTAGAATGCAATCAAGACAAGAGGGTCTTGGAATGTTGGAGTGTTTCTTTGGATTTGGGATTACCAGAGATGAAAGAAGATAATAAATAGGAGCAGGAGTAGGCCATCTGGCCCATCGAGCCTGCTGTACCATTCAATAAGATCATGCTGATCTTTTCACGGACACAGCTCCACTTGCCTGCCGTCTCACCATGATGCTTAATTCCTTGACTGTTCGAAAATCTACCTTTGTCTTAAAAAACATTCAATGAAGCAGCCTCATCTGCTTCACTGGGCAGGGAATTCCACAGATTCACAACCCTTTGGGTGAAGAAACTGCTCCTCAACTCAGTCCTAAATATGCTTCCCCTTACTTTCAGACTATGCCCCCTAGTTCTAGTGACAGCCAGCCTTCTGCTTTTCTCAGTCTTTCTCAGAAGTAAGCAAGTGTTCAGCTATATCCTCCAAGCTTTGTGCTTGTTTGCAGATTAAACCAAACTCTACCCATTGAACAACAGCACAGATAGCGCATGGCAAACCAGCACTGGAAGAACCAGTGAGGGCCTTGTTTGCAAGCTCCAACAGCTTTCTATGGCAGATGTGATAGTTGCTACTGGTGCACTGTCCAATGTGGACTCATTTGGAGACAACGTGCTGGAGAGAGCCCTCAAGTCCAAGCTTCCAGCCTCCCAACTCCTGTACAGAGTCAGAAAAATGTGCATATAGGCGGGGATGGAGGTTGGTGAGAGGAGGGGAAGAGGAGAAAGGAGATGGAAAACAAGAACAATTTGGATCTGTAACAGCAGCTGCCAGGAAAGTGGGCACACTCCCACCCCAGTTATATTTTCTTTTGTCTTGCAGAAGACACAAAAGTTTGAAAACATGTACCAACAGATTCAAGAACAGCTTTTTCCCTGCTGTTATTACACTTTTGAACAAACCAGTTACATATTAGAGTTGATCTTTTTCTGTACCTTCTCTGCAGCTGTAACATCATATTCTGTATTCTGTTGTATTACCTGGATGTACATATGTAAGGTATGATTTGCCTGGATAGCATGCAAAACAATACTTTTCACTGTATCTCGGTACATGTGAACAGGAATAAATCAAATCCAGTCACAGCTGTGCCAGTGGGCACATCGGTTGAACAACCAGAATCCTCAGGAGATTCACAAGGTCTTGCTTAAAACGAAGTGCGCAGTGCCTGATGTTACAGCTCGGGGGCAGCTCAAAAGTCTTTACAAAGTATATCTAATCACTAGAGTTTGTCCATAGGGTACGCGAGAATCACACAGTGTCAGTCGCCTTAACATGAGCCCAAGCTGCGTACTGACTCTTGGAAGTCGTTCCCTTCAGCAGCCTGACAGCAGACACAGGCAAAAGTGCTCACCGGCTGTTTATGACAGACAGCGCCAGGAGAAGACACAAAACTATATGACTCTCTCCCTCGGGAAGCACTGCCTCATTTTGTACTGCTCCGCAGTTAAAACTGAGCCTACTCTATCACAGGATGGCCGAGTATGCTGAGAGGGGTCTGCATTTTCTATTTCCTCCTGTGTCTGATGTCCTTTTGCCCTCCTGACAGAGTCAGAGTGCTGTAGGGATCCTGTTGCAGAAAGAAGTGCCCCCTCATGCAACTGTAAAGCTATTTCAAGCACTTAACTTTCCAGTACCGCTACAGACTATCAGCAAAACATCTCCTAAAGAGTCGCAATGTTTTACATGATGGCAGGGGAGTGCTCTTTTGACCAAAGGTAAACACTTCCCAACTTGTACTAGCTCCTGCTTGCATCTGGTTGAGGAGGTAGCACTTTTATAAGGGCTGATTGTAAGATGTCTGTTGGGATCTGGACAAGAGCTGACACCTTTGGACGTCTTCTTGCAAGCCCTCCAACTCTATTCTGGCAGGATTAATGGTCACGCATGTCGACATGCACTCAGTGAGCAGAACAAGTCAGCCTCCTGTGTTACATTGGAGGCACAGTGGTTAGCACTGCTGCCTCACAGCCACAGGGACCCGGGTTTGATTCCAGCCTCGGGTGACTGTCTGTGCGGAGTTTGCACATTCTCTCCGTGTCTGTGCGGGTTTCCTCCGGGTGCTCCGGTTTCCTCCCACAGTCCAAAGATGTGCGGGTTAGGTGGATTGGCCATGCTAAATTGCCCCATAGTCTCTAGGGTAGGAAATGCAGAGACAGGGTAGAGGGGTGCGTCTGGGTGGGATGCTCTTTGCAGGGTTGGTATGGGCCGAAAGGCCTGCTTCCACACTGTAGGGATTCTTTAAAAAAAAATTTCATAGCTAGAGTTGTATCACAGAATCCCATTAGTGCAGAAACAGGCCATTGAGCTCAATGAGTCTGCACTGACCCTCCAAAGAGCATCCCACCCATACCTCCATATCCCACCTCACCTTTACCACAGCCAATCCACCTAACCTGCACATCTTTGGGCTGGGGGAGGAAATCGGAGCACCAGGAGGAAACCCACGCAGACACGGGGAAAATGTGCAAACTCCACACAGAGAGTCACACGAGGCTGGAATCAAACTCGTGTCCCTGGTGCTATGAGGTAGCAGTGCTAACCACTGAGTTACCTTGGACATGGGACCCAAGGCAGCAAGACAAAACTGCACTCCCTCTAACCTTCATCTCTCTTTGTGAAGTGAAACCACATGTCCAAAAAGGCACTTGCCACACATGCTGGAAACCATTTTAACATCAGGCCTTCTCTGTCACAAGGATGTGGTGAAACGTCATGGGATTAATTGATAACTCTTTGAAAGAGCTGCTACGGTAATAGGTTTCTGAAAGGGGATGTAGCAATATGATGGGAATTTAATGTGGAGGTGATGGCCTAGGGGTGTTAGAACTAGACTAAGAATCCAGACACTCAGGTAATGTCTTCCCACAGCAGATGGTAGAATCTGATTCAATAGAAGTCTGGCATTAAGAGTCGAATGATGACCATGAAACCACTGATGGTTCTTGAGATAAACCCATCTGATTCATTAATGTCCTTTAGGGAAGAAAATCTGCCATCCTTACCTCTTCAAATAGGAAGGGTTCCAAGGGATATGGGCCAAATGCTGGCAAATGGGACTGGATTAATTTAGGATACCTGGTCGGCATGGATGAGTTGGATCGAAGGGTCCGTTTCCTTGCTGTACATCTCCATGACTCTACTCTGGCCTACATGTGACTCCAGGCACACAGCAATGTGGCTAACTCTCGACTGACATGTGGGCACTTTGGAATGGGCAATAAACAATGCCCTGGCCAGTGACATCCACTTCCCCAGAATGAATTAAAACAAAAATATGACTCGACTTGTAAAAGAGGCCCAGACCCAAGCTGCGGCGCCATTGGTTCAAATCCCAGCGCAGCAACTGGGGAACTGAAACTCAACCAATTAAGTAAGCTTGTCAATAAAAACAATTGGATTTTTAATGCTAACCATGAAACTGTTGTGATGTAGTAAAACCCTGATGGCCTTTTAGGGAAGGTAATCAAGCATCCTCCCCAGATCTGGCTTGGTCAGTAATTTCTGAACCAGGGCAACATGGGTAACTCTTTAGGTGGACAATAAAGCATTTGAGAAAGTGGCTTACCACCAGTTCTGAAGGGCAATTAGGGGTACCTCACCAATAATGCCCATAACATGTGAATGGAGAGAAAAAAACACAGTAGAAAGCTAAACTTTCCGGTAGCTGAAGTAATACCATTTAGAATATAGAATCCCTACAGTGTGGGAGCAGGCAATTTGAGTCTACACTAACCCTCTGAAGGGCATTCCACCCACACCCTATCCTATTACTCTGCCTAGTCCACTTCGCCTGCACAAAGCAGCATGGCCAATCCAACTAACCTGCACATCTTTGGATTGTGGGAGGAAACTGGAGAACACAGAGGTAACCCACGCAGATACAGGGAGAACGTGTAAACTCCATCCAGACTGTCGCCCAAGGGTGGAATCGAACTCAGGTCTCTCGTATTGTGAGGCAACAGTGCTAACCACTGAGCCACCTGTTCTGAAATCCCAATATTTGAGTTAGTGCACCTTTAGCTGGTGATCCCACTGCGCGCTTATCAAATGCCTCCGTTCTATGATATATTTAAGGTGAATTACAGCAGTAGAAAGTGCAAAATGAGACCGATCAAGAACCAGCAATTACAACAACTCGTACAGTGAATTTCACACAACAGATCAGCACCAGTCTGGCTTGTTAAAACATCACCCTGTGTATTTATAATCTATAGGCGAGTGCACATTATTTATAGCTGGGCAAGAATTTCCAATTACAGCTATTTCTTCTATAAAGTGATAGTTGCGTTTTTGTGTGACCTTGCATTAGAGAAAATCGCATTATAGGGAAATCGCTTTACCTCCACAGCAGGAAGTTCGCATCATCCAAACAGCGTCCACTCTTCATCGATTGCGTTACAGCCCAATTCGTATTAACAAAACACGTGTTATCGCAGTATAACTTTCTGAGATTAATTTGATGCTCGTCACCCTTTGTAAACTATTCTTAAACTTTAAGTGTTAATCAATGTAATCGAGTTTACAAAATGCACGAGCAGACACATTGACGAGGTTCGGGAGCATTCGCAGTCAGCCTGTTTTCTAAGTAAAACTCTCCATTTATGGCAAGGACTAAACAGTGTCTTGAGGTAAGATCACAATTCAGATGGTAAAAATGACAGCACAGTGATGGAGCATCCCTCATGAATGATCTACTTGTGGCAACAGTTGCATTAGTTTGTTATTATTTGCAAAATGTTTGGTAGCCTACTGCTCACACCTGACTCTCACATAATCACTTCACAATTGTAATGGTGAGAATGAGGTCAGCCAGGTGGACTTCATAGAATATGAGTTCCCTGATTGGGGCTGTTAACCTGGTCCAATCAGGGAGCCCGGGCTGACAGATTTAAACAGGAGTATCAGTGGTTCTGTTCACTCTGAGTGTCAAGTACTAGGCACATGTAAATAAAGAGTGACTTGGTCACAGGATACTGGCTTCTGTGCAGTTATTCCAACAACTGCCAAGGCAGGACAGCATTTGCAGAAAACATGGTCAATCAGTAGTTAATTAAAACAAAGCATGTCAAAGCCACATGATGGCAACTTTGCCAAATGTTTAGGCTGCGTGTTAAATGGGGCCCGCAATGTGTTATTTGAATCACCTGTGAACTTACCTACAGGAGTGATTTTGCGTCCTGGTATCACAGTTACATATATTTTTAATCAGCCTGATCAGATCTATTACAGCGTACCTCTGCAGCAGGTGGGACTTTGAACCCAGGCCTCCTAGCCTAGAGTTAGGGACATTACCATTGCATGTTAAAAGACAGTTGCCAAGTCAAAAGAAATCTGACGCATAGTGATTAAAAATTCATTCAAATTTGCCAGTGTTGTAACAACTACTCATCTTGCATCATACAACTCAGGATTCCGACTCTTCCTCGCACTAATTTTCTTTTCAAATTTATTACTGCAAACAGTTGTTTGAACGAGCTAACAAAACGTTTGACATTGCTATAAAAGATGGATCACATTCAAACTGGTGTTTCTCAAAGTCCAGCCAAGGCTTATTGGAATTCCAGCAATTGTTTGCCTGAATGTCCAAGTATGGTTCAAGCTTATTTGCCTTGCAGCGTTCTATTAGAACGTGCCTTCAAAGCCTAAAAATTCTGTGGAACTTTACATAACACAACAGTCTGTGAAGTTAAAGTGAGTTAAATCTTCGACTTCCTCTAGTGAGGACTCTTAGGCAGCAGCCATTGGGTAACTGCCTCTGTCATGGGTATGTTTGCACTGCTGTGCCTCTCAAAAGTGGCGCCTCCCTGTGGACATGCCAGGTCTCCAGCCTCCAAAGCCTTCTCATCCACCCCATCATGTGTCAGAAATCTAAGAGAATCACGGGACGTCACTCATTGTGCAAAACAACTGTGCCTATCACCAAAAATAAGCTAAATGAGCCAGGGAGTGAATTGGGGAGCCAATTTGCTATATTCCAACTGCATCCTCAAGTTCAACAGGGAGTGGTAGAAATGGCCACTGTAATTGTCCGACTGCCCCCGAATGGATATCCCCATGCAGTTTTCCAGTCAGGCCTTCGGAAATTTAATCTGTGACTCCTGGGGCAAGATAAACTGCAAAGGCACAAACCAGGGTTGACAGGGGCCAAAGGTATTTTTTGTGGAGGCTGGGGGAGCCGGACTTCTGGACCAGCACTGTAGCTGCAGTAATATTAGAGATGTCAAACACCAACACAGGGCACGTCTCCTCCTTATCTTCCCTGCGAAGGGCCTGAGGGTGATTCTAGATTGCTCCAATACTTCAGTGACCCCTGAGGATGCTCAATGCTTCCACCAACTTCTCGTTATGCATTACCCTCCCTCCCTAGAGAGAAGTATTTCTGCTCTGCCTGATTCTCCCCATCCACAACACTGCACCTGTTCATCTGAAAAGGGGATGCCTTTCCTGCTGGGTCTATTGCCCTATACCATCGCAATGGACAAAGCTGCTTCAATGAATCCAGACCAGCCCAGTTTAGCTCCTTCGCAAAGTGCTTTCTCGGGGGGGACTGCTATCGGTGATGGGCATTTCTGCTAAAGTTCTTCACTGAGAGTTGCAGGTTCTCTGCACTCTGACTGCCCGTGACAGCTCAAGGGATAGCAGCCCTCCATCGTTTCTGAATGATCCTATTAAGCAGCACCTGCACGACAGAAGCTGTCAGGGTATGGACCACACAAGTTACCAGATGCCCATTCGCTGCCCAAGGGTTGGCAGAATCACTGGACATCTGGGAGAGTTAGATTCCACGAAAGGTAGTGGGCTGGTACACATGGGGCAACAGGATGCCAACTGAGCGGTCGCTCAGAGTGTGTGATCAGGATGGCATTCCAGAGTTAGGACATCCATATTATCCCATGATAAGAGCTCAAAAGTATCCGGACACGTTATTGCAGGCACAATGCATTAACAAATTCTGCAGAATGCCTTCAGCAACTTAACAGTGTCAAGTTACAGTCAACGACAACCAAAAAAAAATTGCAGTGAACTTACCTTCAGCAATCTACATGCGACTCCTTCAATATCGGAATGGCGTAATTTTCCAGTCCAATGATAAGAACAGTGCGACGAAACCCAAGAGGAAATTTGCAGCCGTTGCCTGATTTTGTTACTGAGCTGCAGCGAGAGATAGTAGCTGTACAGTAAACACCACCTGAATGGAAAGCAGGCTATGTAAAACAACAGCATTATACAATCCAAGGAATATCCTGTCCCTCTGCATGTGGGTGGATCCAATTATGTTTTAAAGGAACAGGCTGTGTCAAAAAACAAGTGTCTGAGTTGAGTCATGTGAGAAAAGTAAACTCTCAAGTCTGCATAGTGCTGGGCTCACCAACTATTATTTTTAAGGTCGGTTATGCACAATGTTGTACCTACAGACCGTACATGGCTATTAATATAAAATTTAGCTTACAAACAAATAATGGCAGCTCTCCACAGCCAACTTCCTAACCTCACACTGCTCACTGTAGATACTGGGAAACCGCTGACACATCACATTTAAGTTTTCTGACATTCAAAGCTGACAGGCAAGGCTCCTTGCATGTTTTGGCAAGTTTCTTTTTAGACTGCACAGAGCTTCTATTTGCACCACTTCAAAACCTAAGATCATATACTTACAATTGCTGCACAGAGCAAGAAATGATAACTGCCATAGACATAATGTAAAGCAGTGCACACAATGCACAGGACCTCTAGCAAAATAGCGAGAAGCAATTTAACTCTTGTAAAAACATATCTGTGCTTAACACATCAGAGCAACCTAGCTTGTTAAAATCTAAAGATATGCAGTGGGTGCTTCATCAGCCAATAAACAACAAACAAGATAACGAAACACACTTCTTTTTATACCTTACAATCTACAGTCATTTTAACAATCAGGACAACGGTAAACATTCCAAGATATAGCTGTTTCAAAGTCTGCTTTACAAAACTCCCCGAGTACCACAACAAAAATACGAACAATGTTGAAAAACATGTTTTTTAAAAAACTGCACTGTAGAACTGGATTATGTGATTTGCCTGGGAGATAATCCAAAAGTCAAGAAGCATTTGCAATTCAAAGAATAATAAAATCGCAAGGGGTAAATCAACAAGCAATATGTTCCATCAGAATCATGCAAAGGTTGTAACATTTCAGCCTCATTTACTTTACTTTGCATGTATATTTATCCAGGAATACGAGCAGCTAAGATAACAAGCATGGGGCTGGATTCTGCAGTACCTTTTACCTGTGATACAAACAACTAAGGTTGGGTGAAAATTGGAGAGCAAGCATGTCCAATCGATTTACACCAAGATGTAAAGATGCATGTGCATATCAAAAGTTTATAAGACTAGGTTTGAGCCCACACTTGAAAGCAAAGGAGACTCATCTGTTTTTGTTTCCCAAGAATTTGCTTGTGTGAAGGAATAGATACAAATTTGATTATACTTACAATAGAATACCACAAGTATGCAACCAGAACAAGAACAGAGTCACAAGATGGGAAAATTAGGAACTAACAGACATGACAGCAGGAGCTCAACGGATGTAGCAACAATACACAAACTGTAGAACAGACTGCAGATAACAAGCGTGGGGCTGGATGAACACAGCAGGTCAAGCAGCATCATAGGAGCAGGAAAACTTGACATTTCGGGCCTAAACCCTTCAAAACGTCAAGTTCTCCTGCTCCTATGATGCTGCTTGACCTGCTGTGTTCATCCAGCCCCATGCTTGTTATCTCGAACAGACTGCAGATATTACCTGAGGACAAATTCCTGTCTACATCTGTAAGTAACAGGTAGTTGTTAGCCATTGGACAGAAGCAAAGTAGAAACAATACAAAACAAGGTGAAGGACAATCTTAATGTACAATTCATGACACAAGGGAGAAGTTTAGCCAAAACTTGACAGCTGACGAGCCTCCTTATCCAAGACACAAAAGCTGGCTGAAAAGTAATTCATTGTAGAAATGTAGCCCACATATCATCGAAGAAAAGGAAAATGAGACAGGAATTGAATTCTGCTACATTCCATATGTATCCTTGAGTCCAACATGCAGACACTGGAATGGCAGATGTAATTTTCTGACTGTCTCCAATTGAGCACCTTAAAGTAGCTCAATGGTCAGGTCTTTGAAAAGTTGATGAGCGAATCTTGCATTGCTCGTGGAGAAGGCAATTACAAGGGTGCACGCCAGGGCTGACACAGGCCAAAGGTATTTTTGTGGAACGAGATTGCTGAACCTCATGCTGAACACTATCATGTTCAAAATACCCTGCCTGAAATTGCGCTGAAATCACCTATCTTGCCCCCGATTCCAGCAGCCTCGCAAGGCAGGTAGTTGGAGATCACAACCACTGGCTGTCCAAGACAAATCTGCTTTACAAACCCTGCATCTCACGTCCAAAACTTTAAATCTGAGTTGCCACATCCTTGTAGCTGAGATGGTTGGACTGATGGCTTGCGGTGCAGAGAGACGCCAACAGTGTGGGTTCTGTTCCTGCACTGGCTCAGGATTCCATGAAGGAGTCTCCTTTCAATCTCTCCCCTTACTTGAGGTGTGTAAATTGTCAGGTTAAAGTACCACCAGTCACCTCTTTCAAATGGGAGAGCAGCCCTATGGTCTGGCAGGACTATGACGACTTTACCTTACCATGAGCCCCAGCAAAAACCATCATCATCTCCCATTCCAGGTCCTGGCCAGTAGATCCACATCTGCACCTGACAAGTTCAAGGAATGAAACCTGGCACACAGCTGGATTAGTCATTCGTTGCTAGGTAGCTTGGTCAACTCAGACCTTCCAGATACATAGGAATTAGAACAAAAGGTAGAAACTAAAACATGAAGAAATGATGTAGTGAGGAGCACAAGAGATTTTAAAAAAAAACTGGTGTGGGAGGGAAACACACACACACAAATATACTCATACTCCACATGCATTTATCCCCATGACAAAATGAAACTGAATGTCAAAAACTGAAAATTTATAGTTATGAGCTCGAAAACACAGTCCATGCAAACGCTGTCCTTCAGCCCGAAATCATTTGCCTTTCAATATGCACACTTCATTAAAAATAAATTGCTGCCTCTGGAATTATCAGAATTATTTAATTGTTCGGGGAGAAAATAAAATTGGACTCATTGCAGCATTCCAGACTTGAAACAACACTAGAAAGGAATGCCTTTTCCTTTAGGCAAGCTGCAAATGAGCAACCTTGTTCAGTAAACATTTTAGGCCAAAATGTGTTTCAGTGCTCACCTCTGTGTGTGGCATTGCGAATAGCATTTTGTAAAGCCAATTTTGGAAATTTCTGAGTTCCGCAGAGATACAAAATAGGAGCAGAAGTAAGCGATTCGGACCATCAAGTCTGCTACAGAAGTCTATTTGTGCTTCAAATTTGAAATTCACACCTAACCAGCCCACTTCCATCCCCCCAAAATAATTCACACCTAACCTCCCCCCACCACCTCCACCCACCCAAATAATCTTTGATTCCCCGGCCTCACAAGAACCTCCAAGGTGCTGCTGTCACTCTAACGGACACTCTCCAGTGGAAGACAGACTTGCCTCTGCTGGAATTTCCACCAGCAGTACCAGATTAATTGGCTCCAGCCACAAGCAGTGTGGTGGGAGGGAACTGAAAAAGAAAAGCTTCTTAAGATGCACACTGGGACACAGGCGACGCTTTCTCGCGAATAGGAGATCACGGTCATAAATGCATTGCTTTTTCACAACACCTCGTACCTGATCGACCGCCTGATCGATCGCCATAGTAACTGTAGCTACAAAAACGTTTCCCCGGATACACAGGATACCCGTCATTCGTGCCATTCTATGTTAGAATCCTGTGTGAAGGAGCACTTCTGTTTCTTTAATGCCCAGGGCAGCATGATGGGGTCCCACTCCACTGACTGCCTTGGAAGGACAGCCCCTATTGATGAGTGAGCAGACCCTGGCTGATCTCTGTGCAGTTCCCTGACTGATTTAGCACTAAATCCATAGACTGACTGAACTGCAGGACTTACTGCGGCCCAATCCCTTGACTATATTGATACAGAATCTCCTTATGTCCCCAAGTACCTGACTAACCGTGCCCAAGCCCCTGGACTGATATCAGACAATGTTCTTGGCCAATTGTGCTGATCAATCCTGACTGATGGCCATCCCACTTGCCTTGATTGAGGATTGTACCCCCTGAGCCTTTGAGACATGGCCATTTGGTTGAAGCACATTCAGTGCGCCTGCTGAATAAGCTGCTGGCACAAGATGCAGGTGTGATATTGAAATAAAACAGTGTTATCCAGCAACGTGTCTGCTCCTTTGACAGATCACAGCTGGCAAACACGACAAACTGCCTGGCTTTATGTCTGCACTAAACGTTAAGGCAAGGCAGAAGTACAGTGAGTCTTTGGTCTCCAAATGATGAGGCATTGGGCCAAAAGGCAAATCAAGGCAAAGTAGAGATGCGTGAGCATCCAAAGTAGGTGCAGAATGAGTGAGTGGTAATGCAGTCAAATTCAGAACCTTGAGATACCCGATTCCAATGCCCATCCCTCTGTGCAAAGCAGTCTGGCAGCAGATGGCAATGTAAGGCATTGGTGTGCTCTAATGTGCAGTTTTCAACCGGATAACGGTACTGTAAGTGAATTGAAGACCCCAGGGTGGGAGGGGTGGAGTTGGGTACAAGCCAATGTTGATGGCCACTACCCATGGAACATACCTTGAGACATTGGGGAAAGCTAGGCAGCTACCTGTTCTGAATTCTATGTTGGGATTGTCACTATTCAGTTTCTCTCTAGTGGGTAGGACATTGCATATCAATGAGACAAGAAGCAGCGATCAGGAAATACAAATCTGTAGGTCTCTCGCTGCTCAGTCATGAGATCCTCATATAGAGGACTACATTTTCCCTTGACGTCGAGAATCTCATTTTTTTCAATCCTGCCAATTTTTTTCCAACTGACTTGGCATTGTTCATAACATTCAGGGAAATTCCAGTCCTCAGTTTCTGCACTGTAATTTATCAAACCTGGGTAGGTAATTTGAAGGATTTATAGAACGAAATGTACATGCACAATTCAACACAATACTTCGTTAATCTGCATTGTGTAATTTGAAACAAGCAGGATAGATAAGGGGGAAGAACTGGACATAATATATTTGGATTTCCAGAAGACATTTGATAAGTTTTCACAGGCTAGGCGTCTTAATAAGAGCTTATGATGTTGGGGGATATATAGCAGCACAGAGAGAAGACTGGCTAGGTAACAGAAGACAGGGAGTTGGAGTAAAGAGGGTATTTTCAGAAAGACAGCAGAGAACTAGTGGTGAGCCACAGGGATCAGTGCTGGGACCACAATTATTTACAACATATATTAATGACTAGGATGAGAAAAGTGAATGCACCATAGCGAAGTTCGTGGATGGCGCAAAAATAGGTGCGAAGGCAAGTGGAGAGGATGACACAAAGAGTTTGCAGAGGGATATAGACAGGCCAAGTCAGTGGACAAAAACTTGGCAGATGGAAAATAGTGTGGGGTTATGCACTTTGGCAGGAACAGTAGAGGGGCTAAATGTTATCCAGATGGAGAAAAACTGCAGATAGCTACAGAACAGAGGGATTTTTGGAGTTCTCATCCATGAATCACAAAGGGCTAGCATCTAAGTTCAGTAGAGAGTAAGAAAGGCAAATGAAATGTTGGCCCTCATGTCAAAGTATAAAAATAACAGGTTTTGCTAAAACTATACAAGGGGCCACTGATTTACAAACATCCAATATACCAATCCTTGTACTTACGCAAGCAATCCCATACAGGGGTACATGAATAAGCATTTTAAATATCTGACATACAAACACTACCTAAACTTACACACTTTTAAAAAATATTTTCCTGTATTGCGCTCTAATTTGTGTGCAGTTGACCTCTGAACGGACTCAAGAACTGAGCCGATTTGCAAACCAGGACCTCTACTAGGCACTAGTCAGACCACAGCTGGAACACTGTGAACAGTTTTGGGCCCCTAATCTAAGGAAAGATAAATTGGCATTGAAAATAGTCCAGAGAAGGTTCAATTGGCTGCTACCAGATATGGAGGGACTGTCTTATGAGGAGATGTTAAGTGGGCTGGACCTGTACTCACTGGAATACAGAAGGAAAAGTGACCTTATTGGCATGTACAAGATTCTTAGTGGACTTGACTATGAAGATGTGGAGAAGTTGTTTCCCCTTATGAGGAGGTCTAGGACCAGAGGGGTTACCTCAGAATCAGGGGCCGCATACTTAAGACAGAGCTGAGGAGGAATTTCTTCTCTCAGAGGGTAATGAATCTGAATGTGAATCTCTGCCCTATCAAGTGCAATACAACAACAACTGTGAGCATATCGCAATGTGTTTCTTCTTGAATGTACCAATTACAAGTTCAACGTGTCTTGTTTTGACCCTCCCTGCATTGAGACAGCAATTGAATGCTTTACTGCAGTGGGCTCATGAAGTCGTGTTAAATATATTCAAGGCAGAGCTGAGCAGATATTCTTATTAGTAAGGGAATCAAAGGTATAGGGAAAAGGCAGGAATGGAGAGTTGAGGCTGAATGGCTTATTTCGGCTCCTCTGTCTTATGGAAAGGAATTTTTAAAAATATGATTCCAAAATGGCTAAATTTAGATTAAATCAAATGAAACCATCTAGTTGACTGAAGAGGGGTCAATTCTGTTATAAGCATACTCAACAAAGAAATATTCCCTACTCAATCACCTACCGGTTTTTTTTAATCAGATCAGTCAAATGTGTATTTCTATCAATTTCTTATGAATATTAAACATATTTTTGAGTGAAATAACAGATCTTTTATTGTTAATTCAGTGCATTCATACTGTTGGGTTCACTGGTTCCTCAGCGCCAGCAAGCCTAGACCTGTTATCACATCAGCACTCAGTATTTGAACAGAAATTTGTTCAAGTCATGAATAATTATTGTTAGGCATTTGCCAGTGCGGTTCTGAATTCCATTATCCAGTGAAGGCTCAGGGCTAAAAAGGTCAATTCGCGAACAAGTCACAACAGCCTGAGTTCCGTCAAAAGGTCAACGACCCAGAATGCTATCTCTGCTCTTCCTGCTATAGATGCTGCCAGATATGCCAAAGATTTCTCGCATTTTCTGTTCTTACTAGCCCATTATCAATATTGACCACCTGATCAATATATTCTGCTGCAACTGAAAATCATCCAAAGAAAGAAAAAGATCAATGTACATCAAGCAACGTCGATTAAATAAAATGACCTATCTAAGTGAGAGGGGAAAGGTTTAAAAGGGACCTAAGGGGCAACTTCTTCACAGAGGGTGGCGCATGTATGGAATGAGTTGCCAGAGGAAGTGGTGAAGGCTGGTACAATGACAACATTTAAAAGGCATCTGGATGGGTACATGAATAGGAAGGTTTTAGAGGATTATGGGCCAAATGCTGGCAACTGGGACTAGATTAGGATATCTGGTTGGCATGGATGAATTGGACCAGAGGGTTTGTTTCCGTACTGTACAGCTTTATGGCTCTACAGTAGGATGGATAGTAATGAAGAGGACCAGCTTGGGATGACACTGATGTTAACAAGAACGTGGGGAGACTAGTACAAGTTTGAAAGGAAATCTTTTTTACTTCTTAGAAATAATAAGAACTTTCGATGCTGGAGCCAGAGATAAAACAGTGTGGAGCTGGAGGAACACAGCAGGCCAGGCAGCCTGAAGAAGGGTCCCAACCCAAAATGTCAACTTTCCTGCTCCTCTGATGCTGCCTGGCCTGTTGCGTTCCTCCAGCTCTACACTGTGTGTTGTCTTTTTTATTTTTTTGAGTGATTTGGGTGAAGCTAGCTCAGCTGTCATTTGTTACCTGGTCCTAAGTGCCCCTGAAATGGAATGATTTGCTAGGCGCTAGGCCATGCCAGAGGACAGCATAAAATTCCAATCTGAAGAGGTGAGAGAATGCTGAAATTTCTGCTGAAGGCTGTGGACCAAGCTTGGGGTTTTACTGTTTTGTCTTCCTCATTCTTTCAAGGGATTCACCCCTAACTGCCGTTGGGCTGATCGAGTTTCAGGGCCATTTCAGAAGGGCCAACACCATTGCCGCAAGTCTGGAGTCACATGTAGGCCAGACCAGCTTGGGATGGCAGATTTCCTTCCCTAAAGGACATCAGTGAGCCAGATGGGCTTTTATAACAATCACAGTCACCATCACTGAGACAAGCTTTCAATTCCCGGTTTATTAATACCATACATATTCTACCAGCTGTCATCCTGAATCTGAACTTGTGTCACCACAACACTATCATGTGCCTGCAGTCTATCAGTCCAATGGCCTGAACACTATACCCAAGAAGGATCAATTCTGTTATAAGGATACTCAACAAGTAAATGCTCCCTACTCAATAACCACCTGCTTTATTTATTTGGACTTTGTTAAAATGTTGGCCATGATGTGAAGATGCTGATATGGGACTGGGGTGGACAAAGTCAGAAGTCACATGGCACCAGCTTATAGTCCAACAGGTTCACTTGAAATCACAAGCTTTCAGAGCCAAGTCTTACTTTGCACTTCACAGGGCAAATGCAAGAATGCCAAATCTCAAGCAATTTACACTAATTTATACGACAGAAGAAAAGGTTGGTAAGTCACCTCTGATTGGCTGAGATATTGCCACAGAGGAAGTGATTCATAAACAGGGACCCATTCCCTGCAAAAAGGAATGTGTTCAAGCTCCGCAGGTTGGTTTGAATTAGTTTGGAGCATGGGAACCCTGTAGCTCCACAATTCAGAGAGATGATGGTTGATCTGACTGCAATCTAACTAAATCCCTCTCCCTGAAATTGTTTAGATAATAAAATCAAGCAAAATTAACTACATTTCTAACTACTCCTCAAAGAGTTGAATACAACTCAAATGGTTTCTTAATAATAAACATTTTTTGGTCATTCATATAAACAAATTTATTTTACAGGAAGGTTTATTTGGTTGAACTGAGCAGGTCTGGCAGCATCTGTAGAAAGAACTCTGTTCAGAAGAGGGGTCACCGGACCTGAAATATGAGCTCTGCTTTCTCTCCACAGATGCTGCAAGACCTGCTGAGTTTCTCCAGCTACTTCTGTTCTCCTTTCTGATCCAACATTTGCAGTTAGTTGTTTTATCATATTTGGTTTAGCTATTTTAGCTTCATATTGAACGGGGTTCCATATTTAGAGTCACAACATGACAGGAGTAACGTAAGTGTAAGGTAATATTGCTACTTAACCTCATTCTTCCTACATTTACACAAATTGAGCATGAGGTGCTTTGTCTGCAACCACAGATAACTGCTGCCCTCACAGAAAACAAAAGTCATGTTGAGGTTGTACAGGATATTTGTGAGGCCCCTTCTGGAGTATTGTGTCAGATCTGGTTGCCCAGTTATATGAAAGACATTATCAAGCCAAAGAAGGTTCAGAAGAGATTTACCAGGATGTTGGCAGGTTTGGAAGGTTTGAGTTACAGAGAAAGGCTGGATATGCTGTTGAGTACGTTAATAGCAGAATTGACTCTTCTTGGATGTAGTGGTCATGCGACTGGACTGATAGACTACAGGCCCAAGATGGTGTTGTGGTGACTCACGTCCTTTAGGGAAGGAAATCTGCCATCCCACTGGAACGTAGGAGATTGAGAGGGAACCTTACAGGAGTTTATAAAATAATGAGGGGTACAGATAGAGTTAATAGTAGTTGTCTTTTCCCTAGGCTAGGGGATTTCAAGAGTAGGGGACATGTTTTACTTAGGTGAGAAGAAGAGATTTAAATAAGACATGGGGGACAATGTTTTTTACACAGACGGTGGTTCGTGTGTGGAATGAACTTCCAAAGAAAGTGATGGATACAATTATAACATTTAAAAGACATCTGGGCAAATACACGAATAAGAAAGGTTTGGAAGGATATGGGCGAGGAGCAGGCAAGTGGGACTAGTTTAGTTTGTGATTATGGTCAGCATGGACTGGTTGGACCAAAGAATTTGTTTCCATGCTGTATGACTCTATAACTCTATGACTTGCACCTTTGTGTCTTTGGGGGGGATTGCTTTTATGGAATACACCCTTTTAACATTTTCTACTCAAGGATTTTGAAACCTTAAAAGCGTTGCACTGCTTAAAATAATCTTGCAAGATTACTATGTTATCAGCCTTTGGAATTTAACATCTTTGTGGACAAAAGTCAAGGTTCTCAGGCTCAGTTTTTTATGCAAAAGTAGGGGGTCTATTTTAGATGAGAAACACTTTGGAAGGTTGAAATTCACTCTGCCCCCTCATCCTGCTTCCATAGAGTTGTGAGGTCAGGGATCATCATTAAACCGGTTCAGAACTACACTCAATTACCTCACAATTTGAGGCTGTTCCAAATCTAGCTACATAATTGTAACTGGCATTTTTGGATTATTCCATATGACAGAGCTTGCCAGCATAGGGCACTTAAACCAAAAACCCAAATTTGGTTGCAAATGTAACTGATGTTTTTCACCGTTTTGTTCGGAGCTGGGAAGTATGTGCTTGGTGGAACACAACAGAAATTCATTAATGGTGTGACCAGTATAAATGCGAGGACAACCTATTTGTTTCAGTCTTTTGTATATTTACTCCTACCCTGCACATTCCAGCATCAGCCCAGTTTGATTGGTGCCACTGGTGTCTCCCAGTTAGAATCATGTCAGCTCAACGCTGTTCCAGGAGTTGAATGCATTCTACAATTTGGCACTCCCAGCAGCAAAGATGGATTCACAGCTACTCCAGGCTGAGGGATTTCCAGCAAAATAATAATGTTTACTTCCATGGAGAACATAAAGCACAGCTCCTTAAGGCTGTCAACAATTCCACTTTTCACTTGCAAACTAAATATTTTGTCCCCTAGTTAGGAGCCTGAGTTTATGCTGACTTCAGTAAATACCATTGGATCAAACACTCTGCCCGATCAAGTGCACTACAACAACAACTGTGAGCGTATCGCAATGTGTTTCTTCTTGAATGTACCAATTACAAATTCAACGTGTCTTCTTTTGACCCTCCCTGCATTGAGAGAGCAATTGAATGTCAATTCCTAACCGGGCAAGGGACAAGCAATCACCTTGTGTTTAAGAAGTAAGTATTTGTCCAGGAAATTGAAAGCTGGGCCTTTTCCGTGACAACCGAGGTCTCATTGGCTCAGTACCCTTGACACCATTAATCCCTTCTCGAGACAATAGGACCCAAGTGGAGCCTTGCTCTTAAACTGGTGCTCCGTTCCCGTACAATACTGGGGGAGATAATGGTAATGTTACTGGACTAATAATCTAGAATCCCAGGTTCACGTTCTGCAGCCAGAAGTTCAAACCCCACTATGGCTGATGGTGAAAATTTGGATTCAGTTTTTAAAAATCAAGCTACATGGTAACCATTGTCACATTTTTAAAAAAATCTAATTCACTCATGTCCTTTCAGGAAGGAAATCTGTCATTCTCACCAGTCTGGCCTACACATGGCTGCACAGCAATGTGGGTGACTCGTAACCCCTTCTGGAGCAATTTGGGATGGGCAATAAATGCTGGTCTGAGCTAATGCGACCCACATCCCGCCAATGAATGCAAAAATAGTGACTGACTGCCTTTTCTCCCTCGTTTCTGAGGACTTCCACTCGATTGGTCCAAACTGACAGGGAATCACTGCCTGCAGGATAGCCGGCCAGCAGACACTAGTTTTTACAGCTTGACGTCCACACTTGACCAATTTTCAGGCTGGTCAGCAATATGTGGATTGAGTTGCGCAGAGCAGTCATACTGACAGTGCCACAAGTTGCAACCAGGTTTTGACGTATTGCAGTGTTTTGACATCACCTTCTGGAGGAAGGCGAACCAGAAAACTCTCTCACCTATACCGCTTGTCATCAGGCGTGCTTGATGGACATACAGGATGAGCTGCCTAGTGCAGCTCCTACAGTCAACAAGTCCTACTGTTGGACTTAGACTCTGTGCTCCTAGCCCAGAGGTAGAGACAGTGCCCACTGCGACACAAGCGCTCCCATTGAATGATTACATTTTGAAATACACCATCGGCTGTGGAGACACTAACATTGCGAAATTTGTTATACTAATGCAATTTCTTTCTTCCTTCAACAGAGTATTGACTGCTAACACTTTTGAGCCACAGGAAAGGATCTGTGTACGCTGCTATCTTTGGGCTCTGCAGACAAAGCAAGAATTCTCTGCTTAAAAATCATCACAGTCCTTAGCATTTAAACTGCCCATGTTTAAATCAGATAATTACTTAAATTGGCAAATAAGTGCTAACTGCTTCATTATCATCAATCACAAAATTGTTATCTAGTGTGCGTTTAGCATCCTGTGGACTTTGGACAGAAACAGGTGCTGATTTACGAATTTGTGCCTCATTAAGTGCATTTTCCTTCTATACATAATCTTTTTTGTGAACCGTGAACTAAACTCGCAGCTCTGCAGTCAAATTCAGTCAGTAAACAATGCCTCTTTAAGGTCAAATATCTCGCGTGCTTAATGCCTTTTAAATGGTGTGGGCTTACAGTTTACAGAACTGACTGCACTACTGCGAAATTTAAAACAACTACCACAAAAAACAACTTGTCCTTCCCTCTTGTAAGCAGTCCAAAGGGTGCAATACCTCTCTTTGACGCCTTAGTCTACTCTTCAATCACCTACCACCACCCCCTCTTCCACCACACCCCCACCCCCACCTCCCCGACTCCTACCAACCATGGCACCTCTCTGTGCAAACACTAGAGATATAACACATGGCCTTCGACCATCTCTCTCATCGCTGCTGAGCACCAAGTACACCTTCCAGGTGAAGCACTGGTTTCTGTGCGCTTCCCTTGAACGAGGCTAGTGTGTTCACTGTTCCCAAAGAGGCCTCCTCTCCAATGGGCTGAATGGGTTACTGCTTTACAGAACACCGCAACCCAGGCAGTGAGCAAGCATGACTCTGAGCATCCGAGAGCCTGCAACTTTCGTCTTGATCTCATGCTCCCATCTCTGTCCTCAGCCTGCTGCAATGTTCCAAAGAAGCCCAATGCCAGCCTCAAGGAACAGCATCTTATCTTTCCATCCAACAATTCACAGACTTCTGGACTCAACTACAAGTTCAATAATTTCAAACTATTATCTCTGGTCTTCTCAACTGATCTCCGCAATCACAGAGCGTTCACCCTCTATAGTTGAGGTGCTGGCAAACAGCGTCACCTATAGAGTCATAAGGATGTAGAGCAATGAAACAGACCCTTCGGTCCAACTTGTCCATGCTGACCAGATTAAACTTGTCCCAGATTAATCTAGTCCCATTTGGCCCATATCCCTATAAACCCCTTCTATTCACACACTTATCCAAATGCCTTTTAAAAGTTGTAATTGTACCAGCCTCCACCGCTTCCTCTGGCAGCTCATTCTATACATGCACCATGCTCTGCATGAAGAAGTTGCCCCTTAAGTCCCTATTATATCTTTCCCCTCTCACTTTAAACCTATGCCCTTTAGTTTTGAATTCCTCTACCTTAAGGAAAAAGACCTTGGCTTTTCGCCTTATCCATGCCCCTCATGATTTTATCAACCTCTATAAGGTCACCCTTCAGCCTCTGACACTCCAGGGAAAATAGCCCCAGTCTATTTCACATCTCCCTATAGCTGAAACCCTCCAACCCCGGCAACATCCTTGTAAATCTTTTCTGCATGCTTTCAAGTTTAAATATATCTTTCCTATAGCAGGGAGACCAGAATTGAATGCAGTCTTCCAAAAATAGCCAAACACCAATCTGGAAATGATTTTAATGACTGATATCAGTATTAGTCAACAATGTTAGCATGATGGTGTTCTGTAATGTTAAAAGCCATACTGTAAAGATGCAGAAATGAAAACAGAAGTTGCTGGAAAAGGTCAGCAGGTCTGGCAGCATCTGTGAAGAGATATCAGAGTTAACATTTCCAGTCCACTCAGATAAAAGTTCTGAGGAAGGGTCACCAGACCCGAAACATTAACTCTGATTTCTCTTCACAGATGCTGCCAGACCTGCCAACCTTTTCCAGCAACTTCTGTTTTCATTTCTGAATTATAATATCCACAGTTCATTCAGTTTTTATTTTGAAAAGATGCAGGACAGGTCCAATAGGATCCTACACTGTAGGTACAATAGTGGACCTGGAAATGATCACAATCTACATTTAACTCCTTAGGCTACTGTGGTGACAATCTGGAATCGCCCAGCCTCTCATTGGCTGCTTATGATTTCATTCATTTGAAAAGCATCTCCAGGTTGGTTTGCAAATGCCCACAAATAAATGTCTCTTCCCTCACGTTGGGCTCACTTGTTGCGAATACTTTGGGCTCCAAACTACCAGTCTTCAGGGCGTCCCATGCCATATGCACTGAAATCCAGGCAATCTGGTTCAAAACCAGACATCTGGCCACCCCAGCAGTGTCGGGACTACAACCCTCATTAATGTTTATATAGACGCAAAGGTGGCCTTGCTGACAAAACTGCACCATTTCTATTACAAGCAACCACCGCACACACGTGTGAATCAAAAAAACCTGCAACGTTAACTTGACTGGGAAGCTAAAAGACCTGCCCTCCCAATGCTCTACAGATGAAGAAACCAACCTTGCTGACTGTCTTCATTCCTTTGCTAGCAATCAAACTACTTTGTTATTTTGCAGTGGGGCTTCAGGCACTGGTCTTGCCATCGGGGTAACCAGGGAGATGTTTTGTCACGATGTTCCCACTCTCAAAGCTGGTTGCAGGTGCTAAATTGTCACCTGCGTCCCTTTGAGATGAAGGCTTTGGTAAAACACTTCAAAGGCAATTTGTTTCCAGCCGTGTAATGAGTAAACAATTGTGCAATCCAGTTATTTGATCAAGTCCTGTCATCGAGAGGTGATGTGTAAGTTGTGAATATCTGGGAACTGTCATACGAAACATGTAAGAAAGTGTATTGTTGAAAATGCTGATACACATTTATCTTGAACCTTCAAACTTACCCTGCAGAACATGCATTAGTTGAATAGTTCAAAGGCATTTTATTAATGTCAAGAAAATTAGCTATTTATTAGCAACTTTTTATTTTGTCCCAGGCAGTGTTGCCTTCAACATTGTTCTATCCTGTTCAGGTCAGAAACAAACAAGCAACAATACATCCAATGGCTTGTTCATTACTTTGCTCTACCCTGATGCCAAGCAACGGGCCTCATTTACACTGAGAAACTGCTCTCACTTTTCCATGGGCTAGTTTGCCCCTGCTCCTCTGATGCTGCCTGGCCTGCTCTGTTCCTCCAGCTACGCCTCTGACTCCAGCATCTGCAGTTTTTGCTATCTCCGAACATATAGCTTGCTGTATTTCTATACTGTGTTCCAGGCTTAAACTTTACTTCAAAAGGCTTCCGAAAGCAGCAGGCACCAAGTCTTATTTGCTTACAGTCATTTGTTTTAATGTTTCATACCATGCCTGCTTATAATCATTGAATTTCAAAACAATAAATGATTTCCATTTGATTCTGAACAATTTATCCAGCTTTATGTCACAAACGACTCTGTTTAACATCAAACACAAAGCCACAGCACCTCAGGTTTCACAACACTGACATCAGTTTAATCTGAAAATATAATTAACTTACTCCATCATTCCCCACGTAATTATGATCGAGCGTGTGTTATTTTTTATCTCTATTTGTACAATGCTATCTTTTCAATCTTTAGCCTCATGATCAATGCAACACAAGCAGGATACTGCTGAGGCTGGGCAAGTGAAATAAAAACAGAAAAAAAACCCCAGAAATATCAGCAACTTAGGCAGCATCTGTGGGGAAAATAACAGAGTTCACATTTCAGATCAGTGACCTGCCTGTTTGTAGAATCATAGATTCCCTACAGCATGGAAGAAAGCCATGCAGCCCATCAAGTCCACACCGACCCACTAAAGAGCATCCCACCCAGTCCTGACCCCCTCCCTGTAACCATGCATCACCCATGGCTCATCCACCTAGCCTGTACACTACAGGTAATTTATAGCATGGCCAACCCACCTAACCTGCACATCTTTGGACTGTGGGGGGAAACCGGAGCTCCCGGAGGAAACCCACGCAGACACAGGGAGAATGTGCAAACTCCACACAGACAGTCACCTGAGGGTGGAACTGAGCCCAAATCCCTGGTGCTGTGAGGCAGCAGTGCTAACCACTGAGCCACTGTGCCACGCCTCTCGTTGGAACTGGAAGAGGTTTGACACTAAACAATACAGAGATAAATAAGTGGTTCAATAATAACCAGTTCTGAAGAAGGGTCACTGGGCTCAAAACGCTTTCCCTCCACAGATGCAGAGTTGCGCCAGTAATTTCTGTTTTTTGTGTGCATCAGTTCAATAACCTCGCTCAATTGCAACTTGCAGCTGTGGGAGTTTGTCGCACCGAAGTATATTTCATCACAGCTTCAAGTGACAAGTAATTGCTCCATCTGAATGTGATACTTCTGATCCTTAAACTACTGCGAAAGATCAGAGTCTCAATGCAGGAGAAAGGATGCAGCCATTAATTATGGCCACAGTGATCCACCTATACACAGTACATGACATCACATTACAGTCGGAAAGACTATTTTAAACACACACTCGTAATGTGACAAGGGAGAACTGGTTGGTGGGTTATGTCTCTTGGTTAATATGGCAGCGTACCTTTTAGGCATTATCACTATCATTGCATGCGATCTAAGATTATGTCACATATAGACAGGGTGGTTAAGAGGGCATTTAGCATGCTTGCCTTCACTGCTCAGTCCTTAGAGTATAGGAGTTGGGATGTCATGTTGAGGTTGTGCAGGATGTTGGTGAGGCCTCTTCTGGAGTACTGTGCCCAATTCTGGCCACCCTGTTACAGGAAGGATATCATTAAGCCACAGAGGGTTCAGAAGAGATTTACCAGCATGTTCAAGTTATAAAGAAGGACTAGATAGGGTGAGGCTTTTTCACTGGAGCGTAGGAGGTTGAGAGTGACCTCACAGAGGCTTATAAAATCATAAGCGGTATTGATATGGTTAATGGTAGGTGTCTTTTCCCTCGGATGGGGAATTTCAAGACCAGGGGACATATTTTTAAGGCAAGAGGTGGAAGATTCAAACAAGACATGAGGGTTAAATTTTTTGCACAGAAGATCGTTCGCTTGTGGAATGGACTTCCTGAGGAAGTGGTGAATGTGGGCAGAGTTACAACATTTAAAAGACACTTAGATCAGGACATGACTAGGAAAGGTTTGACGGGATATGGGCCAGGAGCAGACAGGTGGGACTAGTTTAGTTTGGGATTATGTTCGGCATGGACTGGCTGGACCAAAGGGTCTGTTTCCGTGCTGTATGACTCTATACCATTTTACCTGATATCACTTGAAGCATGAGGTACTACCGGAAGAACACTGGTCAATTTAACTTTATGTTAGACAAGTCACACATGAGATTGTAATGTTTGCACATAATAGCTAGCTGTAATCAAGTCTGCTAGATTCTTCAGACTATCAGTTTCTTATGTTACGAGGGTTAACAGAAACATTCTCATAATTGGGAAAAAAATCCTGGCAAAGCCCCATCAGTAATGCCTAGAAAAGTCAGTTCCTCAAAGCCACTGCATCCAAAATCTAGGCACAGAGGGGATAGCCTGTGTGAAACACCAAAGGGAATGACTACTTTCAGAGAGTGAAGTGTGTGCCAATGGGATAAAATCTTCAAAAATACGGAGCTAGAAGAGTACAGCTCAGACAGCATTCCCAGTCCCGAAGAAGAGTTCTGACCCGAAACATTGACTTCCTGCTCCTCGGATGCTGTTTGACCTGCTGTGCTTTTCCAGGTCCACATTTTTTTGACTCTAACTTCCAGTATCTGCGGTCCTTTCTGTCTCCGAGATAAAATGTTAGGCCTTTTCATATTGTTCTAGAACCATTCTCCCGAATGAACCATTTTTCTCCTCCGGTCCTGATCGATATTCCTTCATCGTTTGTTATGGATCTGAGTCTGAAAGCAATGCTCTGATGGTGCACATGGGCGTTTGGTACCCCACCTCCTGGTGACATTGGCCAAAAATGCAGCCGCAAAAAATAACACGTGGGAGGCAATGTAGGCTTGACATACAATCATCACGTAAAAATCACCAGAACAAGTGGCTCTGGGTTCCTAGTCCAATACTACCACTGTGCTATCCCCTCTTCTTCATAAAGTCACCATTGTCTTACCAGACCATAGGGCTGCTCTGTTACTGGAAAGAGATGGCTGGTTGGACTTTAACTAGAGGGTCCCCACACCTCAGGCAAGGGGAGAGCTTGAGAAGGACAGTTCTTCATGGTAACCTCAGCCAGTACAGGAATTGTACCCTCAGCATTAGCATCACTCTGTGCTGTAAACCAAATGCCCAGCCAGCCAACTGAACTAACCAACACCCTTGGCAGACCTTTACCTCTTGTTCGATACGGCATGCACTACATAAAGAGGCAATGCAGATAGTCCCACTCACCTGCTCTTAATCCTGTAGCCCGACAAAATTGTTTCCATTTCAAACAGGCATCCCAATTCCCTTTTCAAAAGTTACCACTGATAGGCAGAAACATTGAATACAGGAGCAAGAGTAAGCCATTCGGCCCTATGAGCCTCTTCTGCCATTCAAAATGATCATGGCTGATCATCCAACTCAGTCCCCTGTTCCTGCTTTCTTCCTGTACCCTGTGATCCCTCCAGCCCTAAGAAACATATCTAACTCCTTCTTGAAAATATTCAATGCCTTCTGTGGCCGAGAATTCCAGAGGCTCTTCACTCTCTGGGTGAAGACATTTCTCCTCCATAATTTTAGACTGCGACCCCAAGATTCTGGACTCCCCAGTTTTTGGGAACATCCTTCCTGTGTTTCCCCTGTCTAGCCGTGTTTCTGTAGCTATTAAGTACTGGGCTGGGATTTGAACCCACATGTCTGGCTCAGAGGTAATGAAGCTATTCACTGCTCTTCAAGACCTTACCCCCTCCTCACTACTATCCTTTAAAACACAGTTTCTCAAACATTTCAGGTTTAATGATCCCTTATCATCATGTACTCCACTTCTAAATTGTGAGGTCATCATATGGAAGTGTTGCAATTAAAGCCTATTTCAATATTGTTTTATGAAGATACAGGCTCTGCCCTTTGAGTTAGAACTGGGAAGTCATAGAAACATAGGATACAGTGCAGGAGGAGGCCATTCAGCCCTTCGAGTATGTTCTGACATTCAATGTGAGCATGGCTAAGTATCCTACTCTGTCCCCTGCTCCTGTTTGCTGGGATACAGGATTTCAGAGGCTCTCCATTCCCTGTGTGAATGAACTTTGAGGTGATTCTCAGAATCTGTTTTCCTCACCCTTTCAGGCAATGCTTTCTGGATCACGATAACTCGCTTTGTAAAATGAATACAGGGACAAACCTGATACTTACACCCACAAAATGCAGTGTCAGGTGCAGGTTTAAGCTCAACAATCAGAAATTCATGACCTTTTAGCAGCGTTTCTCCTTTGAAAAAGGCAGCGTCTAAGTTGAATCTAAAAGGCGTCTGTTAGCAACTGTTTACTTTATGCAGTTCTCAGCAGTAATGTCTAGATCAGTACGAGATTCAGGTCCTAGATATGGAGCTTTTCATCTTCATATCTGAGATTAGAATCTTTTTACTAATCCAGGCACTGCTTCTAAGAACTTGATGGAGTAAGCCATTTACCAACAGATGCCTCAGAATACGGTGATTAATTGGTTTAATTGTTATTAACAGTAAGACCATTAATCATCAAAAATATCTCCTTAGTTGCAAATAATAATCCACATCTCAATAGTTTAGACATCAAAGCCAGAAAATCGTAATGCCCATTTTAAGTAATTTGTTAAAATTTTGAACGAAACACCAGATTACAAACACAGGAAGACAAATCGAAAGGATTTATGACAATGAGGGGCTTTGGTTACATGGGTAGATGAGGGAAACATGGGCTGCTAACCTTGGAGAAAGGTGAGTCTGAGAAAGGGGCTTGATAGAGGAGTCCAAAGCTCTGAGAGGTCTTGACAGGGTAGATGGCTAGAAGGACGTTAGTGGAAGGATGAAGAGACAGGACGTACAGATTTCGAATGACAAGCCAAAGGAGCAAAGTTTGCATTAGGGAAAATTTACTTTCATGCAGGAAGTGGGCACCTGAATGGTTGGTAGGAGGAGAGTCAGTTGTGGCTTGAAACTGGTAACTGCATGAGCACACGAAGGCAAGAATTTGCGGGGCGATGGGGGAAAGGATGGGAGGAGTGGGACCAAATCTCTTCTCTCGCAGAAAACTGAACTAACCTCCTTCTGTGCAACAACTAGTGCACAACTCCAATTTATAAAATAAATCTTCCAGTTAAAACATCCTTATTCTGAGGCAATCTTATGACAACTTCCAATCATCACGGCTTACATGAAACGCCAGTCAAACCAGTTAAAGGAGACAGGTAAAGCACAAGAACAAAACATATCATTACCTTTACTCGTGCCGCAGTATTGATCCACATTCAAGCAAAACACAAACTGGAGCATAATTTGTCCTGCAATTTCTCTCCCCCTCGAATTCCCCTGATAGACTGGTGGTGTTCAGTTTGTTCAAGATGTTCTATTGTGTGTGTATCCTACTCTGGCACCAATCATTATGCTCTGCATGTGTTACCTGGTGACTCCCTGCCAAATGCCAAATAAACTGAAGTGTATTCAAATCTGGTTTTGAACACATTTCTTTCTAAACATCATTTCCCCTTTTAATCTCTATTCTGCTAAAAAAGATCACATATATCATGCCCTTGTATGAAGTGCGAGTGTGTCTCGCACACAGTCCTTAAAAATGAAGACAGATCTCAAAACCTTTCTCCTCAAAAATCATTCAAGGTCAGAGACAACCATGGATCAACCCAGCACAAACATATTTGTCGACTTACAAATGTCATATAGGAGCTCAGTGACACAAGATCTAAGCCAGGCAGAAAGGAAATAGCAGCAGCTCTCAGTTGTTTAATATCAAACACACCAAATATTTTTGCATTAACAAGGGAAAAGCTCAGAGAAAATTCTATGCAGCTACCAAATGCATGCTTTGTGCATGAGAATGATAAGAATAATAGCAATGGAAACTTCTCGCAGCCTTATCTCCCATCAGCACCTTCGATTGATACACAGCCCACATACTGTATTTGGAGGCAGGGGGGGCAGTAAAATTCCTTACATGACATTTGACAGTGGTCCACTACATGCAGATTCCCCTGCTCCTCATCTCTACTCCCACTGTTTCTCGCATTTATTATTTTTATGAGCTTTCTTCCTCCAGCACCCTATCGCCCATGTTTCTAATGAAAATAACTACTTACAAGTGCAGTGCACACAATGCCAAAAGTGAGGAAGAGTAGGGACAGCATTTTTCATATTTACACTACACGCAGACACGGGGTCCAACAATATTTTATTATTTGATGGGATGTGGATTGTGCTGGCTGGGCCAGTATTTATTGTCCATCCCTAAATGTCCTTGATCTGGTTAGCTGGTGTCAGGGGACTGGTGGGAGTCAACCACTTGCTGTGGGCCTGAAATCAGACATTGGGCAGGCCAGAGAAGGAAGGAAGGAAGATTCCCTTTGTTCAAGGACAATGGTTAACCTGATGGGGTTTTAACAACAGTGATTGCAAGGTCACCATTAGGCCAGTTTTTCTTTGAATTCAAATTTCACAGTCTGGCCCATCTTGTCATTTGAACCGAGCTTCTCAAAACATTAGTCTGGCGTTCGGGATTACTTGTCCAATGGTATTACCATTACAGCACTGTCACCTCTTTATCAACAGGCTAGTCTGCACAGTCTCAGAGTCTGTTAAAGCACAAAACGAACATTACTAACTTATCCATTCTGAGGAAGGGGTCATTGCACCCCTGAAAGGTGAACTCTGATTTCTCTCCACAGGCGCTGCCAGACCTGCTGAATTTTTCCAGCAACTTCTGTTTTCGTTTCTGCTAATAGTTGGGGTGGTGGGTTGCCACCAATCCGCACTTTCGATACTTGGTCTGAAGGTCAGTTGGGTTAATGGTGGCAGAGGGCGAATCACTGGAGCAGGATTTTCCAAAGTGGGGGTCGGTACCCCAAGTGGGATCGTGAGGGGGTTGCAATGGCTGATGTCCATGGGTCTTCACCTCCCTGCTCAGCAAGGGGTCATGACAATTACCAAGCATCCAAATGGGATCACAGAGGGAAAATGCTTGGGAAGCATTAGTGAGTCTGAACAAGAAGAGGCACTTGCCTTCACAACTAAATGTGGTTTATTGCATTACGGCAACAAGGATAAGGTTCATCGGCTAGTTAGGTATAATTACTAGGACCATCGGGAGTCAGAGATGACTCGTCCATGCTCACTGGGATCTCACAGCAGACTCCTCTTTGTCTATTCAAAGCTGTTTGGCATCATCAGATTGGAGCTGAATGCAGTCTCCAACATTAACTCTTACAGCAAGAATGAGTGAATCTTAGAGGGATCTGAGTGATGTGGGCTATGGTGAGGTTTGTGGCAGGACTGTGCGAGAAGTCCAGCGACTCCCACCTCGAATTCGGGAGCATCTCTCTGGAACGTTTCTGCACTTTCTGAGCGGCGAGGCGAGTTCCTCACGAGGCAGTGGGGAGTTGCCAATTGAACGGGATTACAGCCTGGTAAACCCTTTGATCATGCTGCAAACCACCTCGTTAGGCATTCAGCCTCCTATCTTACCAAATGCGCCGACCAGGCTAGTCTTTGGGAAATCGTGCCAGCCAGAGTGGATACCTGGTGACTTCAGCTCACCGCTAACTGTGAGGAGACTCCAGGCACTCAACACCAAACAGCATCTCAGGGCAGGACCACGGGCACCAGCCAAATGCACCCCTCATCAATGGATGCTGACATCTGACATTTGCCGACCTCTCCTGATGACTGTGGCCCCTCTCTGATCCACTTGCAGACCCACTCAGGAAGCACAGTCCTGCATTGGAGGGTGCACTGGCAAGTGGCATTGAAAGATTGCAGCAGGAATGGTTTTACACACACAGACAGGCACCCAGCTCATGGATTGGACCAAGTGCATCTCAGTGCGGCTCACCTGCTCTACCAGTGGATAGCTGCATATCCTTAGCATCCATGCTTTCTCTTACCATGACTTGCCTGTTAGCACATTAATGCTCTGGCTAAAACTCATCGTAATGCTGCATTGTTGTACTCTTCAGCACAGGCACAGAGACACACACATGCAGACAGACACATTCACACACCCACACACACATAGGCACACACATGCACACAGACACATGCACACAGACACATGCACACACAGACTTGCACATAGACATGCATGTACACACACAGAAACACACACACACATATATACAGGCACACACATATACAGACACACACACACAGAGACACACACACACACACACACACAGAGACACACACACACACACACACAGAGACACACACACAGACACACACAGACGCACACGCACACACACGCACACAGATACAGACACACACACACACACAGATACACACACACATACAGACAGACACAGACACAGACACACACACACTCATACAGACACACACACTGACACACACACACAGACACACAGATACACACACAGACACACACAGATACAAACACACACACACACTCATACAGACATACAGACACACAGATACAAACACACACACACACACTCATACAGACACACAGATACAAACACACACAGACACACACACTCATACAGACACACACACACATACAGACACACAGACACACACACACACATACAGACACACAAATACAGACACACACACATATAGACACACACACACACTCATACAGACACACACATAGACACACACACACATACAGACACACAGATACACACAACACACAGATACACACATACATACAGACGCAGACACACACACACTCATACAGACACACACACACACTCATACAGACACACAGATACACACATACATACACAAACACACACACACATACAAACACACACATACATATACAAACACACATATATACAGACAGACAGACACACACACAGGGACACATGCACACACACACAGAGACACACATGCACACAGGGACACACATGCGCACACACACACAGATACACACGCGCACACACACAGGGATACACACACACACACACACACACACACACAC
>JAHRHZ010000059.1:21404208-21432355 GCA_024137785.1 Ginglymostoma cirratum | reverse complement strand
TGTGTGTGTGTGTGTGTGTGTGTGTGTGTGTGTGTGTGTGTGTGTGTTGGCGTGTGCACGTGTGTCAGACCAGATAAACTCCCACTGATATTTACAATTCAAATGTCTTTCTGAATAATTCGAAACCTTCTGCATTCAGATTGCCAGCAAGAAGCATTTGAAAAGCCACCTGCTCTGAATTCGATGAGTAATTTGATACAGACACTGCGATTTGTCACACTGAATGGTCTTCTGCTAAGATCTTTGTTAGGCACGGCAAAGACTGGCTTGCTGAATAACAGCACAATTCATATTTCTTTGCATCCTATCAACAATTATGCTTTGAGAAGCAGTCAAGTGAGCAGATAGGTTAGTTAGCAAACACCAGAAGTAGAAATACCAGATAACAAGCATGGGGCTGGATGAACACAGCAGGTCAAGCAGCATCATAGGAGCAGGAAAACTTGACGTTTCGGGCCTAAACCCTTCATCAGAAATGGGGGAGGGGAAGAGGGTTCTGAAATAAATAGGGAGAGAGGGGGAGGCGGATAGAGGATGGATAGAGGAGAGGATAGGTGGAGAGGAGGCAGACAAGTCGAAGAGGCGGGGATGGAGCCAGTAAAGGTGAGGATAGGGAGGAGATAGGTCAGTCCAGGGAGGACGGACAGGTCAAGGGGGCGGGATGATGTTCGTAGATAGGAGATGGGGCTGTGGCTTGAGGTGAGAGGAAAAACAGGTTAGGGAGGTGGAGATGAGCTGGGCTGGTTTTGGGATGCGGTTGGGGGAGGGGAGATTTTGAAGCTTGTGAAATCCAATTGATTTCACAATCAATTGATTGTGAATTGATTGTCAATTGTGAATTGATTTCACAATTGATACCATTGGGCTGCAGGGTTCCCAGGCTGAATATGATTTACTGTTCCTGCAGCCTTCGGGTGGCATCACTGTCGCATTGCAGGAGGCCAAGGATGGACATGTCATCTGAGGAATGGGAGGGGGAGTTGAAATGGTTCACGACTGGGAGGTGCAGTTGTTTGTTGCGAACTGAGCGCAGGTGTTCTGCAAAGCGGTCCCCAAACCTCCGCTTGGTTTCCCCGATGTAGAGGAGGCCACAACGGGTGCAGCGGATGCAGTATACCACATTGGCAGATGTGCAGGTGAACCTCTGCCTGATGTGGAAAGTCTTCTTGGGGCCTGGGTTTGGGGTGAGGGAGCCGCATTTCCCGGAACACATCCCTCACGCCCCGTCCCCGCAATAATAACCAAAAAAGAATCCCCCTCGTCCTCACATACCACCCCACCAACCTCCGGATCCAATGCATCATCCTCCGACACTTCCGCCATCTGCAATCAGACCCCACCACCAAAGACATTTTTCCCTCCCCACCCTTATCTGCCTTCCGGAGGGACCACTCCCTCCACGACTCCCTTGTCCGCTCCACACTCCCCTCCAGCCCCACCACACCCGGCACTTTTCCTTGTAACCGCAGGAAGTGCTACACCTGCCCCCACACCTCCTCCCTCACCCCAATCCCAGGCCCCAAGAAGACTTTCCACATCAAGCAGATGTTCACCTGCACATCTGCCAATGTGGTATACTGCATCCGCTGTACCCGTTGTGGCTTCCTCTACATCGGGGAAACCAAGCGGAGGCTTGGGGACTGCTTTGCAGAACACCTGTGCTCAGTTCGCAACAAACAACTGCACCTCCCAGTCGCGAACCATTTCAACTCCCCCTCCCATTCCTCAGACGACATGTCCATCCTTGGCCTCCTGCAATGCCACAGTGATGCCACCCGAAGGCTGCAGGAACAGCAAATCATATTCAGCCTGGGAACCCTGCAGCCCAATGGCATCAATGTGGATTTCACAAGCTTCAAAATCTCCCCTCCCCCAACCGCATCCCAAAACCAGCCCAGCTCATCTCCACCTCCCTAACCTGTTTTTCCTCTCACCTCAAGCCACACCCCCATCTCCTATCTACGAACATCATCCCGCCCCCTTGACCTGTCCGTCCTCCCTGGACTGACCTATCTCCTCCCTATCCTCACCTTTACTGGCTCCATCCCCACCTCTTCGACTTGTCTGCCTCCTCTCCACCTATCCTCTCCTCTATCCATCCTCTATCCACCTCCCCCTCTCTCCCTATTTATTTCAGAACCCTCTTCCCCTCCCCCATTTCTGATGAAGGGTTTAGGCCCGAAACGTCAAGTTTTCCTGCTCCTGTGATGCTGCTTGACCTGCTGTGTTCATCCAGCCCCATGCTTGTTATCTCGGATTCTCCAGCATCTGCAGTACCTTTTATCTCAAGTAGAAATACCATCCTGGTTGTTAGCTTGAGAAGCAGTTCCACTGTTCCTTGATCATGTTTACCTTGGCCACAGCTAGGGTACTGTGTGCAGTTCCGGAATCCACATTATAGCAGGGATGTGATTGTACTGCAGACGGTGCAGAGGAGATTTACCAAGATGTTGCCTGGGCTGGAGAGTTCATTTATGATGGGAGATTGGATCGATTTGGGTTGTATTCCTTGGAGCAGAAATGATTGAGAGGCATAACATTTTAAGAGGCGTGGATAGGGCAGATAAGGAAAGAATCTTTCCCCTTGGTGGAGGGGGCATATATTTAAGGTAAGGGTCAGGAAGTTTTAAGGAGATGTGAGGAAAAACTTCTTCACCCAGAGGCTGGTAGGAATCTGGAACTCACTGCCTGTAAGGCTGGGTGAGGCCGAAACCCTCATAACATTTAAGAAATATTTAGAGGCGCAGTTGTGATTCCAAGGCATACAAGGGCATGGCTAAGTGCTGGGAAATGGGATTAAAATAGATAGGTGCATGTTTTTGACTGGCCCAGGCTAGTGCTGGAGACCTAGGCCCGAAATGTCAAGCTTTCCTGCTCCTCTGATGCTGCTTGGCCTGCTGTGTTCATCCAGCTCCACACCTTGTTATCTCGGATTCTCCAGCATCTGCAGTACCTTTTATCTCTATCCTATGTATTTACTTTTACGCAGCTCTACATGTTAGGGCTAACTATCAATAAAAGGTTACAACTATGCAGAACAACCAAGTAAATTACAGAAACAAAGAATAGAAAACACTGGAAATTATCACCAAGTCAGCGGGAACATAGATTTTGGAGTTACAAGCAGATCAGCCATGAATGTAAGTGCTGGATCAGGGTAGAGGGACTGAATAGCCAAGTCCTGTTCCTTTCTCATGTTCATTCACTAGTCAGTATCGGTGGAGTCAGTGCATGAGTTAATGCGAAAGGGTTGTAGACCTTGGATTAAACTCTAAATGGGCCACATGTAAAAGAACACACATACGCACTCTCTCATACACATACTTACATGCACACACACAGGCACACTCTCAGACACACACACATTATCTCTCTCTCACATTCAGACACACACACATTATCTCTCTCTCACATTCAGACACTCACACCCACACACACACACACTCTCTCTCTCACACACACACACACACACACACACACACACACACACACGCAATCTCCCTCATGCACACTGAGATGCATGCTCACATACTCTCTCTCTCACACTCAGACAAACACACACACATGCACACACACGCACTGTTAGGGAATGGTGAAATATTTACTTCATTATTATAAGACAGGAGACATCATGAGAGGAATTAAAGACATAAATGAGGTACACAGCGTTTGAATAAGAGCATGACAACCAGACAAGGAGACTTCAAGTCGTTAGGTGAAGGAGGATAAAACAAAGATATGTGTTTGTATAGCTTTTGCATAACCACCATATGTTTTAAAGTGTTTTACAGACAATGATGTGTATCTGAAGTGTAGTTGCTGTTTTAATGCATGAAACACAACTTGCACATGGCCACCTCCCACAAGCATCAACGTGATAATGACCACACACCGGGTTTTCGAGATGCTGACTGAAGGATACATATTGGCCAGGGCACTCCCTTGCTCTTCTTCGAAACAGTATCGTGGGATCATTAAGTATCTGTGTGACTGAACAGACTGCATCGAAAATACAGCACCTCCAGCCGTGTAGGACTCGTTCAATACTTCATGTTGTTTTAATGCTCAAGTCTCGGAGCCGGATTTCAACTTGAAACCCTAAGATTCAAAAAGTACTCACAATTGAAATATAGTTTTTCAGCTTTGTGCAATTTGTTCAGAGGGTGTGGATGTTACTGGCTAGGCCAACATTTACTTCCCAGCCCTACAAAAAGAGTTGCATGTTGAAAACTCTGTTCCTCACTGGAAAAGTGGTAGCTGGATCATTTTTCTCAGTAACCATGCCTGAGGACCATAAGGCTGAAAATAATTTGGCTTGACATTATTTACAGAGTTTGCATGACATAGTTATCCTCCACTTCCTCCATTTCACAGGAGGAGGCACAATCTTTGGGAGAAGCTTCGAGTCATGAGTTCTGCCTGCTGACTCTGTAAATGGACATTGTGAATAGTCATTGTTCACCTTGCTGCTTGGAAAGTAAACAGACATTGCTGATGGATAGACTACCCACTGTGAGTCCTACCACAATTCTTGTTCCATCTCTTACATGTTGGCTGACATCATGTTAGCAATAAACACTCACAAAGTGGTGAGGGGTGCATCTAGCATAGGCACAGGCCTGGCAGCACACTATTCCTGTCTGCTCTCCCCACCCACATCAGAAACAGCAGGCAAAGCAGGTCTCAGCACGTCTAGACATGCCAGTGTCACATTATCTTATACATTTCAAGTCTTTGCAAAAGACAGCGATCTGTCAGAAACTGATCGATGACTGTCACCTATTTCACGATTACAGCAACATCTGAAACTTCTAATCACAAAGGAGAAAAAGAGCTCTCCTGAGACATAAGGCATACGCTGGAACTGCCTAGTGGACCTTCTCTGGACTGCCTGCAAGTCCAGTATATCCTTCCTCAGATAAGGCACCAGAAACTGTTCACAATATTCCAACTGCGGTCCGAACAACACCTGGTATAGTTTTAGCAAAACCTCCTTACCTTTATGTTCCAATGTCCCAGCCTCCAGTGCTCCCTGCAGTAGAGAGAAAAACTCGTCTCTAACTTAAATGAGACATCTGTTATATTTAGATACTGTCCCCGGTTCTAGTCTCTCCCACAAGGGGTAACGTCAGGATCCACCCTGCCAAGTCCTCTCACAATCTTAAATGTTTCAACAAGATCACCTCTCATTCTTCTGAACTTCAATGGATATAGGCCCGACCCTCCCTGGTAGGACAGCCCCTGCATTCTGTGCAGGAATCGGTCAAGTGAGCCTTCTCTGAACTGCTTTGAGTGCAACAATCTCCTTTCGTAAATAAGGAAACTGAAACTGTACACGGCACTCCAGATATGGTTTCATCAACACCTTGTACAACTGCAGAAAAACTTCCACATTTTTATATCTCCACTCTCCTCACAACAAACACCAATATTCCATTTGCTTCCTAATCACTTGCAGCAACTCCACACAAACCATTTCTGTGATTCATGGACACCCAGATCCCGATGTGCTGTAGGGCTCAAATCTTTTTATGCTGTTTTTCCATTCTCCTAGCAAAGTGGACACGTTCACATTTTCCCACCATGTACTCCCTTTGCCTGCTCCCTTAACCATATATTTCATTTGCAGACTCATCCTCTTCACAATTTGCCTTCTGACTCATTATTGCATCATCGGCAAATTCTGCATCCACACAATTTCTTTTAACTTGTGACTGTGTGTGTGTGTGTGAGCGTGTGCGAGCGTGTGCGCGTGCATGTGTGTGTGTGTGCGTGTGTGTATAGGAACATAGAAAATAGGAGCAGGAGTGGGCCATTCGGCCTTTTGCGCCTGCTCCACCATTCAATATGATCACGACTGATCATGCAGTCTCAATATCCCATTCCCGCTTTCTCTCCATACCCCTTGATCGTTCCAGCCACAAGGGTCCAGCTCCCTCTTGAATGTATCAAACGAACTGGCCCCAGTAGCTTCCTGTAGGAGAGAATTCCACAGGTTTATAACTCTGAGTGAAGAAATTCTTCTGCATCTCAGTCCTGAATGACTAACCCTTTACTTTTAGACTGTGTTGGGGGAAGACAGGAAACTCATGGCTGAAGGGGTTATGTGAAGGACTGAAACTATCAGGTAAAGTTAAGACCCTCTCAAAGTGACTGCCCTGGCCACATGCACTAATGTCCCCATCAAAAGCTCTCTGCAGCATTGAAAGCAACTGAAGGCACCCACTGGTTCTCATCTTTGTGGTCCAGTAGTGTGGACTGTCCTTACATGACGCCAGCTGTAATAGCCGAACCTACCTAAACAGCTGAACGTTCTGAAGCTGGAAGTGGAGCAGACGTAGCTACAAATTCAAAAGAGGCAAGAAACAGAAGGA
Source organism: Ginglymostoma cirratum (assembly GCA_024137785.1). Lineage (NCBI taxonomy): Eukaryota > Metazoa > Chordata > Chondrichthyes > Orectolobiformes > Ginglymostomatidae > Ginglymostoma > Ginglymostoma cirratum. The sequence continues at coordinate 21,425,981 of JAHRHZ010000059.1, read as the reverse complement.
ACGAGGATGGAAGGCAAAATATAGACTGAAGGAGGCTGCGATAAAACTATTTTGAGCTGTTAAGGAAAGTCTGCTGTGTAATTAATGTAATTTGAACATGTGGTACAGGTCTAATTACTATACTTTATTCTAATGTTATCTGTAACAGCCTAATAAGTACACCCTCCAAGTTTCATGAAGATAGCTCCCACAGGAGAAAAGAAATGAACCCCAACAGAACTGTGTACTGAAATTATTTCTATTAGCCAGAGAGTGTGGTGGTAAAATTGCTAGGATTATTGCAGAGACGCCACATACTTTCACATTACATTATTACATTGCCAAATTACACTATTCTTAGGGGGAATATATACTATTAACAAAGATTAAGATACAAAGAGGAACCTCATTCTATTGTAGAAGCTTCAAGTAGTAAACATCGCCATTAAGCATTTTTAAGTTGGATCACCTCAGTTCTATTTAGAAGTTAAGAGAGGAATGTTGCTGCTCAATTAGCCCAAATTTTTGACTTGCTGCCAACATTGTGGATTTTCCACAGGTTTTTTTTTTTATAAACACCCCTTTAGTGGCTTATTTCTGTCACTGCAGAGGGATGTCAGGAGTCTGTCACTACACAACAACAACTGATTGAAACAGCTCCCCTTACACAGCCCAAGGGGCTTGACTGGAACGTGCTGCAGAAATATCTGACAGATGGTCGACAAAAGTGATGCTGGGCCAAAGCTTCATCAGAGCTTGGTTCTCAGGGGCAAGGAGAGGTCATGTTCAGAAGTTGTGTTTAACCTCAGACATTCGTTCTGTTTCTCTCTCCACAGCTGCTCCTGTTTGTCCAGCACCTCTTGTTATTATTTCAGACTTCCAGCTTCCACTTTGCTTTAGCTCAGCATTAAAATGTAGTGTTGGATCCATGCAGCTGAATGTAAGGTCAGACCTTCAAATGAGTGAGAGAGTGAAGTAGGGAGGAGGGGGAAGGAGAGAACAAGGGGCACAGGTACAGAAGGCATGTGCAGGGGAGATGGATGTAGGGGGGATGGGAGGGGGGTAGGGAAGGCATGGGGAGGGAAGAGGGGGAGGTGACGGCCTTGTTGCATTATCACTAGACTGTTAAACTCAAAGACCCAGGAATGTTGTGAGGACCACAATAGATGGTGGAATTTGAATTCAATAACAAAAGAATCTGCAAACAAGAGACTAATGACGACTATGAATCCATTGTCAACTGTCGGAAAAGTCAATCTGGTTCACTCATGTCCTTTGGGAAAGGATCTGCCACCCTTACCTGTTCTGACCTACATGTGACTCCAGACCCACAGCAATGTGGCTGACTCTTAACTGCCCTCTGGGCAATTAGGGATGGGTAATAAATGCTGCCTAGTCAGTGATGCCCTCATCCTGAAAATGAATTAAGAAAAAAGCTGGGTTGGGGAGACATTGATAGGGGAGAGAGGTGTAGGGGAGACATGGAGGAGGGGCTGAAGGTAGAAGTGGGATAAGGAGGTGGGGATAGGGGAGATGGCATAGGGGAGGGAGAGGGTAGGGGAGAGATGGTTAAGGGAGACAGGATTGGGAAGGGGAGTTGGGAGCAGCGGAACAGGGGGTATCAGGGAGGTGTGGGTTGGACAGTGGGATAGAGGAAAGGGAGGCCAGCAGGGACGAAAACAGTGATGGAATGTGGTAGAGGGAGGAGAAGGGGAGAGAAGCACGAGGGAGCAATTCTATAGTGTGCAAAAGCAAGCACAGAATTGTCATTTAATAAGGTTGTGATATTTTGCATAACACTGCACTGCCGTATCCCAGACATGCTTTTATAACATTACATTTACTGTCTAATTGGCAGCACCAAAATTTCAGAGCCCCTTAGTAGTTGAATGGATACTGCAAAGTGCAGCTGTATCTGGAAAAACTACAGGGTTCATCAGTGGGTCACTGGAACTGAAATTTATTGAGCAGAAACACCCTGTTTTGGGTCGTGCCTGATACATGGATCAAATAAATACCCCCAGATCTGTGACCCATTCCTGGAATATTCCCTCTGCCTATGTCCATTGCCAACACAGGGGGTATACTTGCCATCCAAGCAGTCACTACTTGGAGATGGCATTGCCTTCAAAGACCAGGACCATCTGCAACACTGCATATACAGAAACAAATCAATGTCAACTTTTTCGAATGCCTGCCCAGTGTTAGATGTTTCTGCAGTTTTAACAAGGCCAAGCTGGGAGGGGGGAGGGAAAGGGATCTGAGTGCAGAGGAAGGTATGAGCCGAGCACAGGCTTTTCCTGCCTGGGGAGTCTCGCTCCAGAGGTCACAGTTTCAGGACAAGAGGGTAGGCCATTGACGCCTGAGATGAGGAAAAACCAAAGGGCAGCGAGTCTGTTGAATTCTCCACTGCACATTGCTTTGGAGGCCAAGTCAGCCAACGTATTCAGGAAACAGACGGATAAATTTATCGATTTTAAAGGGATCATGAGCCGAAAGCAGGAATACAGCACTGAGATAAAGGATCAACCACGACCATGTGAAATGGTGGAGCAGCCTCGAAGGGCTGAATGGCCTACTCCTGCTGTTTCTATGTTTACGGTCCCAGTCAGATCTTGTGAACATGAGATCATAAGACGACGGATGAGAAAAGGCCATTCATCCCATCAAGTCTGCCATTCAATGAGATCGTGGCTAACCTGATAATCCTCAACTCCAGTTTGCTGCTTTGTCCTATAATAACCCTTTGCTTCTTTTACGGATTAAAAAAATCTGTCTATCTCAAAGCTGAATGTACTTAACAACTCAGCCTCGACAGCCACCCGAGGTAAAGAATTCCACAGACTCATTGCCCTCTGACAGAAGAAATTCATCTCCATCTCTGTCCAAAGTGGGTGACCCCTTACTCTGAAATGATGCACTCTGGTGCTACGTTCTGCCATAACAGGAAACACCCCTCAGAATCTACTCTGAGGAGCCTCTTAAAAATCTTCCATGTTTCAAATACCAAAACATACTTTGTGAATATTGAATTCACCTTCTCACCAGTGGGATAGTATGAAGTATAGCAAGCCTCGTCATCCAGGGAAACGTGTCAATGTTCTGGGGCCACAAGGTCCAAAGCTGCCCAGGGCAGAATTTAAATTCAATGAATAAAAATCTGCAATTGAAAGCTGATCTCCGTGATAACGACCACGGCAACATTTGTTGTGAGGGTGGCACGGTGGCTCAGTGGTTAGCACTGCCACCTCACAGCGCCAGGGACCTGGGTTCGATTCCACCCTCAGGCGACTATCTGTGTGGAGTTCTCCCCGTGTCTGCCTGGGTTTCCTCCGGGTGCTCTGGTTTCCTCCCACAGTCTAAAGGTGTGCAGGTTAGGGTGGATTGGCTGTGCTAAATTGCCCATAGTGTCCAAGGATGTGCAGGGGTCAGGTGGATTAGCCAGGGGAGATGCAGAGTTACAGGGAAAGGGTAAGGGGGTGGGTTTGGGCGGGATGCTCTCGAGAGGCTCAGTGTGGACTCGATGGGCCAAACGGCCTGCTTCCACTCTGCAAGGGATTCTGCGATACCAACACATCTGGCTCCCTTGTGCTGTCGTGACCCGATCTGGCCTAGACATGACTCCAGACCCACAGCAACTGCCTTCTGCCCTTTGCACTCTGTTGAACGGCATTCAGGAAAGGGTAACAAATGCAGATCTGGCCAGCAATGCCCACATCCTGTCAGGAAAAGCAGCTTCCCTTGCTGCACTAAAGAAAGCAGTAAGTGGCCTTTCTAGTGGGGTTTCTTCCTCCAGGTACAAGTGAAGCTCAGAATTTACGGAACGATGCTGTTGCAAAAGGGCAAGATACAATACTGGGTGAATCCAAACAATGACAGGGACGAGAAACTATTTCCACTGGTTGGGGGCTCTAGAGCTAGGGGCATAGACTGAGAATGAAGGCCGGACCATTCAGGAGAGATGTCAGGAAGCACTTCTACACACAAAGGGTGGGAGAGGTTTGGAACTCACTTCTACAAATGGCAGTGGATGTTGGATCTGTTGTTAATTTTAAGTCGGAGGTAGATAATTTTTTTCTCAAACAAAGGTGTTAAGGGATATGGTCCAAAGGTGGGTATATGGAGTTAGGTCACAGATCAGCCATGATCTCAGTAAACTGGGGAACAGGCTCGAGGGGCTGAATGGTCAACCCCTGTTCTGATGTAACTTCAGTATCAAGAACATTAAGGTTCCAAAGGTCTTCACAATGCCTCAATAATGCATTCAAAACAGAGACAGTTCCCAAAGATTAAGACTGAGCTCGGATTGCAGAGATAATGATGTCAAATCGTCATTTCAACAAAAAAAATTTCCAGTCAAACATTGATTAAAATTGCTCAGTCACGTTAGCTCACAGCATATGAAAGACCAGCAACCCTCACTAAGTGCTGTTATTTATAACTTGACGTGCACATTCATCATTAGCTAGTCACAAACTACTGCCTAATATATTGTTTTTCGGACACAATTTTCCACAGTGCTTTGCATCAGTGCTGGATGTGACACAACTAGAACAGTGTCGCCTGATGACTCTGAGAATATATTTTATTTAGCAACACAATGCATGATTATAGGCTTCCAGATGAGCATATTACTTCTGACAAAAGGCAGTCAGGAATACACTTTTATTTTTCTCCCACAGTTACCAGCATTATCACCATTGAATTCTATACAAGAATGTACTAATTAGGAGCAACTCTTCCACCAGCTAATGAGAAATGAAGAGAAACGTACAACATGCCAACTCAGCAAAGCTTGCAATTACAGTATGTGGGAGATCTGATGACCCAGCGGGACCTGCAAATTGCAAAGTAATACTATTCCAGCCTCTGTGCTGGAGTTGTTGCTAACAACTTGCGATTGGTGCGGTGTTGAAAAAAAAAGTCCATTAAAGCATAATTTTCAGAGTCAAATTAAAGACTTAAAAGGCAGGAGCCAGAGGTCTTGCGACACCGGTGTAGTGTCCTTGCCTCTCAACTAGAAGCTCTAGGTTTGAGTCCCACTCCCAGGACATGACAGTTAAAGGGGAATATGTCCATGACGTGCTGAACATCAATCTGCACATCCTAGCAACATCTCAGCAGCAGGTTGTAGGTGCTGGGGAATCTCCTGGCCAGCTTAATGCGCAGTGAGGCCCCTCACGCTACAGCGTCTAGTTTCTGGCTGGCGATCTGCTCTGCTGTGGCGTTGACATAAGCATGTGCTTTGTCCACTTCGACGCAGCAAAGCTTTCAAGTGTCTAAAAGACGCGACACCGAACCTCTGCACCACCAGAAATGAGCGAGAGTCATTCCTGATGAAAAGTCATTGACCGGAAACGCCAACCCTGTTATTCTCTCCATGGATGCTGCCTGACCTGCTGAGTACTTCCTGCATTCTCTTGTTTTATTTTCAGATTTTCAGTGTTCTGCGTTCTCTTACAATCTGCTGCTGTGCTTGCGTGCTACTGGCAGTGTTGGACTGACATTGTGCCGCAAAGGCTGTTCCGAAAGTAAGCCAACGGGGGATATAAATATCCACATTATTGCATGGCTCTGGAAAGATAACACATCAAGACCCAGCCCAAGGGCCTTAATTGTCCTGTCCAATTTACGAGAAAATGACAGCCCAGCAGCATAAATGCATGCAGCTCCAGATGGGCAGGAAGATTAACTATCCCAGCTATCTTCAAATCTTCAACAGATTGTGTGCAAAAGGCTGCAATGAACACTGACAGGGCTCCACGCAACAGCAGCCAAGTTAGAGAGAGCAGGACGTGCCAATGGACTACGTGACTGTCACTCTGGCTCTGCCCATGCGAGGTCTCAGCATATTGAGATAAAGGATAAGGGGATACCACACAGAGTTCAACATCTTTCGATCTACAATTTATAATTTTTCCATGCTTTTTGACTTCCTCTGGTCTTCTATAAATTAGTTTCCAGCAACCATGCTTGCTGAGCAAAAGAAGCCAACAGTCCACTCGGTGCATATGCCCACAATCAATGGGCAGTCTTTCTGACAGGGTACTGAAGTGACAGCTCAGTGCCTGGACCCCAATGCTGCTCCGTCATTATGCAGCACCCTACTCTGTTTACCAGCTAGCGCTAAGGGCAGGGGAGTCTCCTGGCTTGACATGGACCTGACTGTGTCACTGGCAAAACAGACATAAACTGGGTGCACGTGAATAAAACTTACAGGGCATTCTCCTCCTGTAATTCACCACCCAACAGGCTTTAGTAAGTCAACAAGAGACAGTTTTCTGCTCATAAAACTCTGGTCATTCTGGTCATTTTAGTAGCAACAGCTTCCAAAGGATCTCAGCTTCTTCGGCCAGATTTTATTGGCCCTATGTAATGCTCGCTTTGCCCCTCCAAGTTAACTCAGCAGCCAGCTTTTTTATTTTACAATCAAAGGTCTTTATCCAGCTGAAGGTAGTGAATAAACTAGGAAATTAAGCAGAGCAGTGAACCTGTACATTCCAATTCGCTGACAGCCATTACAAGATTTTCAAAGATTTAATTTGTGGACGGCAAAGTATTTTTGCTTGGTATTTGCCATCAGCCTCTACGTTCTGAAATCAGAACCAAGCTCCCACTGATATCAATCCAAGTTTTTAAAACTGCATGTAAAATCCACATCTGAAGTTATGCAATTTTTTTCCTTCTTTAGTTTGCTCTGCCTTTCGCTTCTATTGGCAAAATTGTTGAAGTTTGCAGCTTGCCAGTTTGCCTGTTCAAAGTATGGATGGTCCAATGGAGCTGAACCATGGTGCTTGTCAAATGTTAAATGCTCATCTGTTTAAAATACCCCGAGCCAAACGTCACTCAGTCAATTCAAACACTGATCGCCACATTGCAGTAAATGGTTTCAAAGGGATCTCTGTAAAGCTGATGGAATGGTTGTTTCTTTGCCTGTAATCAAGGCTACATGTTTTCTTCCAAGAACAGTATCCAGCAACTGGCTAATGCAACGCAAGTCAACACTGTCCCACTGTCATCAGATGGGAATGGCGGTGAGTTTAACCCGAGGGTCACCACGCTGCAAGCAAGGGGAAAGGTGGAGAAGGAGGGTCCTTCAATGGTAACGCTACCTAGTGCAGGAATTGAGCCAGCTCTGTTGCTGTCAGTCTGCATCGCAAACCAGCCACCCACTGCACTCACCAAACTCCATGATAATGCAAATGCGGCAGCAGAGACCACGTCCAACACGCATGTTCTGACCTCCGTCTGGGCATTAGTTCCCAGCACATTGGCTTGCAATTCCTTTCCCTGAATCATTGTAATGCCTCGCAACAGAAAGCTGCAGCTACTGCATTTGAAAGTTCGTAAACAAAGGCCATAAAACGGCAGTTACCAGCCTCACACAAGCACAAGAGGCTGGATATTTGTGCACTTGTGGCGTGTGGGGTGACCAGCTCACCACCTTCCCAACCACCCCAGCCTGGCCACCATCATATGGGATATTGGAAGGTGGTGGTAGCGGGAGATATGATGAGATGGGCAGCCGGCATCAGGTCGGCTGCCTTATCCCCAAGATTTAAAGAAAGAACTAAGGGTCACTTCAACTCATACAGGCTCGAGTGACACCAATAATCATGCCCTATCCATGACATTATTAGTATGGCAGGCAGGTGGAAGTAGGCAGCTTGCTTTTATTTTTGAAACCAGTTTTTATAAGGATGAGGAGGAAAAGTTACATGGCACCAGCCCAAAAAAAATAGCACTTCCCCTCCCATACTCCAACATCCAGCTCCTTCCTTTTTTTATGGGATGCAGATCAGGCCAGAATTTGTTGCCCAGCCCAACTGGGCAGCTCTGTAGGCCTTTTCGGAGTCATCCCCACTTTTGTGGATCAGGAGTCACGCGTAGGCTAGAACCGGGTAGGTGACAGCAGATCTCCTTCCCTGAGGAAGCCAGGCAAGTTTTTAACACCAATTGACAACAATCACATGGTCACTATTAAGGCTGGCTTTTCATATCCCCAAATTTTACTGCACTCAAATTTCGACGTCTGTCAGGGTGGGATTCAAACTCACGTCCCACTCGAGCATTTGCCTGGAGCTGTGCATCACGAGGCCAGTTCAAACACCACTACACCGCCTCTGTAAGGCGCTAGAATCCATACCGCTCACATCCCACCGGCCTTGCTGGGGTCCAGGATCCATTGGGAGCCTCCTGCGTCCAGTTGCAAGCTCGTCATTGGGTATTTTGCCCACCAGAGTGTAGGAGCAGCAGAAAATGGGTGTCTTCCTGAAGACGAGTTACAGGAAGGATATTATTAAGCTGGAGAGGGTTCAACAAAGATTTACTAGGATGTTGCCCGGGAATGGAGGGTTTGAGTTATAAGAAGAGGCTGGATAGGCTGGGAACTTTTTTCATTGGAGCGTAGAAGGTCGAGCAGTGACCTTACAGAGGATTATAAAATCATGAGGGATGTAGATAAGTGAATGGCAGGTTTCTTTTCCCCAGGGTGGGGGATTTCAGGACCACAGGACATATTTTTAAGGTGAGAGGAGAAAGAAGTAAAAAGGGCATGACAGGCAACTTTCTACCTCAAAGGGTGGTCAATGTGACGAATGAACCTCCTGAGGAAGTGGTGGATGCAGGTACAGTTACACCATTTAAAAGACATTTTCATAAGTTCATGAATAAGAAATGTTTGGAGGGATACAGGTGGGACTAGTTTAGTCTGGGATTGTGGTTGGCATGAACATGTTGGACAAAAGGGTCTGTTTCCATGCTGTATTGCTCTATGATTATGCCTCTATAAGTCCTACTCCACCCTTGTTTGCACCAAGTACAGCAAGTTATCATTGCAGAGCTGATACGCTTTTCCATAGCCAAAACCCAACTGAATTTAAAGGTTTCTTGAGGGGAGATGGAGAATAGACAAGCCATCTGCCTCTCCTACTTTCCTATTAAATTCTACCCAGAGTAATTGAAACAAAAGGGAAATCCAGTGGTGGCTGTACCTTTTCGCACAAATTTCAGATCACTCTGAAGATAATGCCAATCTTCTCCAATGTCAGCAATAAGCAGTTGAAAATGTTCCTCATTTTTTCTACAACTGGGAATTTTTTTCATTTAGATTGAGTTCTGACAGTGAATTACACATCTAGGTCATTACACGGAGCTGTCATTCGGAGTGGGAACATTTAACTTCCCGAATCTTTCGAAGGACAACCGTAAAATATTACAGATGTTAGGAATCTGGGCCGAAAACAGACAATGCTGAAAATACTTCACAGGTCAGGCAACATCTGTGGGGATCTAACAGACATTCAGTGGCCTGAAATGTTAACTCTGCTTCTGTACTTTGTCCCCAGGTGCCTCCTGAATTACTCGCTGCGTACTTCCAACATTTGCTGCTCCCTTTTGGATGCAAACTTGACAAATTTGCAGAAGGACCAGAAAAGGGACCAATACTTCTGCTTTAAGGAGTTTTAAACTTTTCCGAAAATACAGTGGTGTCAGTATGATCTGATGTACTCCTATTTGCCAATTCTGTGACCTTTTCTAATCTAATTCAGTGTCGTACTCTTTGTGGAATTTCCTGTATAACAGCATGATCTAAATCGGCAATTGCTGATTTCCTCCACACTAATTTGCCTCCGTGTTTCTTTTTATCATTTTATTCTTTTCTCACTTCAGGAAGCAGAGAGCCGGGCACACCCCTATCTACATCAATGGATGTGGAGATGGTTGAGAGTGTCAAGTTCCTAACAGTGATGATCACCGACAATCTGTCCCGGACCACACACGCTGACGCGCGGGTCAAGAAGGCATAACAATGCCTCTTCTTCCTCAGGAGGCTAAGAAAATTCAGCACGTCCATAAGGACCCTCACCAACTTTTACAGATACACCATAAAAAATATTCTCTATGGGTCGATCACAGCTTGATACAGCAACTGCTCTGCCCAGGACCATAAGAAACTACAGAGTTGTGATCACAGCCCAGGCCATCACGAAAGCCAACCTTACACCCATTGCCGTGGAAAGGCAGCCAACATCATCAAAGACTCCTCAAACCCAATTATAGTCTCTTCCAACCTCTTCCGTCAGGCAGAAGATACAAAAGCTTAAACACACGTACTAACGGGTTCAAGAACAGCTTCTTCCCCACTGTTGTCAGATTTCAGAATGGACCTCGCAAATTTCAAATCTAATATTGATCTTGCTTTTCGTGCACCTTCTTTGCAACTGTAACTCTGTATTCCTCGCTCTGGTCAATCACTGTATGATCTTTGCATGGTATGATCTGTCTGTACTGCACACAAAACTAAACTTCACTATACCTAGATAACAAGGTGTGGGGCTGGATGAACACAGCAGGTCAAACAGCATCATAGGAGCAGGAAAGCTTGACGTTGAAGGGTCTAGGCCCGAAATGTCAGCCTTCCTGCTCCTATGATGCTGCTTGGCCTGCTGTGTTCATCCAGCCCCACACCTTGTTATCTCGGATTCTCCAGCATCTGCAGTACCTTTTATCTCTTCACTATACCTAGGTACATGTGACAATAATTAAATCAAATCAATCATTTTAACATTTTTCATTCTTTAATCCCTGTTATCACCTACATTTTTTTCAAGTTCTTTATTCACTCATCCTTAAATAACAATTCAAACAAAAGCTGAAGACCTATATAGCTCATTAAGTCTGTTCCTTCCAGATGATCACCTACAATTTGAACCGTGAACTCTGATATTACCACTGTAAGGTTCATGAATAGGACGAAGACTTAACCTTTACATATTTCTATTAGCACTTTCCACAGCCACTGGTTATGATAACAGCAAATGTGGATAACTGACATTCAACTTCCATCATTTGATTTTAACACCCACAACTTTAGAGAATTAAAAGAACAAACTTTGATCCAAAAGGGCTGTCATCATCATCTGACCATGGATTGAGGTAAGCTCTGTAGAACTAATTTGAGACATACAACACTCATCTGCACTTAAATGGCCATTAATCTAAAGACATTAGAACCAGTCAGCAATGTCAGAGAGAAGAAATTCACATCTCTTGTTTTAATTCACAGTTTGTGTGATAATTTCATATACTAGGAGTTCAAACGTTGCCTGTGGGGTATTCAGTTTGGAAAAACAATGGACCTAAACTCAGGAATACATCAATGAACCATGTTTCAGAAGCTTGTTTGGCAGAATGAGGAGAGAAGGAAGACTGGATTTGTAAGCAAGTGCTGGGTTCTCTCTCGCTCCCTGTCTGCTGATCTCTTCAAAGTTGTGTCCACTGATAAAGCAACTTGGGAAAACAACCACTCACCAAGAACTAAGGATTGCACAGATTTCACTACTGATGAGAAAACAAGGCAACTAAACAGTGAACTCAGATTTCACCCTCACAATTCCAAGCCTGAATATCCCTTAAATTTATTACCTGTGTGTGTGTGTGTCTGCGCGTGTGTGTATGTGTGTGCGTGCGCGTGTTTGACGGTGCACTTTCTTTCAGGATGGTAGGAGACAAAATTCCTCTCCTACTCAAGATGGCCTTTGCAATTTGGCTCCATAATTTTGTAGCAAACTAGGTTTTAATTGAACTGTGATTGTTGCATGTTAAGAAAGAAATAACAATAATCCACCAAGCCTGCACATCCCTGGACACTCGGGGCCATTTAGCATGGCCAAACCACCTAACCTGCACATCCTCGGACTGTGGGAGAAAACTGGAGCACCCGGAGGAAACCCACGCAGACACAGGGAGAAGGGGAGACGATGGCCTAGTGGTATTATCACTGAACTGTTATTCCACAGACCCAGGGACCTGGGTTTGAATCCTGCCACAGCAGCTGGTGGAATTTGAATTCAATAAATACCTGGGAATTAAGAGTCTAATGATAACATGAATCCATTGTTGGTTTACTAATGTCCTTTAGGGAAGGAAACTGCCACCCTTACCTGGTCTGGCCTACCTGTGACTCCAGGCCCACAGCATTGTAGCTGACTCATAACTGCCCTCTGGACAATTAAAAATAGGCATGAAATGCTGGCCCAGCCAGCAACACCTTCATCCCGTGAATGAACGAAGGAAAAAAATAAAGAAATGTGAAAACTCCACACAGACAGTCACCCGAGGGCGGAATCAAATCTGGGTCCCTGGTGCTGTGAGGCAGCAGTGTTAACCACTGAGCCACTATGCCGCCCCTAAAGATGAATTTTGATTGAACATCACATCCAAGAGAAGGCATCTTCAACAGTGTGACACTCCCTTAGTATTGCATCAGAGTGTTAGCCTCAATTTCAGCACTTAGGTCCTGCAGAGGATGTGAATTTGGAATCCTAAGATGCAGAGGCGATAATGCAAACAGCTGAGCTACAGCTGATACAGAAGAGCCAAGCAATTGATTCAAAGTGCTGCAATTATTCTCCTGTTCCTGGTACACTTGTGTTTCTTTAATGCCCTCCCGACCTTGTTCTTTCCCCCAAGCCTTACTCAACTGTATGCAGTATCCACTCCTGAGCTCCATGGCTTTCTATGGTCTAACAGACCAGCTTAACCCTCTCCTCATCCTACATCTGCTGACAGCGTTCAGCAGTGGTCACTGGATAATGATCAAAAGCAGAAATCTTGCCTCACACTCTCCTTTTCCATCGCTGGGTGTAGATCAGTGTTGGCAGGATTACTGAGTCTGCAGTTTCTAAATGCCAATGCCAATCAATGCTGACTCAAACAAGACTGCAAGTAGAACAAGCAGCCCTGATGACACAATGAAGAAGTTCGGAAAAGTGATGGAAAAGGAGAGTTAGCTTTCAACAACAAATACGATCCCACATCAGCGTGAAGTTGCCAATGTACAGATTAGGAAGGGGACCGTCGTGCAAAGGGGGATCCTGGGAATTTTCAGAGTTGGGAGGAGAATCTATTGCTTGTTGACAACTAAATTGGTTAAACACAATCATAGGGATGTACAGCACAGAAACAGACCCTTCGCTCCATCAAAAAGCCCAAGCAATACTACTGAGCTGGCTGTTGAAGGAGGAAAATTGGAGGAACATGAGGTAGTTAGTCACTCTGAAGAACAACTGAATCCATGAGGATAAGAGTAACTGGGAGGTGGTGGTGTCCTTGGTCTGGTATTCTAAAGGCCCAATAGTCTGTGGACCTGGGTTCAAATTCTACCAAGCGCAATTAAAATTCAACCAATACATCAGGGAGTTAAATGTGTCGATACCGTGTGGAGCTGGAGGGACGCAGCAGGTCAGGCAGCCTCAGAGATGCAGGGAGGTTGATGTTACAGGTCAGGACCCTTCATCAGGACTGGAGTTGAAAGCTGGTCTCAGTGATGGCAACCATACCAATTGTCACAAAACCTATCTGGCTCTTATTTTTTAATTCAATCATGGGATGTGGGCAACACTGATTGGACCATCATTTATTGCCCATCCCTAATTGCCCAGAGGGCAGTTAAGAGTCAACCACATTGCTGTGGGTCTGGAGTGACATGTAGGCCAGACCACGTGAGGGTGGCAGTTTCCTTCCCTGAAGGACATTACCGAACCAGATGGGTTTTTCCTCACCAACAATCAGCAATGGATTCATGGTCATGATTAGACTCTCCACCACGTGCCGTGGCAGGAGTTGAACCCAGGTTCTCAGAACATTACATGGGTCTCTGGATTAACAGCCTAGCGATAAAATCATTAGACCATTCCCCTCCCTGCCTACATTCACTAATCTCCTTCAGCAGGATTAAAGATGATCAAGGATATGCAAGTATGTAGATCTGAGATTAAAATCAGATCAGCCATGATCTTATTGAATGATAGAGCGGGCTCAATGGGCTGAGTAGCCTACTCTTGATCCTTTGTTTAGGGAAGAAAATCTGCTGTTCCTTACCCGGCCTGGCGTACATGTGACTCCAGATCCAAAGCAATATGGCTGACTGTGCTAACTGTGCTCTGAAATGGTCCAGCAAGCCACCCAGCAATTGGGAATAGACAAAAAAATTTGGCCTTGTCAGGCATTCCGACATTCTGTGAAGGAATGAAAAAGCACCACGGATACTTCAACAGAATCACAGAATCCCTACAGTGTGGAAGCAGGCCATTCAGCCCAACAAGTCCACACTGACCATCTGAAGAGCATCCCACCCAGACCAACCTCTCACCCTGTCCCCTTAACACTGTGTTTCCCATGGCTAAATCACCTAGTCTACAAGTCACTGCGCACTATGAGGCAATTTAGCATGGCCAATCCACCAAACCTGCACATCTCTGCACATAGGGATTGGCATTTGCGTGTTTTGGTTGACAGTCAGTTTCCAAACCCAGCCCAATGATTAAAGCTGAAGTCCACTCACTACTTTTGGGTGGAGAGCAGAATGGTTAACTGAGGATAGCGGAGCCTCCTTGACACCCAATGAGCACCCAGCTTGATATGAAGGACCTTCGGACCGACGTAACACAACAACAACAGCATGGAGACATTCTAAGCTTTCACTGGGCACTCTGCCATCTCACTGACTGCTCAGGCAGCAAACTCAGGATCATCTGGGAACTGCTCGGAACACACTCCGAGCGACTGATCACGGTCGAAAATCAATATTTAGCCGGTGCGCATGCAGAAAAGTCACCGAATACCCACAATTATGAAAGTTCTTGTTCATCACCACAGTTACGGTAGCTGTGACACGTACGCAAAAATATAGCGACTACAAGGCTAACATAATTGGACAAACTAAACGTCAAAGCTGAACTCATCCTGATGCACAATGCACCGACACTCCATTCAATTTTTGACACAGAAACGGTTTCTGTTTCAGTAGAAAACAATCTGACCTTTCTTATGAAGAGCACACAGATGTTGCAGCACTTGCCTGACATCACTGATTGCCATGGCAACATTCTTAGAGTGACTACTGGTCTGTAATGCATAATCAGTCCAATCACAGCCCAACAAGGAAAGACCCTGTGATGAAAACCACACGAATCCTCCCCGCTCCCGCAAATGGTAATCCCCCATTACCTCTCTTGGTAGAAGCCTGTGTCTTATCCGCACCTCCTTGGCCACAGAGTTCTGTACTGCATCCAGAGGGATTACAAGGTGAAAGCAATAACACCCACTGTTCTCTATAAATATTCCTGAAAATCCTCAAGACCATAAAAAAGATACAACACTCATCGGGAAGCCAACACTGAAATGCTGGGAAGCACGCAGGGAGTGGAAAAGGGGAGAGAGGAGTAGGAAAGGAATGATTTAAGATTCTAGGCAGACCTGGGTGTCACAGTGGCTCAGTGGTTAGCACTGTTGCCTCACAGTGCCAGGGACCTGGGTTCAATTCCACCCTCAGGTAACTGTGGGGAGTTTGTTTCCCTGCGTCTGCATGGGTTTCCTCTGGGTGTTCCTATTTCCTCCCACTGTCCAAAGGTGTACATGTTAGGGTAGATTAGCTGGGCTAAATTGCCCATAGTGTGCAGGCTAGGTGGATTAGGAAATCCGGGCCTACAGGCATAGAGTAGGGGTGTATCTGGGTTGCATGTTCTTGAAGAGTTGGTGTGGACTAATGGGTTGAATGACCTCTGCCCACACTATAGGGATTCTATGTTTTGAGTGAACTTGAACAGAGATGGAATTTGTAAATCCCAGAGCAGAACGGAACAAAACAACGGAGGTGGGAAGTGAGGGAAGGCATAACTGGTAGAAGTCAGAGAAACAGTTCTGCAGATTGCTGCCCTCACAAAGCAGATGATATGACCCTGAGCTCAAATTTCCTGAATGTACTGTAAACATTTAGGTTGGGCTTCAGCATCGAGTTTTGAGACGGATGTGGAGCTACAGGATTAAATGATCCCAGAGAGGATCCACCTCACGCACAGGACCCCATCACTAGTGTTCCTGAATGGGGAACAGTTCTGCCTAATGGCAGCCACGTCATTTGTAGCACAATCCCCCATACTGCCCAAAGCCGGAATCTGTCAAACCAGCGTGGTATTGAGAGAGTGCTGCATTGTCGAAAGTACCATCTTTCAGATAGGACATTAAGCCTCGCCCCCGCCCGCTCTCTCAGGTAAATGCTAAAAGGAAACAAGACGCTATTCAAGAAAACAGCAAGAGTTAAGCCTCATTGCAGACCCTTGGGTGACAGCCCACACATCCATCAGTCGGCTGAAATGATCGCACTCAAGGCAAAACTTAGCTTGACTGGCAGCTCTTGTAATCTATTCTGTCAATTGCATAATGTTTATTTACACAAGCTTAGGAATTGAGTGCAGTTTCTGATAACGAAGGTCAGGATGACTGACAGTTTTATAGCGCTGTAATAAAAAGCTTTTTTTAAAAAATAGATGAAAGGTGATAAAAGTGCTAATTTTTTTTTTAGAAAAGCTTTTACACACACGCTATTGTTACATTGTGTCTGTACAGGCTGTGTTTTTTTTAATTCACTTATTGGATATGGATGTGGATCTGGTTGGCATTTATTGTCCGTCCCTAATTGCTCTTGACAAGGTGGTGCCTTTTTGAACCGCTGCAGCCCATTTTGTGCAAGGCGTGAATAGGCATGGAGTGTGGCGTTGAAGGATATGAGGGATCAAGGGCCCCAGGGTGGCATAGAGACATAGGTGGGACATTTTGAATGTACCTTCCTAAAGGTTCCATCACCCAGACTGAGGGCCAATGCACCACAGCTCCTTGAAAAGCTGGCCCGACTCCACTAAACTGTCAGAATAGGAGATGCCCATCCCCACCCTGGAGCAGACTAGAGTGAGACACAGAGTGCACCTTTACCAGAAGGCGATAGAAGCAGAATTAAACCATTCGGCCCATTGAGCCCACTCTGCCATTTAATGATGGCTGATGTTTCTTAATCCCATTCTCCTGCCTTCTTTCCATAACCCTTGATCCCCTCACCAATCAAGAGCCTATCTAACTCTGTCACACTCAATGACTCGGTCTCCACAACCTTCTGCAGCAATGAGTTCCACAGGTTCACCACCCTCTGGCTGAAGAAATTCCTCCTCTTCTCAGTTCTAAAGGGTCGCCCATTCACTCTGAAGCTGTGCCCTCAGATCCTAGTCTCCCCTGATAGCGGCAACATCTTCTCCACATCCACACTATCCAGGCCTCTCAGTTTTCTGTAAATTTTAATCAGATTCTCCTTCCACTTCATCCTTCTAAACTCCATCAAGTACAGACCAAGAGTCCTCAACTGTACCTCACATTACAAGCCTTCATCCCCAGGATTATTCTTGTGAATGTAGTCTGGGCCCACTCCAAAGCCAGCACATCCTTCCTTTGATACAGGGCCCAAAATTGCTCACAACATTCCAAATATGGGCTGACCTCTTCCAGCGAAAAAGTGGGAGATGCAGGGAATGTGACCACAAATCCCAGAATCTTGTCTGAGATGCCATTTTTAAAGGTAGTCAAACACCCCCTTGACTCCATGCAAATCCATCTCTCAGCATGTGAACATCTGTCTCACTCTTTTCCTTACTGTCTGCACCGTGTCACAGTGGACCTCCTCTCAGTCCTGTAGTTCCTCCCTTTGCCTCCCCTACACATTGTAATACTAAACCATGCTGGAATTAAAAGCAGAAAGTGCTGGAGAAAGTCAGCAGATCTAGCAGAGAGAGGAACATTTCAAGACCAATTTGACTCCAGTGTTTTTATTTCAGATTTCTGACACCTGCGGTTCTTTACTTTGGTTTAACTGACGTTATGAGTTTGCCAACATGATAAAAGGTCAACGCAAGCTATGTGAGAGAGCTAATAGGAACTGCAGATGCTGGAGAATCCGAGATAACGAGGTGTAGAGCTGGATGAACACAGCAGGCCAAGCAGCAGCAGAGGAGCAGGAGAGCTTGACGTTTCGGGCCTTTCGGGCATTTCTGAAGAAGGGTCTAGGCCCGAAACGTCAAGCTTTCCTGCTCCTATGATGCTGCTTGGCCTGCTGCGTTCATCCAGCTCCACACCTTGTTATAACGCAAGCTATGTCATGCTTTGAGACAAACGGACGGCAATAAAACTTTTACAATAATGGGACTATAAAGATAGGCTCTGATCTTATGGTTTCCATCCGCTATGAACACAAAACTCACAATAACCTAACTCCCTGGGGTTTCAATGGCTTATTATTGCTTTTCTCTCATGCCCATTTTCAAGGCCAACAAATTTTCACAAGCCTACGCTTGATTATGACTCTTCTCTGTCACTGTTGACATGTGGGTTTTGGCATTTGGGGAGGTAGTGGCCTCATGTTCTTAGACTTATAGGTTCAGATTTTACTGTCACATGTGCTCAATGTAGAAGTACAGGGATACGAAGGTACCTAGAAACAAAAAACTTAGGTACAAAGTAGTAAAAAGACAAAGTTTAAAAATTTAAGCTTTGCCTTCATAAGTAGAAAAATAGAGAATTAAGGTAGAAGAGGTTTACCAGGATGCTGCCCACATTAGAGGGTATCTAAAAGTTCCTTAAACACCCCTATCGTGTCTGCCTCCTCCACCACCCCCGGGCAGCATGTTCCAGACACTTACCACTCTCTGTGCAAAAAACTTGCCCCTCACATCCCCTTTGAACTTCTCCCCTCTCACCTTAAATGCATGGTCCTTGTATTAGACACTTCAACTCTGGGGGAAAAGAAATTCTAACTGTCAACCCTACGTATGCATCTCATAATTTTACAGACTTTTCTCAAGTCCTCCCATTTACACACCTCATTGCCATGGAAAGGCAGCCAACATCAGCAAAGACCCCTCCCACCCCAGTTACAACCTCTTCCATCAGGCAGGAGATACAAAAGCTGAAACACAGGTACCGACTGGTTCAAGAACAGCTTCGTCCCCGCTGTTATTAGACTTCTGAATGGATCTTTCTAATTTCAATTCTAATGTTGATCTTGTTTTCGTGCACCTCCTGTGCAGCCATAACCTTGTATACCTCGTTCTGTCTAAGCACCCTATGATCTGTATGACCTTGTATGTTACAATCTGCCTGTGTTGCATGCAAAACAAAACTTTTCACTGTACTTAGGTACATGTGACAATAAGAAATCAAATCAAATCAAATCAAAGAAGGGTATGAGCTATAAGGAGAGGCTAGAAAAACTCGGCTTGTTTTCTCTGGAGCACCGGAGGCTGAGGGAAGACTTGACAGAAATCTATAAAATGATGAGATGCATAGAAAGGGTTGACGGTCAGAACTTTTTCCCAGAGTTGAAATGTGTAATGCTAGGGGGCATGCATTTAAGGTGAGAGGGGAAAAGTTCAAAGGAGATGCGAGGGGCAGGTTTTTTTTGTTTTTTACACAGAGTGTGGTAGGAGTCTGGAACATGCTGCCAGGGGTGGTGATGGAGGCTGATACGATAGGGGCGTTTAAGGGACTTTTAGATAAGCAAATAAATATGCAAGAAATGGAGGGATATAGACTAAGGTGAGGCAGAAGGGCTTTGTGTCGTGTGCAGCACAACATCGTGGGCCGAGGGGCCTGCTCCTGTGCTGCACAGTTGTATGTTTTATGAAACTGCCATCCTTACCTGGTCTGGCCTATATGTGACTCCAGTCCCACAGCAATGTGACTGCCTCTCAATTGCTCTCTAGGCAATTGGGGCTAGGAAATAAATACTGGCCAAGCCTGTGCTGCTGCTTCAATAGTTTCCACTTTCATGATGGTTTCAGCAAAACTGGCCATTTGTTGTCTCGATTTGTCACGGTGGCAACAAAAGATACTTCTTGCTACTTATGACAGTAAAAGCTGTAGCTGAGTATTGACAAGTCAGTACCTTTATTTCATTTTCAAATTGCCATGTTGGAAGAACTTCACTGTAGATTTTCTTTTAATTGCTTCCTAGACCTTGACACTAAAGTTGCAAAAATTTACCACAATTTATCATCATTCTCAAACAATTTTCAAATAGCACAGAACAAACACAGGATTTTAGTCAGGCTTTCCAAAATCCTTCAGTCAAGTTGTGTGCACTAATTCACGCTGGCTCAAAGTAACCCCCATGAAACCCAACAGGTGAACAATGACCAGGCAGAACCGCAGTGCAGTTTCGATGCAGTGCCGATGCACAATAAGCTGTTGGAAGTTCTCTATGGGGCATGAATCTCGGCAGCTCAAAAGATGTCAAATGTAGGACGGCACTTGCTTTTTGTTTTAAATTCATGGACTGTAGGCTTTGCCAACTGCCCATCTGTCGTTGCCCTTGAGAAGGTGGTGGTGAGCTGCCTTCTTGAACTGTTGCAGTCTGTTTGGTGTCGGTATACACAAAATGCCATCAGGGATGGAGCTTCTTGACTTTAACCCAGCGACACTGAGGGAATGGCGATATCTTTCGAACTCAGGATGGTATGTGGCTTCGAGGGCAACTTGCAGGAGGTGGTGTTCCCATGTATCTGCTGCCCTTGCCTCTTTAGATGGTCATGGTCATGAGTTTGGAAGGTGCGGTCTAAAGAGCCTTGGTGACTTTTTGTGGTGCATCTCATAGATGGCACACTCTGCTGCCAGTGGGTGTCAACGGCGAAGGCGGCGAATGTTAATGGATGTGGTGCCAATGATGCAGACTGCTTTGTCCTGGAGGACATCAAGTTTCTTGAGTATTGTTGGAGCTGTGCTCACTCAGGCAAGTGGGGAGTATTCTGTCACACTCCCAACTTGTGCTTTGTAGATCGGCAAATAAACTTTGGGAGTAAGGAAGTGAGCCAACTGCTGCAGGATTCCTAGTCTCTGATCTGCTCATGTGTCTCTATGGTTAGTTCAATTCAGTTTCAGGTCAATGATAGCCTTCAGGACGCCGATAATGAGGAATTCAATGATGGTAATGCTCTTGAATATCACTTGTTGGAGAAGGCCATTCCCTAGGATTTGTGTGGCATGAATGGAACTTGCCACTTGTCAGCTCAAACCGGGATACTTTCCAGGTCCTGCTGCATTTGGATATGGACTGGTTTATTTTCCGAGGAGCCACAATCGGTGCTGAACATTGCATAATCATCATTGAACATTTCCACCTTACGAGGGAGGGAAGGTTTTTTATGATGGGCCAAATGCCCACCTTCTGCATCAGAACACTTTGGTGATTCAGTAGCAGTTGGAGATGGTTGGGCTGAGGACACTACCCTGAGGAACTCCTGCAGAGATGTCCTGGAGGTGAGGAAATTGACCTCCAACAACCACAACCATCTTCCTATGTGCCAGCTTTGACTCCAAGCAGCGGAGATTCCCATTCATTCCAGTTTAGGTAGGAATCTTCAAAGCCGCATTTGGTCAAATGAGGCCTTGATGTCAAAGGCTGTCACTCTTGCCTTACCTCTTCAGTTCAGCTCCTTTCTCTATGTTTGAACCATGGCTGTAATGAGGCAGGAGCTGAGTGGTTCTGGCAAACACCAAACTGGGCGTCAGAGAGCAGGTAATTGCTGAACAGATCGTTACTGGATAGCACTGTTAATAAGACATCCCATCACTGTACTGATGACCGAGAGTGGACACGTAAGGCTGTATCTGGCTGGATTCGATTTATCCCATGCCTTATGCACAGTACAAACGTGAGCAATTTCCTCCTTTGTCAAGTAAAATGCCAGTGATACAGCACTAGTAGAACAGCACTGTCACAGGGGGCAGTGTACACTGGCAGCACTGTCACAGAGGGCAGTGTACACTGGCAGCACTGTCACAGAGGGCAGTGTACACTGGCAGCACTGTCACAGGGGGCAGTGTACACTGGCAGCACTGTCACAGAGGGCAGTGTACACTGGCAGCACTGTCACAGGGGGCAGTGTACACTGGCAGCACTGTCACAGGGGGCA
>JAHRHZ010000059.1:21376106-21403808 GCA_024137785.1 Ginglymostoma cirratum | reverse complement strand
AGATACAATAAGGAATTCTTGCATATCAGTGTTGCTCAGCTACTGCTACGTCTCATGATAATCTATTTGGAATAAACAAACAATTGCTTACCAAACAACAACTGTATGCCTGGATTAATGTGTCCTAGTTTTCCAAATGAGTCATCGGTTGTTTTCTTCTGCAAGAGAATAACGATTAAGAAAAAAGATTTTGTGACAATCTCCTGTGCAAGGCGGTTTCTTTAATAAACAAAGCACATACGTAATGTCAAATCTTGCATCTAGCAGTAGAATACTGCATCAGCAAGTTTAATTGCATCACTCTTCCTGAGCAGGGTACGGTTCTCAAGCAATGAGATACATTTATTTTAATACAACTGTTATTGGAAGTGACTTAAAAAGTTAATGATGCAGGGCACTGTGGAATGCCTTGAGGATGTGTAAGATGCTGTATAAATTCAAGATTTTTTTATGGCTTCCTTTACACTACCCACAGACTCTAATGTTATTGTTCAATCTGCTCAGGAGTCACAGATTAAAGCCCGACTAGACCAAGACAACATTAATCACACAGTAGATGGGAAAGGCCAGCTACACTTGGTCAGGATTCACAATCAAGTCATAAGAGGTGTGATTTTCATTCCTCTTTCACACGTTGTGGGTATCGCTAGGAATTGTTGCCTGTCCTATCAGCACTTCAACCGAATGGCTCGCTCTGACATTTCAGAGGATCTTTAACAGTCAATCGCATTGCTGCGGGTCTGGGGTGACACGCAGGTCAGACCAGGTAAGGAGGGCAGCTTTTCTTCACCAAAAGACAAGCAGATGAGGTTTTACAACAGGAGACCAGATTTCAATTCTAAATTTATTTTACCGCATTTCATCGGGCATCATGGTAGGACTTGAACTCATGTCTTCCCAAAGCATTAGGGTGGGGGGTACTAAACCCAGTCACATTACCACTACACCACCCTCTGCCCTGTCTGATGGACTAAACTTGGCTTGGAAAACCAACTACTGAAAATTAGTCCAAAAGCTTTGCTCTAAGTTTTCACAACTGGAGTCACTTAACATATCATCTTTGTGAGCTTTCTATCTGAAGGCAATTCCGAATCACAGCATTAAAATCTCCACCATGGGGAGAACAAGAAGCTCTGAATCTACACCAAGGGCTCTACTCTCAAGGGACTGAACCCTACACCGTCCACACCAGCCAATGAGTCTGAGTTGCTAATAGCAATGAACACTTTTTCATGCCTGCTGTAGTCCAGGCCAATGGGTAGTGATGGTGAAGCTGTAATTTCTCTCCAGAACCTGGCTAATCAGGACTCTCTCCTGCTCCATGCACCTGTCATTAGTGCATCAGAAGGATTTCACAGAATCCCTACAGTGTGGAAATGGGCCCTTCAGCCCAACAAGCCCACACTGACCCTCAGAGCATCCCACCCAGACCGATCCCCCTAGAACCCAACTAATCTACACATCCCTGAACACTATGCACAATTTAACACAGCCAATCCACCTAGCCTGCTCATCTTTGGGAGTGTGGAGGAAACAGGAGCACCCGGAGGAAACCCACATAGATACGGGGAGAACATGCAAGCTCCGCACAGACAGTCGCCCGAGGGTGGAATCAAACCCAGGTCCCTGGTGCTGTGAGGCAGCAGTGCTAACCAGTGAGTCACTGTACCAGCCCTACAACACTGACGGCCAGGAATCCAACCCAGGTCAACTGCTTGGGAAGTAGCTATGCTCACTACTACACCACCATTTATGAATTGATAACCTGCTTGGGCAGGCTATGAATGCCATCTTTCACTTAACATAGAACATTTGAAAATTAAGTAATGGAATGAACAAGTTGAATCATACTCGAAAGAGTCAATCCAGCTGGCATCA
Organism: Ginglymostoma cirratum; assembly: GCA_024137785.1. NCBI lineage: Eukaryota > Metazoa > Chordata > Chondrichthyes > Orectolobiformes > Ginglymostomatidae > Ginglymostoma > Ginglymostoma cirratum. The sequence goes on along the minus strand of JAHRHZ010000059.1, from coordinate 21,401,930 downwards.
GCCAACTTCTGAAACTCTGTGCCAGTCTGCCCCTCCAGTTGGTGCTTCTATTTATGACTTGGGATAATTAGAAACCTGTAACTTTTACACTCTGAAAAAACTGTGATCACTTGTCGGTGTAATAAAAACAAAACGAACAAGATAACCCTACGAGAAGGTTTGTGCGTTATTCTGAAATCCTCACTGTTGAGATATATTAAGACAGTCTGCAATCCAGTAAAACAAACTAGTGGGCAGTGTTTAGCTTACAAATGTAGATTCTGCTTAACTTTCTGCGTTACAATTTTCTGCGAGGGTTGCTTGGAATTGTGTTTCTGATGATCTTAAACAAACTATCATTCTTTTTCTGCTCAAGTGAAGCGTTTACTTCCAATTGAAACAAAAAATTCCAATTTTCTTTGTTACACAGGCTTCCTTTCTGATTTCCCAGATTCCCTCAGGCCCTAGCCTCCACCCCTGGTTGCAGGAATCATTAACCAGACTAGAATGCAGGGATTCTCCAAGCTTAACACACTTTGCATCATCAATTATAAAGCTGGTTGAACCTCTTTTCACTCAATGCATTGTGCCCAAGAGCAGGTACTTAGTTCACTGCCAGCTGCTGTTACATCCTCAGCCACACCCCCTACCGCAAGGTAGACCATCTAGGACTGAGATGAGGAGAAATTTCTTCACCGAGGGAGTGGTGAGCCTGTGGCATTCTCCGCCACAGAAAGGGATTGAGGCCAAAACACTGAACGCTTTCAAGGAGTTGGGTACAGCTCTAAGGGCCAAAAGGATCAAAGAGTATGGGGAGAAAGCCAGAGCTTGACATGGTGCCAGACTGAAACCAACATTAGGAAAGGGGAAATCTACACTATATGAGATCTTTGGATGAGAGTAATTTTGTTTGAAATCAGTGGCAAGTGGTAACACTTAGCCACTGACTGCAAAATCCAGGTTGATGCAAAAATATAAACGAAATGACCAAGGTGGTGTTTTGGGGAAGGACAGACGAGGTTAACATCTAAAGGAACTTTTGTAAAACTGTAGATGAACTTTATTAGCAACTGTAGATGAACTATACCTATTGCCAGGGTTGGAGGGTTTGAGCGAAAGCGAGGCTGAACAGACTGGCGCTCTTTTCCCTGGAGCACTGGAGACTAAGGGGTGACCTTATAGAGGTTTATAAAATCATGAGGGACATGGATAGGGTAAACAGGCAAGGTCTTTTTCCCCGGGGTGGGGGAGTCCAGAACGAGAGGACATGGGTTTAAGGTTAGAGGGAAAAGATTTCAAAAGGACCTACGGGGTAATTTTTTCATGCAGAGAGTGGCGTGTGTGCAGAATGAGCTGCCAGAGGAAGTGGTGGAGGCTGGTACAATTACATTAGCACTGCAACCTCACAGCGCCAGGGACCCGGGTTCGATTCCAGCCTCAGGTGACTGTCTGTGTGGAGTTTGCACATTCTCCCCGTGTCTGCGTGGGTTTCCTCCGGGTGCTCCGGTTTCCTCCCACAGTCCAAAGATGTGCAGGCGAGGTGGAGTGGCCATGCTAAATTGCCCCATAGTGTTCAGGGGTGTGTGGGTTATAGGGGGGATGGGTCTGGGTGGGATGCTCCAAGGGTTGGTGTGGACTTGTTGGGCCAAAGGGCCTGTTTCCACACTGTAGGGATTCGAATTCTAATCCTAACATCATTTAAAAGGCATCTGGTTGGGTACATGAATAGGAAGGGTTTAGAGAAATACGGGCCAAATGCTGGCAAATGGGACTAGATTAATTTAGGATATCTGGTTAGCTTGGATGAGTTGGACCACAGGGTCTGTTTCCATGCTGTACAGATCTATGGCCCAATATGGTCTCTATCTTTAGAAGCCATTAACGTTTCACTGATTATGGTATTATGAACTGTTTTTCAGTGAATTTGATGTATAACATTCATGAGAAAAGCACAGCAAAGTTAAGATTGCACTACTTGATTGCGGACAACTTCAACAGTCACACTGCAAGTTACAGAATCACAGTATCCCTACAGTTTGGAAACAGGCCATTCAGCCCAACAAGTCCATACCGACCCTCCGGACAGCATCCACCCAGACCCAATTCCCCCCACCCCTTGACCCTGAATTTCCCATGGCTAATCAATCTAGCCAACACATCCCTGGACACTCTGGGCAATTTAGCATGGCCAATCCACCCTAACCTGCACATTTTGGACTGTGGGAGGAAACCGGAGCACCCGGAGGAAACCCACACAGACACAGGGAGATTGTCTGCGTGGACACCTCGCTTCCCATTCCGTGTGCTGCACTAAAACATCAACCTAATATCATGCTGACTCCAAAGCTATAGAAACAGATTTTTAATGCACACTTTTTAAATGTGGAACAAATCCCTCCGCTTTTGGAGTATCCACCAGCAATGCTTTTAATTGAGCAAGTAAATAGCAATTGCCAGGACAATCCTAATTCCGCCGAACTCTCCGATGGCCTCAAACAAAGAAATCAATCAGCGTGGGAGGGCCAAGGCCACTGGAACTGCTGTGTAAAGTAGAGGATTCAGAGAGCACAGCAAGGAAAATATCATCACGGCCTCCTCTAATGCTTGTGAATGGACTGCAGCCTCACACACAGGGCTCTTAAACAGATGAACAATGATGCCTGTCACTTTGGTCAGAGAGAGAGGGGTGACACAGTGGGGCTGGTAACGCAGTTTCTTTTGCGGGGCTCTCAGTTATCCCCTGATTCAAACCCACTGTAAGTCTCCGCTGGGTATTCCTCGAACATATAGATATTCAGTTCTTGGAACAGTTGAAGGGGATAATCGCTCCAAGGAAAATGGAAGGGTCAGTCAGTTACTGGACACTTCGAATAATTCTTACGTTCGGCAGCGTTTGACAAGATTTTGTAGAATTATTGTTACAGGGGACTCTCCTGTCAGGGGCACAGACAGGAGATTCTATGGCAGTGTGAGAGTAAATTTAAGATGGTTTGTTGCTTTCCTGCTGCTAGGATTGAAGACGTTTCTAAACGTTACAAGCATATTGTTAAAGGTGAGATTGACAAGCCATAAATCATTGGACACGTTGGTCGGAATGACATATTAACAGAAAAGACTAAAACAGTACAGAGTGAATTTAAGAGGTTAGGTAGAAGTTTAAAAAAAACCTGAGAAGTAGTAATTTCTGGTTTACTCCCAATGCCAAACTCAAACGAGGGAAGTAACTAAAGGTTAAAGGAGACAAATCGATGGCTGAGGAGCTGGTGTCTTGTTCAGGGAGTCAGGTTGTTGGACAGTTGGAATGTCTTTTAAGATAGAGTCGCAGGTACAATAGGTAAGTAAGAAGGCAAATGGAATTTTATCCGCCATTGCTAGAGGGATTGAGTTTAAAAGCAAGGAGGTTATGTTACAGCTGTGTAGGGAGCTGGTGAGGCCACACCTGGAGTACTGTGTACAGTTTTGGTCTCCTTACTTGAGAAAGGATGTACAGGCACTGGAGCGGGTGAAGAGGAGGTTCACCAGGTTGATTCCAGAGTTGAGAGGGTTGGATTACAAGGAGAGGCTGAATAGACTGGGATTATATTCATTAGAATTTAGAAGAATGAGGGGGAATCTCATAGAAACATATAAAAATATGAAGAGAATAAATAAGATAGATGCAGAGAGGTTGTTTCCACTGGCAAGTGAGACTAGAACTAGGGGGTATTGTCTCAAAACAGGGGGGGGAGCAGATTTAGGACTGAGTTGAGGAGGAGCTCCTTCACCCAAAGGATTGCGAATCTGTGGAATTCCCTGCCCAGTGAAGTTGTTGAGGCTTCCTCATTGGATGTTTTTAAAGCTAAGATAGATAATTTTTGAATAGTAAAGGAATTAATGGTTATGATGAGAGAGGTTGAGTAAGTGGAGCTGAGGCAATGAGAAGATCAGCCATGATCTGATTGAATGGTGGAGCAGGCTCGAAGGGCCCAATATCCAACTCCTGCTCCTGGTTCTTATGTTCTCATTCTATTAAGGGAGACTTTATACTGATGGTAAAGGTTAATGGAGGAATTCTAAGTAGCAGTGTAAATGGAAGGATTGATGGTGTAGGTTCTGAATGTGAGAGAACATGTCAATTAGAAAGGATAGACAAGAGAGAGTCAGAGTACATAGTAACCCTGAAGAGCTAAACTGCATTTATTTCAATGCAAAGGGTCTTACAGATAAGGTTGATGAACTCAGGGCATGTTTAAGAACATGAGATTGGGACATGATACCTGTTATAGAAACTTGGCCGAGGGATGGACAAGACTGTCAGTTCAATGTTCCCAGTTTTAGACCCGAAACGTTGACTTTCCTGCTCCTCTGATGCTGCCTGATCAGATGGTTTAAAAGGCATTTAGCACGCTTGCCTTCATTGCTCAGTCCTTTGAGTATAGGAGTTGGGACATTATGTTGAGGCTGTAAAGGACATTGGTGAGGCCTCTTCTGGAATACTGTATCCAGTTCTGGTCGCCCAGTCATAAGAAGGATGTTATCAGGCTGGAGAGGGTTCAGAAGAGATTTACCAGGATATTGCCAGGTATGGAAGATGTGAGTTATAAAGAAAGGCTGGACAGGCCAGGGCTTTTTTCACAGGAGCATAGGTCGTTGAGAGGTGACCTGATAGAAGTTAATAATGAAAGTTACAGATAGAGTTGGTGGTAGTTGTCTTTTCTCTCGGATGGGAAATTTCAAGACTTGGGTGGAACAGTTTTAAGGTGAGAGGAGAGAGATTTAAAAAAACTTAACAGAAAAATTTTTTACACAGAGGGTCGTTCATGTGTGGAATGAACTTCCTGAGGAAGTGATGGATGTGGGTATAGTTACAACGTTTAAAAGACATTTGGATAAGTACATGAATAGGAAAGGTTTTGAGGGATATGGGCCAGGAGCAGGCAGGTGGGACTAGTTTAGTTTGGGATTATGTTCGGCATGGACCAAAGGGTCTGTTTCCGTCCTGTATGACTCTATGACTCTATAATTGAAGACCAATGAGCAGATCTCTCGTTACGAGGCAAGGCATCTCATACAGTCACACAGCACAGAAACGGATCAGTCCAACTCATCCATGCCAACCAGGTATCCTGAACTGAACCAGTCCCATGTGCCTCATATCCCTCTAAATCTTTCCTATTCATGTATCCATCTAATGTCTTTTAAATGTTGTAATTGTACCAGTTTCTACCACTTCCTCTGGCAGCTTGTTTCATACATGCACCACCCTCTGTGTGAAAAAGTTGCCCCTCAGGTCCCTTTTGTTGGGCATGTCTGTCTGGCGTTCCATACATTGCTCATCATCTGTTGGGGAGCTCGCAATGAAGGGGAGAACTGGGGCAAGGCACAGAATTCGGGGTATTAGCACTCAGTCAAGTGTGTCTTGACGTTCAAGGGGATGAAAGGGGTAGTAGAATGATCAGGTCCACCATGTCCTTATTGAATGGCAGAGCATGCCTGAGGGCAAGAGTGGCCTACTCCTGCTTCAAATCTGTAGGTTCTTAAAAGTTTGCTGCTGAAGCTTAGAAAGCGTTCCCTGGAGGGGAAGCAATAGTCAGAGTGGAGTTCACAGAAACTGCTGCTCTAATCTTCATTGCTCAGGGGAGCTCCTGCTCCCACAGCTCAAATATGCCGCGCTCTCAGCCACCTGGAGGATCATTGAATCCCTGTTCTCCAAAAGGTACCCACTGTAGCCAAATTAGACCTTTATGTGTCAAGGCAGTGTCGGAAATGAAGTGTATAATAAGGGAAGAGTTGTACATATGCAATAATACATTGGGTTAAGGGATTCCAACAGTAGCAAAACTCAGAATTGAACAGCAAAACACACTGTTCCAACAAGAGATTCCGAGCAATTCCGTCTACACATCTGTAGCACCTAGAGGAGAAACTGAAGTTCTTTCCTATGGCATTGGTTTCAGAAATTCACAAGGAGAAAAGTAGCCAAGAAAATATTCATCCGAGCACAAAGCCATTCCTTTTATGAAGAAACAGAATGAGGAAATAAGAACATTGAATAAAGAACCTTAATTGCCCTTCTAAAGTATTATGAACTACGCAAGTGCCAGAATGGATCTTTACAGGACACATCAGGACCATTATCCAAAGCAAAGCAAAATGCAAATTATGTCCTTCAGTATTCATAAACCATCATTCAACTCACTGTTAAAGAATATTGGCAGATTATGGATGGGGCAGTAGAGCAAGAAAGTCCTGAGAAAACACAGCAACACTCAACTATTCTGATCAGTGGAGGAGGTAACTAGCAACAAGCAATCCTTGTGGTCAGGACAGTAGCGGTCTTTACTACAACAAGCGTAACCTAGTTTTTGGAAGAATGCAGATTTTATTTTTATACCAATGCGAACCCAAGGACAATGCATCAGGTTTACCACAGTTTATCCACTTTGGAAACTGATGCCCTGATATCGCGAGAGACTGAAATGAAGGGGGTGGGTCTATTCACACCACACTAATCTCACGGTCGCAGGATTATGGATAGGTCCCATTGTCTTAGGAGCAGGAGACCCTCACCTTTTCAGCAAGAGTACCTTTCACTCAGCTATCATGCGCACGGTGAGGGATGGATTTCTGTAACATTGCGTACCACGTCGGGTGAGGGGTGGTGGTGGCAGGGGATGGTGGTGGTCTGCCCATTAGAACATGAGCCTGGATCTCTGCATTACCCATTATGTCTGTGCCATCATCTGTTCCTCCGTCCTCCACCCCCAACCTCTCCAGTGTAGGTTCATGTCACAAAGCAAGCAAACCCATGGAATCAATGATGCTCTGTTTCATTGGAAAGCTAACTATTTCAAGGCAGACAAGAAACCCAGATCTGTGATGCCACCTCCCAGCATTTAAGAGCAGAGAGCAGCTACGTAGTTTGGCGCTGTTGGTTTCAAGAGGGAAGAATCAGACTGGGTATAAAACCAAGCATTAGAATGACTGCATTTTTTTGTTTACTTTTCTATACTTTTGGTTCCGGACTGAAAGGGGAAAACAACTGGTTAAAAAGCTGAGGATTTTTGAAGGGACTGTTGCACTCTTCAAAAAGCAATTTACTCATTGTGAATGTTGTTTACACAGCTGCTGCTTTAAACAGTGGGGAAATTGCAGAGACAATTTGGACCCAGACGGCCATGTGTGAATGGAGGTTTGATCAGTGACATGTAGCTGATTGATAACCGGTCACTAATCCACGGACCAATGCCAATGCCACAACTGTGTGATTGGCTTCCAGGTCACTGAACAGCTAGGAGGTCCGAATGTTTGAGGCAGAAGCTATCAGAGCTCAGAAGGGACGGAGTCTTTTTCCTGCTGGAGTAAATGTCTGAAGGTGGCCAGTTTGTGTCCCCTCATCAGTCGTTGTAAGTTGTGACTTTAACAAAGCAGAGACGTTCATGAATTTGAACCAGTCACCCTGTGTCTCATGCAAACAGGTGAAAGTATCTGGAGAAAGAGGATTGAGAAGCAGTGTTCTGATCAGCAAAGTGATCATCTCAGCAGACCCTGTGGACAGGAACCACTGAACTGCCTTCCCACTCTTTCATAGAACATAGAACAGTACAGCACAGCAACAGGCCCTTTGGCCCATGATATTGTGCCAAATATGATACCAAATGAAACCAGCCTCTTCTGCCTGCCCCTTGTCCATATCCCTCCATTCCTTGCATATTCGTGCACTTATCTAAAAGTCCCTTAAACGCCCCTATCATATCTGCCTCCACCACCACCTGGCAGTTGGTTCCAGGCTCCTACTACTCAATGTGTAACTTGCCCCTCACATCTCCTTTGAACTTTCCCCCTCTCGCCTGAAATGCATGCCCCCTAGTTTTAAACATTTCAACTCTGGGATAAAGATTGTGAACGCCAACCCTATCCATACATTTCATAATTTTATACATTTCTATCAAGTCTCTCCTCAGCCTCTGCTGCTCCAGAGAAAACAACCGAAGTTTTTCTAGCCTCTCCTAATAGCTCGTTCCCTCTAATCCAGGCAACATCGTGGTACACCTCTTCTGCACCCTCTCCAAAGCCTTCACATCCTTCCTGAAATGTGACATCCAGAATTGAACATAATACTCTAAGTGTGGCCTAACCAAAGCTTATAAAGTTGCAACATGACATCCTGACTCTCATACTCAATTCTCTGACCAATAAAGGCAAGCATTGCCATACGCCTTCTTTACCATCCTGTCTATTTGTGTGGCCACTTTCAGGGAGCTACGGGCTTGAACCCCAAGATCCCTCTGTACATCAATTTCTGTCCAACCACAGCACCCCCCATTTTTTTGCGTTTGTATGTGGGTTTAGAGGGAGAGTTTTATAATCGGGTTACAGTTGCAAGTAAGTTGTAAGCTAACAGCTCATAATTCTTTATCTGAAATTAGAATCTACTTATTTGTAAGAAATAACTAATCTTATCATGTACGTGGCTTCTGTCAGCCCGGGTCTAATTCGGGGAATTCTGCATACTTGCTAGAATCTTTAAAAGTTTCCTGATGACTCTGGGAAAATCAAGGCTTAAATTCCAATTAGCTTACTACCCCAGTGAGGTGTAACAGTATCCACAAGGGTCCAACAGTTTTAAATTCAAATTTGTCCCACAAGTCTAAACAGCACCTGATGTATTTCAGTAGAATGCAACAGAGAACTGCTCAATAATGAAACAAACAGGTTTAATTGGTCTTAAAAAGCCTGATGCAAGTAACGAGCAATTATTCGCAATTCATTTTAGTGTCACTTTCCACCAGTGGAGATGTTCCATTACTGTTGGCATTTTCAATCCCAATTTTCACTGTTTTTTATTGGGCTCAGTAAATAACGCAGACGGCACCAAGCCAAAAAAAAGGGATCAGAAAATCAAATTCCCAGGTGAATTGCATTTGTAGGGTGGAAAGTACATGCAGGTAACTGATAAAAATAAATCAACGCAAGTAACCGGGATAATTACCTACTGAAGGAAAATTCTCCCGCTCTCTCTCTCTCTTTCTCCTGCTCAAATCTACAAATGCTTTCGTGAATTCTGCATGCAAATACTTCGTAATGGGACCTGGTCCAAAATGCATACATGATCGCCAGTCCAGAGTATTAACCAGATGTCCCCACATTTTCCTGGATAATAAAGTGAAGTGGAGAATGATTCTCAAGCCTAAAGTTGTCTTGCTGGTCTCTTCTACATTGGCCTCCTGTCAAACACAAATCTCAGTGGCTACAAGTAGCACTAAACAAAGCGGCAAGAGATGCTGGTCATTTGATATAGGATGTGGAGCAGATCTGTGTCTCAAGTGCCTTTTCAGACACACTCACGAGAGATAAGATACTTGAGACATAGATGAAAATATAACAAGATGAGAGTTAGTTTGATGCCTGGGATGAAAGGATACAGTTATAGATGGCTTGGGAAAGCTCTGAGAAGGTTAAGTGAAGACTTTAGAGAAATGTTCATCATTATGAAATGGGTGCAGAAGACAAATAGTGTGAACTCATTTCACGGTCAGTGAATTGATAGTCAGAAGGTATAAGCTTAAGGTCACCACCTTAAGAAACTAAGAATTTTTTTTAAATTATCCATTCAGGGCATGTGGGCATCACTGGGTAGGCAGCATTTATTGCCCCTCCCTAATTGCCCAGAGGATAATTAAGATTCAACCACATTGCTGTGGATCTGGAGTCACACGAACGCCAGACCAGGTAAGGATGGCAGGTTTCCTTCCCTAAAGGACATCAGTGACCCAGATGGGGGTGTTTTTGCAACTACTTGTACTGGGCACATGGCCACCCTTCAGCTAGTTTTTATTGAATTCAAATTCATAGAGTCATGCAACACGGAAACATACCCTTCGGTCCAAGTAGGCCACACTGACCATGTTCCCAAACTAAACCAGTACCACTTGCTTGCATTTGGCCCACATCCCTATTCATGAAGTTATCCAAATGTATTTTAAGTATTGTAACTGTACCTGCAGCCACCACTGCCTCTGCCAGTTCGTTCCAAATACGAACGACTTTGTGTAAAAAAGTTGCCCTTCATGTCTTTTTAGAATCTTTCTCGTCTCCCTTAAAAAAAAGTCCCCTAGTTTTGAACTCCCCACCCTGGGGAAAAGACACTTGCTATTCACCTTATCTATGCCCTTCAAAATTTTATAAACCTCGAGAAGGTCACTCCTCAACCTCCTCTGCTCCAGGGAAAAAAGTCCGAGCCTGCCTTTATAATTCAAACCCTCCATTCCAGGCAACAATCTGGTCAATCTTTTTTGAACCCTCTCCAAATTAATAATATCCTTCCTTTAGCAGGGTGACCAGAAGTGTACACAGTACTCCAGTAAGAGGCTTCGCCAATGGCCTGCACAACCTCACCATCATCCATAGTGCGATCCACACCCATTTCCCCAAAACATTCTCCTAAGGTAGTCGAGCAACACTGCCCTCCTTACAACTTAAGGAACAATTAAAATTTGGAAGACCGGGTATGTACAAAATTCTGAGGTTATTATGGAATGGCGTTTCTTTTTGTGGGGAAGACCGGAACTAGGGAACAAAGTTTAAGAATAAGAGGTCTCCCATTTAGTATGGGCATGAGGAGAATTTCTCTCCTCGGAGAACTGACATTCTCTTCTCCAGACAGGAGTGGAGGCAAGATCATGGAATTTACTCGAGGCTGAGTTAGATAGACTTTCAATAGACAAGGGACTTGAATGTTACGGTGAGGCAGGCAGGAAAGCAAGTAAACTTAGTGAAGCGACCAGGAAGTGAGCAGGACAATGGTGCTAGAGCATCCAACCATATTCTGAATCCAGCTGAGGATTACAGACAGTGGGCTGAAAGTGTCACCTTCTGCACTTAAATTTCTCTGTGACTCCATCAAAATAATCAAACCAATCAGCACACAGAAGCTTCAAAATTACCCACACAGTGAGAAATGGATCTGAACTCCATTTCTACAACTGCAACTTGGCCCAAAAGTACAGGAAATACTCTGTTCAGATGGATAAATGTGGTTTCTGCAAATCTCTGGCTCAAGAGGGAGCAGCACCGAGGAAACCCCAGCCACGGACTGAGAAGAGAAAGATCCCGCTTGTCCCATGCTGTTGAAGAAGTAATCACCTCCCATGTTGACAGTGGAATTCCCACCAGACTTACCTTCCAAACAGCATTTGACTGAGATCTGTGTGAGAAAATATGAGGGCAACCTTGACCCAACCCGCCCCATCGGAAAAGTGAAGGGATGGGGCCAGTTGTCTTTTCTGTGCAGGTTATTATAAACGGTCATTGTTCAAAGCAATAGCAATGGGCATTCAGGGCAAGATCGGTAAAATGGCTAAGACTGGAGGTAATGAACAAAAATTAGTTATCAAAGGAATTATATCGGGGTGAGATTCTCAGCGATTACAATGTTAAAGGCCAGAGGTTAAAGATTGGTTAGACAGAGACAGGGCATATACTTTTCTAGTCTGAGTTTTATTTTAATTTAGATGCTGCAAAACGGCAACAAATGCGCACGCGCACACACACGCACACTTGCCGAATAAACTGGTACCATCAAAGGATCATACAGTACAGAAGAGACCTTTTGGCCCATCAAATCTGCACCGACAAAACACTGCTTTAAACCTACACTAGTCCCACATTCCAGCACTTGATTCACAGCTTTGAATGTTATAGCATTTCAAGTGCTCATTCAAGTACTTTTTGAAGGTTGTGACGTTTCTTGCCTTTGCTATCCTCCAAGGCAGTGCATTCCAGATTCCCATCACCTTCTGGGTATAAGAAATTTTCCTGAAATCACTTTTAAACTCCCTGCACTTCACCTTAAAATTATACCCCTTTGTTACTGACCCTTCAACTAAAGGAACCAACTGCTTCCTATCCATCCTGTCCATGCCCCTCACAATCTTATACACAGTTGTTTCTTTTTTTGGAGATAGTAAGAACTGCTGATGCTGGAGTCAGAGAAAATACAGTGTGGAGCTGGAGGAACGCAGTAGGCCAGGCAGCATCAGAGAAGCAGGAAAGCTGGTGTTTCGGGTCGGGACCCTTCTTCTGAAGAAGTATTGCCCATTCCTAGTTGCCTTGAGAAGGTGGTAGTGAGCTGCCTTCTTGAACCACTGCAGTCCACCTGCTGTAGGTTGACCCACAATGTCCTTAGGGAGGGCATTCCAGGATTTTGACCCAACAACGCTGAAGGTACAGCAATGTACTTTCAAGTCAGAATGGTGAGTGGCTTGGAGGGGAATTTGCAGGTGGTGGTGTTCCCATGTATCTGCTGCCCCTGTCCTTCAAGGTGGAAGTGGTCGTGGGCTTGGAAGGTGCTGTTTCAGCATCGTGGGTGAATTTCTGCAGTGCATCTTGTAGATAGTACACCCTGCTGCTACTGAGCATTGGTGGTGGAGGGAGTGGATGCTTGTGGATGTGGTGCCGAACAAGTGGGCTGCTTTGTCCTGGATGGTATCAAGCTCCGAGAGTATTTTTGGAACTGCACCCATCTAGGCAAGTGGGGAGTATTCCATCACACTCCTGACTTGTGCCTTGTAGATGGTGGGACATGCTTTGAGGAGTCAGGAGGTGAGTTACTTGCCACAGTACCTCTAGCCTCTGACCTGCTTTTGTAGTCACTGTGTTTCTGTGGTGAGTCCAGTTGAGTTTCTGATCAAGGGCAACACCCAGGATGCTGAAAGTGGGGGATTCATTGATGTTACTGCCATTGGATGTCAAGGTGCGGTGATTTGATTGTGCCTTCTTCATAATGGTCACAGCCTGGCATTTGTGTGGCACACATGTTACTTGCCACTCACTGGCCGAAGCCCGGATATTGTCTGGATGTTGTTCGACAGACGAACTGCTTCAGCATCTGAGGAGTCGCGAATGGTGCTGAACATTGCACAATCATCAGTGAACATCCCCACTTCTGACCTTACAACAGAGGTATAGTCATTGACAAAGTGACTGAAGATGGTTGGGCCTATGACACTACCCTGAGGAACTCCTGCAGAGATGTCCTGGAGCTGAGATGACTGACCTAAAACATCTACAACCATCTTCCTGTGTGTCAGGTATGACTCCAATCAGTGGAGAGTTTGCCCCTGATACTCACTGATTCCCATTTTGCTAGGGTCCTTGATGCTACAATCAGTTGAAGGCAGCTTTGGTCTTAAGGTCCGTCACTCACACCTCACGTTCATTCTGTTTGGTCTCAGGCATTCCTGCCAAACCCTGGATGATAACACAGAGCAAGAATCATATATATATCCAATTTATAAGACTTTGATTCAGGAGCATTGGCCTGTACTCAAAGTAGTAGCTGAGTTTGCTGCAGCAGCTCAGTGTCTAAATGAGAGCTTGGCAAAATATGAAGCTGTCCTTCTAGTGCCATTGATGGCACGTTGGAAAGACTGAGATCACTTCTGCATCAAATAAAGTCATAAATCAACTCTTTTGATCATTATTTCTAAGTAAATGAGTCACCGTTTTATTTAAATATTCTTAGGATAATTGCCTGAAGCCAATTTCATCACATTTGAAGCTCTGTGAGTGAAAGGCTTTTCTTTCCAGTTTTGAGATTTGTTTTCCTTGCTGGCAATTTTAGGATATTTTCCTCTCTGTTTTTACTTTTTCCAATAAGGGGGAACAAACTTCGATTCATATCACGTCTTTTGCAACATCGGGTTGTCTTAAGGATCTTATAGCAAATTCAGTACTTTTTAAGCGTACTCTTTGATGCCCTGCAGGAACCATAGCAATTTGTGCACAGCAAGCTCCCACAAAGAGCAATGTGATAATGACTAAATAAGATGTTTTTACTGATGTTGCTCAAAGGATAAAGCACGCAGGATACTGTCGTTTCCCTTCTTTCAAAGTGTTAGGCGTAACTTTTATATTCACCAGGGAGTGGAGACAGGGCTTCAGTTTAATGTCTCATCTGAAGACAATCCCTCCCACAGAGCAGCACTCACTCAGGCCAGACTTCTGGGGTTCAGGACTTCGACTTTTCTGAATCTGGCCATAGTGCCAGCCACTGAATTTAGGCCAACAACACAGGCACAATCATATTGAAAGGCAATGAGATAGATAGATCAGAAATCCACCTGTAATTGAAACATTCAGGAGGCACAGGATAGTGTAGTGGTAATCCTACTGGACCAGTAATTCATAGGTCTCAGCTCGAGCTCCAGGGTCCTGGGTTTAAGTCCAACTCCAGCAACTAGTGGATTTTAAATTCCACAAACTAAAAAGAAACTTTAATATAAAGCATTGTAAACGCCATAATTCTTTTTTATTGCTAGAAGCCCCCTGGTTCACTCTTGCCTTTCGGGGGATGAAGCCCTGTTGTCCTGAGCCGGTCTGACTTGCACGTGACTCCAGGCTCACAGAGTGTGGTCAACTCTCAGGTGACCTCTGAAATGGCTTAGCGAGCCACCTTGTTCACGGGGAATTTGGCAACAAATGCCAGTTGGCACCCATGTCCCACGAAATAGGGAGAAAAAAATGAGAGTGAGCAGAAGCTGATTAAGGTGGAAGGCATGAAAAGCGGGGCTTGCACTATGGATTTCCAAGAGCACCCAGGGGTTGAAAGACTTTCAACTAAAGAGCCTTGTGGCAATGCCCAAGTTATGCCACAGGAGATGGCTCTGTGGTTGTGATAGCCGGTGTGGTGGGAGATGAAAGAAGATGCAGCAGGGAGCGAAAGAAGCAGCAAATTTGGATTATTCCACACTGTTCGTGACCCTAGATCTCTGTACACTCTTCCAGGCCAGACTGAAGTTCTCGACTGATGCAGGTCAGTTTAGGATCTGTGTAAGTCACAAGAACGCCGTCCTCCAATAGGCATCTAGGTGTCTGAGATAGCGCTGCTGCTGACCAATACGGTGAGCACCTCACCCAATATCCTCTTCAGGCTAGCCATGGAAATCAAAGACAATAGCAGCTCTCACATGTAGCAAAAAGGTGAACGGTGCATACTGTCCCACTGGACAGTGATGCCTATTCAGCACTGAAGAAAGCACTGATGGCAGCCAATCTCAAGCCAATGGTGCATGTTAGGAAGTGGATCTCGCAGGTGGAAAGGGTTTAATTTCCAAAAACCCTTTGAAAGTTGAGGTAGGTTGACGATATCAATGGCAAATTACAGCTGGAATGCCTGCCCTCATCCGACAGTGATACTTAACAATCAGAGATGAATGGTCTTGATGGGGGTCACAGTTAATTTGGAACATATTGAAAGCCATATACCTTTAGGCTATCAATCTCAATGGTTTTCAACCAGAGTGCCTCAGCTCACTGCTGTGTTGTGAGAATTGTCCAAGCGTGCCTTGAAGTGTTGTCCAAAGGCACAGAAACTCTGTTTCCTCAGAAACAACTCATAGCCAAATTAAACCAGAACTCATGAAAATTAGCCATCAAATTCAGAGTGAGGTATTGGTTTCTCGATTCTGAAATGTGGGAATATTCCAATCGCAGAGGGACCATAGGTAAAATTGAGATCCTGTGGTAGTTTAAACCGGTGACCAAACAAGAGCATTTGTGCTCTTTTTGGTGGAAATGAGATGAAAGAAGTTAACGCCCAGAGGGAGCCCTCTTCTATGGAGCAAGATCTGCAGTGGCACTCTCATCAATTCCTCACCAGATCAGAAGCCTCAGTGTGCACACAGCAGAACCAGGTTTCCCGCAAACCGATTCAACTGCAATTCACTCTGCATTTCGCCCTGATCCACTGAATTACAATGATGTTCAATGCATGGAACAGATTTGGCTCCATTAACAGTTAGAAATAGTCGAGTTAAGTTGAGTTGTGTTGAGCAGATTTTGAAAATGTGCTGCTATGACATGTAAAACATTCACACATTTGATTCTTCTTTAGCTTGTTGTGTGCACTAGGTTGCAAACCCAAGACTGCGACCAGAGTAATATGCTGAGAAAAGTTGATGCGCCATGGAACTGTTTGTCTCATTGAAGTGTGCCGTGTTACTGATCTACCTCTTAGATGACGGTCTTAACACTGAAGCTTCCTTAAGGTTTACCATCACAGTCCAAATCCATGCCCAGGTTGTGCAATTACTGTGCACAGCACTGACACACTGACTTGACATTGTACACTCTGGGAGCACTGTACCGGAAGGACCAAAAAAAAAGTAACTTTCCTCACGGCAACAGCACCACTGCCACAGTCAAACAGTAATACTTTGCTGCACTCTGTTTCCCGTCTCAATTTATCCTTTCTTTGCATTGCATTTGTCAGCTATCTCTTCAAAACCATGCAACCTTCAGGGAAGGCATTTTAAAAAAAAATTAGAATGACTTAAATCTTGACTTTAACCCATGGAAGACTGCCCGTATTTGCAAGTTCCAACTATTGTAGGTAGCAAGGGGTGACCTTCACAAGTCTTGGCTACTTAGCCTAGCGTGGCGTCATGGGTTGGCTCGCTGCTTTGGAAAATCTACCCAATGAAGATGTGCAGCACCAAAGAAGAAAAGGCCAAGTTTATTACTTCAAAGCAAAACAACTTGAGGCTTTGGAATAGAAGGTGGAACAAACAAAGGCAGAGTGTTAAATAATAAAACATAGCACAAGTCATGACCATGAAAACAACATAAATGTAAAGCTCATGGTGACAAAATACAATAGAAAGAAAATTGGAACTTCTCAATAGATATAACATCTAATGGAAGATAAAATCTATGGGGATCGTATTTACAGAAAGGATTTGACAGGACAAGGAAAATCCAGCAAGATTGGAACTTGATATTCCCACTTAACATAACAGCCAGCTTCCTAATAATTCTTTTGTTTGCATTGCAACTGACTAGAATGGCAGGCTGACAGCTGGTTGGGAAAACCACCAGCTTGAGGTTTGTGGTCAGGAGCTAATGAGGTGGTTCGCCAACAATTTGAATGAGGTGGGAGCCAAAGTCTGGCATCTGTTGATTGGTGGATACAGAGGGAGACTTTGAATGAAAGGGCAAGAAATCAGAGCTAGAACAGGGAAAGGTACGGGGGAGGCAGGGTCAAAGTAATTTCTCCTCAACCCTGATAACTCTTTGAGACATACTTGAGAACTACGTTCTGAGTTTCAAAGACTCATACTGGTCTTCAGGGGCCCTTTTTCCATTTTTACTCATTGTTTCATCAGGGGATGTAGTCACATAGTAATATTCTGTACTTGTGTTGACATGTTGGGCATGGGGACTTGTGCAGAAGCAGACCTGGATGAATTCAACAGTATACTCAATTATTATCAGCAGTCAATTAAACAAAGCCTCGAAACACCAGGAAAGCATTAATTTCCTCAACTCCCACTGCATTTTAATTGGCACAAGACAACTGTCAGAAGTTAGAAACGCAAGTGTTTCTTTTAAAAAAGTAACTGACACATACAACCAAACATAAGTCCTCTCTAGGCCCGAAACATCAAGTTTTCCTGCTCCTATGATGCTGCTTGACCTGCTGTGTTCATCCAGCCCCATGCTTGTTATCTCACGATAGACTGGTTGGGCCATGGATGAATTGTTATGTGTTTGTTTCTACGGCGGCCACTGCATCTTCAGTAGTTCACAATTGAAATAGATTGAGCAGTGATAACACAGAAGTGCAAATATTGATGAGACTAAATTGCTCAGTATTAAATTATCCACATCTACACTTGAGCATCCACAGCAATTTTCACCATACAACAGTTCCTGAGCTTCACAGGAGCCTTAAGCTGGAAACTCCACATCCATTTGCAAGGAATTCATTACGATAAATGAGTTCAAGTTTTCTTGGTTCCCAGTTAGTCGAGTATTCCTCCCTTGAAAATATTTACAGGAGGTCTCTCCCCTCTGCAGCCTCACTCCCCAGTTGTCCCCGAACTCCTGGGTCTCAGATATATCAACCTTCCCTCTTGCCCCCACCCTGCAGCTGACTCTGTGTCCTCCAGCACTGGAAGTCTCACAAACTGGCACCACTCGCTTGATGCTGATCTATCCAATCACAGGCTGGTGCTTCCGTGTATTTGCTGCTTCATTTCCTCAGGATTACTCAAGGAACCTTTAAGGAACACAGAGTCCTACAGCACGGAAACAGACCCTTCAGTCCAACCGGTCTGTGACGATCATAATCCCAAACTAAACTAATTTCACCTGCCTGCTCCTGGACCATAGCCCTCCAAACCTTTCCTATTCATGAACTTTTCTAAGTGTCTATTAAATGTTGTAATTGTACCCACATTCATCACTTCCTCAAGAAGTTCATTCCACAAGCGAACCACCTCCTGTGTAAAAAATTTGCCCCTCATATCTTTTTTAAAACTCTCTCCTCTTACCTTAAAAATATGCCCCCTAGTCTTGAAATCCCCCATCCTAGGGAGAAGACATCTACCATTCACCTCATCAATACATGTCATGATTTTATAAATCTTTACACGGTCCTCTCAACCTCCTACTCTCCAGTGAAAATAGTCTCAGCCTATCCAGCCTTGCTTTATAACTCAAACCTTCCATACCCAGCAGCATCCTGGTACATTTCTTCTGAACCCTCTCCAGCAAATTAGTATCCTTCCTCCGAAAGGGCAACCAGAACTGGATACACTACTCCAGAAGAGGCCACACCAATGTCATGTACAACTTCAACATGACGCCCCAACTCCTATACTCAAAGGACTGAGCAATGAAGGCAAGTGTGCTAAATGCCTTTTTAACCACCCTGTCTACGTGTGATGCAAACTTCAAAGAATTATGTACTTGAATTTCTAAGTCCCTCCATTCTACAACACTTACCCAAGGCCCTACCATTAAATGTATAAGTCCTGCCTCTGTTTGTTGTACCAAAATGCAATATCTTGCGTCTTTTAGATGCTCCACCAAGGCGCAGTCTGTATTCCCAGGTGGGCACAAAAGATAGCACTTTGCACTTCTCCAAGAACAGGTACGGTAGCTCAGCGGTTAGTGTGGCTGCCGTATAGCGCCTGAGGGGTCATGGTCATGGTTGAATTTTGGGGTTTTTGGCAGCAAAGTTGCCTGTCCTGTGGTGTACTTTGATTTTTGGTGGCGGGGCGGTCGCCAATTTTGGCTGGGAGCAGAGGCGTTGATCCATAAAGTGAGAAGTATTCATACTATTCTTGGCCCAGAAGGACAGCTGTAAAATGCATTTGTCTCCCAAAGCAAGTGAACCCCTACCTCCACTCACTGGTGGATTTCCCGTACCATTGGAAAGTAGACCTGCTCCTACTAAATTGTAATCATGTTTCCACATGCACTGCAGCAGCCCAATTTAAACATGTTTATGAGGTATTAGTATTTTGGAAATACATTAAACTGGCCAATATATTGACGCATGTCATGACAACATTAGTGAATTTCAACACACATCCTAAATAGGGAAAGTAAAACGAGCACAAGTCATAATGAATTTAGTGAAGAGCTCGAAAAGTAATTACAATGCAGAACTTGGATTCACAATAGCTACTTCAACGTCAGTGGTCAGCTACAGCTGTGTGCAATTGTCACATTCTCCCTCATTATCTGCTGCATAACATATGATCAGAACTAACAAGCACTTCCAAGAGAGAGGAGCTGCTAAGCCCAATAAAATCTGTTTCATCCTACTCACTGCCAGTCATAATAACTTCATCATGCCTTCTCTCCCTACTAAATGATTTCCACATGAATTGAAAAGTTGAAGCCAGGTCAACAATTTTTGCACACAGGTCAAATGTCTGCAATAAAATGTCAAGCCTTTCAATTGCTAAGGTCTGTCAGTCTCCCAAAAACAAGCCTTGCCAAGAGATCACATTCAGAACTCTTTTTTTTGAACCCATATTGAAGTGACACTGACATATGTATTTCAAAGAAGTAACACTATTCACGAGTAAGTGTTGGACTAATTTTCTGGTTTCCAAATACACTAAGGAATGATATAAGGAGGCAGCCTGAGCCTTGTTAATATCACAGTCTGTCAGACAGAAGGTTGGCGAGTCAAGTACCACTCAAGAACATAATCTAGCAAACATTTCAGTGTGGCACCACACAGTGATGCACTGTCAAGGAACACATCTTCTGGATGCTCCACCAAGGCCCAAGCCGCACTCTCAGGTGGACACAAAAGGTAGACCACTGCACTCCAAGAAAGGTACAGCGGCTCAGTGGCTAGCAGTGCTGCCTCACAGCACCGCGAACGTGGGTTCGAGTCCAGCCTCGGACAACTGTCCGTGTGGAGTTTGAATGTTCTCCCTGTGACCCCAGGTGCTCTAGTTTCCTCCCAAAGTCCAAAGGTGTGCAGGTTAGGTGGATTGGCCAGTCGTATCCATGGAAGTGCAGATTAGGTAAATATCGGGTGGGGGCTGCTGGATCTGAATGGGATGCTCTTTGGAGGATTGATGGGCTGAATGACCTACTTCAACACTGTAGGGGTTCTATCATTTATTGATGACTTTTGCGAATAATTATCCCTTGACCAGACATGACTGTATTCAATGCTGGAGCAGACTCAACTGGCTAGTCGGCACGGAAGAGTTGGACCAAAGGGTCTGTTTCTGCGCTGTACATCTCAATGACTCTATTTCTGTCTTGAAAATGTACATCCCCTTATGCTAAAATAATGCCCTCTGGTCCTAGGCTCTCCAACAGTAGTGGGGGGGGGGGGGGGAAGCGGGCGAAAGCCTTTCCGTATCTATCCCGTCAATTCCTCTAAAAATCTTGCATGTTTCAATAAAGTTGCCTCTCACTTTTCTATATTCCTTGCAGCTACTGGGAATCCTGCAAAGCCCAAATCCATGGGCAATTTTCAAAAAATCCTGTTCCAATGCAGGCACAGTGCTGCCTTAAAAAGATGTCACTTTGCAACCTGCTGCTGAGGGCAGATTGGTTAGCATGGCTAGTTCTAAAGGGAGGACAGAGTCAGCAATGCATAATGCAGGAAATTTGACAGTAACAGAGACAGTGTTAACACGAAAGAATGATGCCAGGGCTAGTTATTTTTCTTTACAGAGTATTGATTTCCAATAGAATTGGTCGTGGAAAGTCAGAGGACCCGCTGCATTATAATATCAGAATGGCAAGCCGATGTAAAACATAATGTAATATGCTATCAACACAATGGAACTATGTTTTACTTGTCTTGTCATTTTAAGGTCACAGTGTTTGACTCCTTTAAGTAAAAGCTATTTCACAGCATAATATATCAAGGCAGAAGGCTGTACAGCCTCTCAAACATTTCCATCACTTAATAAGACCATGGCTGATCATATACCTTTATTCTATTTACACTAGATCCCCATTTCTCTTGTAAAAACCGAAAGAACTGTGGGTGCTGTAAATCTGGAACAAAAACAAAGTTACTGGAAAAGCTGAGCAGGTCTGGCAGCATCTGTGAAGAAAAAAAAAAGAGTTAATATTTCGGATCTGGTGACCCTTCCTCAGAACTCTTGCTCTGAGAAAGGGTCACCGGACCCGTTTCTCTTGTTTCCCCTTGTGCCTGAAAAATCTCAATCCTGAGTAAATTTGACCCAAGGCTAGAATTAGGCAGAATCGTATCCACCTGAAAACGTGGCAGAGATGCCAGTCTCCTTGCCACCACCGACAGGCTAAAAGCCCAAGCTCGGCATTCCTGCCAACCAACACTCCGTTGTGGTTAATTCATGCCTACTTCAGGACCCCATGCTGCCTGGGCTGTCGTTAAGAGACGAGGGTTGTCCAATCTCATTTCTCAACCCACCGCCCCACAGCACCACCAAATAACACCGAACCTTCCCAATAGTACTCCTCCATCCTGGAAGCCCAGGAGAAAAGTGTCCTAGCAGCAGTCCCTGCCTCCACCAAACCCCTGCAGCTCCAGGTGGGAAGAACTTCCCAGTCCAAGAGATCCTGCAGGCATCCTCACCCTCATTGTTGCAGGTTCCCTTCCTGGAAGCTGTCGCCCCCTTCAGGCCTAGAATGGAAATGGGAAAATCTCAGCTTACAGTTGTCTAAGAAAGATTTGGAAGGTGCTTGTCAACTTATAGTTTCAGCTTATTTTTAGTAGAGAGAGAACAAAACAGTTTGAAGTGATCTGAGGAAGGGTCACTCGACCTGAGACGCTAACTCTGATTTCTCTGCACACATGCTGCTAGACCTGCTGAGCTTTTCCAGCAATTTCTGTGTTTGAGCCTGAAATGATTACTTTTTTATTCCAAGATGTACCTTTTGGCACTTTGTGAAGGGTGGCTTGTAAAACATGGCATCTGAAGCGTGGTGTTTGCTCAGTAAACATTTATAGAGAGAAAAATGGCCATCGAGGTAGTCTGGGGATACTTTATGGGGACTGCATTTACCTTATGAACTGAGGCGCAAAAGAACAATAACATTTTAAAACTGCCAGTAAAATACAAATTGGGGTCACTATTAACCAGAGTAGCTATCTCTTGAAGCATTCTAAACATTATGAACTTGAGAGGAAATTGCTCACTTAGCACCTTTGCAAAAACTTCATGATGAAACCATAGAAGAATGTTCACAGATGTGGGGTCATTGACAATAGCCTTCTAAAAATATATTTTGTTGAGATTTTGAGCTAGGCCTTGCCGTTCATCTTGAAAAGGGGGCACCAAAAGCCAGTGAGACAGAAGCCAATGATGACTTAATTTATTACCTGGCAGAGAGCTCAGAAATAAATAGAAAGAGGAGGGGTGGTGCTGGGGAAGGTAGGTGGGATGATGATGGGTAAGTGCAGGTAGGGAGCGGTGGGGACTGGTCAGTGAGGTGTGAGGAGCAGATCAGTGGGAGAGAAGATGGACAGGTTGTGTCAGGTCAAGGAGGCAGGGATGAGTTCATCTTATGGCCTTTTCTCAATAAAGTCAGGTTGTCTTTAGAACAGCTCCCACTTCTAGCTCAGCTCTGGGCCTGGATCCAGGCTCCGCCACCCCGAAGCTAAACCAGTAACACTGCTGCAGCTACACTTCACCACACCACCGCCACTGGGCAGGGACACTTTGTCCCTCTCCAACTGTAATCTATCTCGGAACTCAGAGTTTGGCTACCATTGCAGCCATTCCCTGGGGCAAAGAACACCATCTGTGTTCGTTTCTCCACAGGAGGAAGAATATCCCTCCAAAATGTGAACCAGGCTCCTCCAAAGTCATTGTGGAGGCAGGATTCCATGTCAGATATCTGCAGATTTATCTGGACTGCCAGTTCTCACCAAGTACAAGCAGCAACAGAAGGGCAACAGAGAATACGAAACCCGAACATTGGTGGGCCAATCTGTACAATGTCTTGCATGTGGAAGTCGACAAATATTCATAGGTTACTGATCATAATTTGGAATGTTCAACTTTATCCAGAACGGGAATATTACAAGAACCTTCCAAACCTCCTTTATAGAACAACAGGCCAGGATTTTCCCATTTTCAGACCGATAGAGAGAGCAAAACAGTTTCTGGAAGGGAATTATTCAAGCTTTTTTTCCCAAAATATATCTTCAGAGGAAGAGTGTGGACTCTGTGGGCTGAATGGCCTGGTTTCAAACTGTAGGGAATTTTTTTCCAACATAATTGGTCAGAGAATGAGGATCACATCCAGAATTCTGCGATGTATCCTAACCCTAAGCTGTGTAAATGGCCGAATACTGCAGTTCTCCCTTACAGGGCCTCACAAGTACAGTCCATTCCCTCAGAAATAAAGCAATAATTTACTTCCACCACCTTGTCTGAGCACGGTACTGCTGGTAGGCATTTATCATTTCCATTTCACACTTGTGATACGGATGAGAATGGAAGGTAACACACACAGCACTTATTGTATGGCTTGCTGAGTGGCCTGTAGGGAATACTGAACAGCCTGGACAGAGTGGATGTTGGGATGATGTTTCCATTGGTGGGAGAGACTAGGACCCGAGGGCATGGCCTTAGAGTAAAGGGAAGGCCTTTTAGAACAGTAATAAGGAGAAACTTCTTCAGTCAGAGAGTGGTGAATCTATGGAATTCACTGCCACAGAGGGCTGTAGAGGCCGGGACAGTGAGTATATTTAAGACGGAGATAGATAGGTTCTCGATTATCAAGGAGATCAAGGGTTATGGGGAGAAAGCGGGAGAATGGATTTGCGGAACTTATCAGCCATGATGGAACAGTGGAGTAGACTTGATGGGCCGAATGGCCTAACTTCTGTTCCTATCTCTTATGGTCTTATATTCTATTCTATGGGTAAAGCAGGAAATCAATACATTTAACAAGCTGGTTAAGGCATGATGGGCCTAACAGACTCTTCCTGAGCTGTGTCATTTCCTTCTGTGATACTGAAAGTCAGGGTCACAGATTCTCCCTGCCTCCCTCTGTCCTGCCATGCATTTTGCTTTATGTATAAAATGTTATTTCCAAAAGAATTTGACTGCACTTTGGGGCACCTGGAGATCCCAAACCAAAAGAGAAAGTGACAGTGTGCGCCAAATTCTATTCCCTGGAGGTGGGAACCAGGCACCGAGACTACGACTGGATCCCTTGAGTCATTCCCAGAAAGGAACAGCCACTGGCTGGAATTTTGACTGGGACACTGTCTCAGTTGGCAAGGTGCTCTGAAAAGATGGAGAGCAGAACGAGAGCCGACGATTCCTGCTTCAAATCAGCATCGCCGTGCAGTGAAAGGCAAGTGGCTCTTCAGTGAGAAAGAACTCTTTGAAAAGTTTAATTGAAAGGTACAAAACATAAACAGGCCACCACAAGAGGTTGGGGTGGGACTGAGGAGGTGGGGGGTGGGGGGAGGGGGGGTGCAAGGTGGGCAACAGAGGATCCTCCACAGAGAGGCCTTAGGCTTCATCTTCACCCAGCCAGGACAAACACGGATAAGACCGGAGAGACTCAACAGGTTCGGCCGTGTCTGTGCAGACAGAAACAGAGTTAACATCTTGAGTTGAGTCCACGTTCTGATGAAAAGTCAAACCAGACTCGAAACATTTACACTGGCTCTTGAAATAACTGCACAGAGGCCTGTATCCCATCGCCAAGTCACCCTTTATTTACATACACACAGTACATGGACTCTGACCAGCCAGCTCAGAACCAGTCCCTCGAGTGGAGATTCTCTGGATCTCCTGTTTATGTCTGTCAGCCAGGGCTCCCTGATTGGGGCTGTTAACTTCGGCCAATAAGGGATCTTACAGTCAGAAATCCACCTGGCCCTCATTCCAATCACTACTCACTCTCTCCACGGATGCTGCCAGATCTGCTGAGCTTCTCCAGCCTTCTGCGTGTTTGTTTCAGATTTCCAGCATTTTGCTATTTATTATGGAACCATCAGCAGCTCAGGCCACCTCCCCACACAGCTGAGCCTTCTCCCCCATTCCCCTGCTCCCGGAAACTGGAGACCAACAGGAGAATCCCAGTCAGCCTCCATGAGTTCACATTAACATGATTAAGGAACCATGTGCCGATACTAGCTGAGGCTAGAACGGGATCGGAAAACCGGAACACTGGCCCACGCTGGTATTTCCAGGCCCTGGGGACATTGACATGACCTCTACGAAGACGAAAATTTTGTTTTAGACCAGCCAAAATAAAAGTACACATGGCAGGACACAAATAGAAAAGACTGGGACCCAATTCACACTGACCGTGACAGCAAACTCATCTGTTATCCAGTATCTGGTCATTCTCATGCAACTGGCAAAAATTACGAAAGGAAATTTACCATTTTTAAAAGGTTTCTTCAAAACAAAAATCCACTTGAAGTTGGCATGCCGAGTTGCAATGCGCGAATGTTTAGCTGCCCAGCGGTAGTTCTCCCAGCTGCCACAAATAGCGCTGTCCATCGTCCTCTCTCACAGAGGCACCATTATTGGACTAACACAGTGTGGAGCTGGAGGAACACAGCAGGCCAGGCAGCATCAG
>JAHRHZ010000059.1:21339568-21371106 GCA_024137785.1 Ginglymostoma cirratum | reverse complement strand
GGAGCAGGAAAACTTGACGTTTCGGGCCTAAACCCTTCATCAGAAAAGAAACCCTTCTGATATAGGGTTTAGGCCCGAAACGTCAAGCTTTCCTGCTCCTGTGATGCTGCTTGACCTGCTGTGTTCATCCAGCCCCATGCTTGTTATCTCTACTCTCCAGATCTTTGCCTCAAACGGCGAACAAGACAAAATATGATTTTGAGTCATAGAGGTTTATAAAATCATAAGGAAAGTGAAGAGGGTAAATAGACAAGGTCTTTTCCCTGGAGGTGGGGAAGTCCAAAACTACAGGGCTTAGGTTCAAGGTGAGGGGTGAGGGGGGTGGGGGGGGAATTTAAAAGGGTCCTAAAGGGCAATGTTTTCATGCGGAGTGTATGGAATGAGCTGCCAGAGGAAGTGGTGGAGACTGGTACAGTAACAACATTTAAAAGGCATGGGTACATGAACAGGAAGGGTTTAGAGGGGGCATGGGCCAAATGCTGGCAAATGGGACTAGATTAACTTGGAATATCTGGTCAGCACGGACAAATTGGACTGAAGGGTCTGTTTTCATGCTTTGCATCTCTATGACTCTAACTGAAGCCATACGCTTGGTTTCCTGCTCCTCTGATGCTGCTTGGCCTGCTGTGTTCATCCAGCTCTACACTTTGTTGTCTCAGATTCTCCAGCATCGGCAGTTCCTACTATCTCCACTTGGTAAATGTGTTAGGTTTTAAGTGATATTTTAAAAGAGCAACATAAGAGAAGTGGAATGGTCTAGAGAGGGTGGTCTGGAGTTTGGGACCAATACAATTAAAGCCATACCCATAAATTGTGCAGCAATTCAAATCATGGATACACGAGAGGCCTGCGTTAGAAGGATGCAGATATCTTGGAGATTCAATGGGCTGGGAGAAATCACAGAGGTAAGGAGTGATAAAATCTAGAAGGGATTCTAAAAAAAGGACGAGAATTTTCAAATCAAGCATTGTCTGGTCGGGAATCAGTCTCAATAAGTGAGCAGAGGTGTGACAGAGGAACAGGACTCGCTGTGAGTAAACACAGTTTTGGATGGCCTTTGATTTACAGAGGATAGACTGTGGGACAACAGACAGGCACCTAGGGAAACAAAGGCATGAATGAGCAGCACATAGAATAGAATCTTCAATGTGGGGAAACACGCCATTCGGCCCAACAATTCCACACCGCCCCCTCCACAGAGCATCCCACCCAGACCGATTCCCCTACCCCTGCATTTCCCATGTCTAACCTACCTAACCTAAACATCCCTGACTACTGTGGGGCAATTTAGCACAGCTAACCCACCTAGCCTGCACATCTTTAGACCGTAGGAGGAAACCGGAGCACCCAGAGAAAACCCACACGGACACGGGGAGAATGTGCAAACTCCACACAGACAGTTGCTCAAGGGTGGAATTGAACCCGGGTCCCTGGAGCCGTGAGCCACCGTGCTGCCCACGTGATCTGAGAGAAGAGCGCAAGAGTGCAGTTGAGCGATGTTACAGTTCTGAGGAAGGGTCACCTGTTTTTGTTCTTCACAGATTCTGCCAGACCTGCTGAACTTTTCCAGCACTCTGTTACAGATATGAAAATAGGCAGTCCTGATGATGGGATGAAGAACATCATCAGATCGTACGGCCATAAGAAATAGGAAAGCAACAGGTCATTCAGCCCCTCGAGCCTGCTACACCATTCAATGCAGGATCATGGCTGATCCTATACTCCTCATGTCCACTTTCCTGCCCTTTCCCCATAACTCTTGATTCCCCAACTGATCAAGAATCTATCTCAGCATTAAATATACACAACGACTCTCTCCCCACAGCCCTCTGTGGCAAGGAGTTCTAAAGACTCTCAACCCTCAGAGGGAAGGAATTCCTCCTCTTCTTAGTCTTAAATTCCACCCCATCTTTATTCTGGAGACTCTGCTCTCTAAATCTAGACTCTCCCATGAGGGAAAACATCCTCTCAGCATTGACCTTATCAAGTCCTGAAGCATCCTATATGGTTCAATGAGATCACCTCTCATTCTTCTAAACTTCAGTGAGTAGAGTCCCAACTTGTTCAGCCTTTCCTCACGACACAATCACTCTGTACCAGGGATTATCCTAGTGAACCAAGGATGGTTCCACTTTGGTGCCAAAAACATGAGTGAGTTGCAAAGAGACTTAATCTCAAAATTGTTGGTTGGTGGGGGAATCAAGTTGATAGCCAGGAAGCATAACTTCGAGCTGGTCTGAAATCAACGACTTCAGTCTCCAAAATAATTCATTCTCTGGACAAGTGCTGAAAATTGTGGCTGGGGATGAGAACAGTCTTATGTCTTTAAAGCAGTCAGTGCAATACAGCTGTAATGATTACCTGCAGCAGGTCCGAAGGCAAGAAATATCACTCTTTCAAAATAAAATCAGCAAACGTGACAAGGGAGGACAGAAAGAAGTTGAACGAAGTGGAAGGCTGCCAATCATTCAAGTAAATGATGCAAAGATTCAATAAAGGAGCTCTGGATAACTTGAAATATGAAACAATTAGATAATTTGATTGGAAATCTGGCATTTGAGGAAATGTTAAGTTGGCTAATATCCAATGACCCTTCCTTACAAATATTGAGAAGTGGTGTTCTCTACATTGTTAGATTGGAA
Source organism: Ginglymostoma cirratum (assembly GCA_024137785.1). Taxonomy (NCBI): domain Eukaryota; kingdom Metazoa; phylum Chordata; class Chondrichthyes; order Orectolobiformes; family Ginglymostomatidae; genus Ginglymostoma; species Ginglymostoma cirratum. The sequence continues at coordinate 21,368,464 of JAHRHZ010000059.1, read as the reverse complement.
GCAGCATTATTGGGAATGGAGGATGGTCTGACCGGACCTTTACAAAGAAAACAGTGAAGGTATCAGCGAAAACACGTGTCAACGGAGGGTGCACACGTGCAGTAACTCTGGGTCACTGTGGTGTTCCTGCTTTCCCATGGAGTATCATTTGAAAGTGCCAAGGCTACATAATGCCAGGGGCAGGTTTCCTTTGTCTGCTCGTGGTGGTCTATATAAACCGATAACTGGCATCTCCTCATGGCTGATATCTCCCATTTGTACGAAAGCAGAGCAATGTGCATCGATGATGAGCAATTATGTTTCGTACACAAGTGGTAATGAATTGTACACAAATGAGGAGCATTAGCCTCACTTTTGATTTCCCTATCAACAGGCTGAGATTGAACAGTGTGGGTGTTGGGTTAGGAAATATACGCTCGTGATATTTAAGACTGTAAATAGATAGAAAGATATAAAGCTTGGAACCAGTTCTACCCTTCACTGATTGGATTTTTAGAGCCAAACTTTAGCTGAGCAAAACTCTCCTTTAAACTGAACAGAATGGTCTCTCAGAGACTGTTAATACCCCGACTCTAGACCTTAAAAAATGTCAGCTTCACTCAGCAGTGGCACTTGTACCTTAAGTTAGAAAATTTACATCTAAGCATTCCACCCTCAGGCAGCTGTCCATGTCGAGTTTGCACGTTCTCCCTGTGTCTGCGTGGGTTTCCTCCGGGTGCTCTGGTTTCCTCCCACAGTCCAAAGATGTGCATGTTAGGGTGGAATTGCCCATAGTGTCCAGGGATGTGCAGGCTAGGTGGGTTAGCCATGGAAAATGGCTACAGACAGAGTGAAGGGGGCAGGTCTGGGTGAGATGCTCTTTGGAGGGTAGGTGTGGACTCAATGGGCCAAATGGCCTGCTTCCACACTGTAGGGATTCGATGATCCTATGAAGCAGCACTGCAGAACTCGCGTCCACAATCTCAGGACTGTCTGTATAGAGCATTACTGCAGGAAGCTGTACTGTGGGCAAGGTCGTCTTTCAGGTAAAATCCTAAGCAGTGACTGTGTTGGCCTTGTAAGTGAATGCAGGACTTTTCAAGGCACAACATGGAGGACCAGCAGCAGAATAGTTCCCTCAATCAATAACAATGAAGATATTCAACTCTTCGCCATGTGCCGCTTCGCCTCCTGTGCTTACCTGCGAAACAAGTGACAGCTCTTCAAAAATAATTCACTGGCGGCAGAAAGATTTTCATCGGACACTCACAAGCGCTGAAGAGCACAATACAAACTGAAGTCCTTTCTTTCTTCAACCATGCACTGCTATGCCAGATGGCCACAAGAGAAGCCACGTCCTCCAGTCTATGAGTCAATTAGGTCTCCTCTGAAACCAGCCACCACCATGGCGAACTGTGTACGGCAGCTCCTGAGCTCCAACTATTCATCTCAGACAGGGAGACCATCCTCACCAAGATGGATACATTGCAGTCTCTCAGTGCACACTCAGTGCACAAGTGCTGGTGACTCTTTCCTGCAGTTCGAGTCTGATTCTCCAGAACTCCATTCATTATTTTCAATCACTGCCATCATCGACGACAGGGCCGACAAGCAACAGGTAACACTGGAATCCAGACCAGACTTCCATGTTTCTATCTGCCTCCCCTCCACCTCTTCCAGCTATTAACCACGAACTCTGTGCCTCCAGTACGATTTTTGGTTCTTTAATTTCTCAAAGTGTCCCATGCATTATTTCACACTGCTGTCAATAGTTAACTGTCTCCACGCATCACTGGTACACTTCCTTTTCATGTGTGTGTGTGTTTGCATGTGTGTGTGCTCGCATTGACAGAAAGAAAAAATATTGATAGCTGAAAATGAAGGGCGTCAGGAAGGCTTGAGTTCTAAGGAGAGGCTGGGACTTTTTCACTGGAGCGTAAGAGGTTGAGGGGTGACCCTATAGAGGTTTATACAATCATGAGCGGTGTAGAATGGCAGGCATCTTTTCCCTACAGCAAGGGATTACAAGACTGGGGAGCATATTTTTAAGGTGAGAGAAGAAAGATTTTGAAAAGCCTTAAGGTACAATTTTTCTTTTTACACAGAGGGTGATTCATGTGTGGAATGAACGTGCAGAAGTAGTGGTGGATTCGGCTACAGTTACAACGTTTAAAAGACATTTTGATAAGTACATGAAGAGGAAAGGTTTGGAGGGATATGTTAGGACTATTTCAGTTTTGGATTATAGTCGGCATGGACAGGTTGGACCAAAGGGTCTGTTTCCGTGCTGTATGACTCTACCCATGACATACCATCCACGTGGACGACTGGAAATGGCGATCAGAATAGCCACTGTGTCAACTTAACATTTTAATCTGTTGACACCTCCATTTTAAAGAGTGGCACTATCCCAATAATAAACTGGAATGTGTCCTTCTAATGTCAAGATGGCAGCCAGATGTCTGTGTGTGCTCAGATGGCTGTGACACGTCACACCACTACAAAAGAGGCTTCTGGCAACTCCTCTCACCAATAGCCAGATCTCTAGATGCCCCACTGGCCATGCCCTCCACCACCTCCCCACTGCACCCCATTCCCAGCTTGCCCATTGTCACCTGGCTCATCCCTTCTCCCTGGGAGCAAGGCAACGAGGGAAACGAGGGAAACATCGGGTGGGGAACTGAAGGCTTTGTCTGAGTGCACCACCGAGTCAGTGGTGTGCCAATGGTGTACCAATTCAGGCACCTCTGAATAACGCCACAAATGTCCAAGTAAATTCTGCTACACCATAATGTCCAGTGATTTCAGGGAGTCAGAAGTTTGACTCTCTCCCATGTTGGTGATTATATGGGTAGTTCGTAGAAAAAAAATCCCACAATCCCTACAGTGTTGAAGCAGGCCATTTGGCCCATTGAGTCCTGACCAACCCTCCAAAGAGCATCAGATCCAGAACCAACCCTCCAGCCCATCCCTGTAACCCTGCATTTCCCATGGCCAATCTACTCAACCTGCACATCCTTGGACTGTGGGAGGATACTGGAGCACCCAGAAGAAACCCACACAGACATGGGAAGAACATGCACAGTCAGTCGTCCAAGGCTGGAATCAAACCTGAGCCCCTGGTGCTGTGAAACACCAGTGCTAACCACTGAGCTACCATGCCACTTTGCGGTCACATGGCATTAAAAAAACTCCAGTTCTGTGCAAACATGATTACCGCATGATCTAGCAGCAAGTTTGGCAATGAATGCAGCCAGTGTAAATAGCGACTCTGGTTAGCAGGGCATCTGGTACACAGTCATTACTAAACATGGACTGAATTAGTACTGAGATCACAAGGTGTAGAGCTGGATGTAAACAGCAGGCCCAGGCAGCATCAGAGGAGCAGGAAAGCTGACATTTCGGGTCTGGACCCTTCTTCTGAAGAAGGGTCCAGACCGGCAACATCAGCTTTCCTGCTCCTCTGATGGTGCCTGGGCCTGCTGTGTACATCCAGCTCTACACCTTGTGATCTCAGGTTCTCCAGAATTGGCAGTTCCTACTATCTCTGACTGAATTAGTACTGGTGTCTTCAGCAAACAACCAATTTATTCTCCTAGGCCCTTTTTTAAAGACCTTCCATCTTCTCTGCTCCAAAAAGGCTGGAGTTTAATCAAACAATAGACATGTTTCAGGGAAAAATAGTGATTTCCTTTTGCTACCATTTTCCAGGTTTGTTGCAGAACCTTTTTATTGCCTTTCACTTTACCCCAAATAATAAGATTCGGTGTTTGAATAAAGTTATTCAAGATGAATTTTCAATTCTTTTAAATGGAAGAGATTATCCACCCTCATTCCCACGTCGATCACTATCGCTTTTGAAGCTCTTTTGAAGTAAAATTAATTATAAGTTTGGTGCAGTCGACTGACCACACAATGCAGCTCAAAAGCAAATGATATAAACAAGAAAAGGAGTTGCGGGTTTTTTTTAAAGTCATTCAAGAGATGAGGGCATCTCTGGCTGGGCCAACATTTATTGCCAGTCCCTAATTGGCCAGATGGCAGTTAGGAGTTAACCACATTGTTGTGGGTTTGAAGTCAAATATCGTCCAGACCAAGAAAGGATGGTAGTTTCCCTCCCTAAAGGATATTAATAAACCATCCTCTGTGATACATCCTCTTGTTCTCACTTTCCACACACATATGAACATTATACATGGAGAGTTAAAGTAAAGTCACCACTGTCTTACCATAGGGTTGCTCTCTGGTTAGAGAGAGACAACTGGTAGTGGTTCAACCTGAGCACTGTCACACCTCAGGCGAGGGGAGAAATTGAGAAGGAGAATCTTCATGGTAACTTGAGCAGATGCAGGAATTGAACCCACACTGTTGGCCTCACTCAACATTTCAAACCAGCCATCAAAGCGAACCAACCCCCATTATATTTATACACGCATGTACAATATAAGCCAACACACTGTCCTTCAGTACTTCTGCATAAAAAGGCACATTGCATTGAAGCTTTTCATCTTGCATTCATCAGGACAATTTGCAAGAATACCAAAGAACACGGGAACAACATGGTGCATTACACCGGCGCATTCTCCAACAGCAACACATCTAGCAATAGTCAACCAATCCGCACACTCTTGTAATACTGTTTAGAAATGTTGTTTTCCACTTACTTAATTTGATTTGATTTAATTTATTCTTGTCACATGTACCCAAGTACAGTGCAAAGTCTCGACCTGTCCGTCTTCTCTCCACCTTCTATCATCACCTCCCCCTCTCTCTATTTATTTCAGAGCTCCCTTCCCCCTCCCCCTCCCCCATTTCTGAAGAAGGGTCCAGACCCGAAACGACAGTTTTCCTGCTCCTCTGATGCTGCCTGGTCTGCTGTGTTCATCCAGCTCTACACCTTGTTATCTCAGTGAAAAGATTGTCTTGCATGCAGTACAGGCAGATCATAACATAAAGATCATAGGGTGATAGACCAGAGCGAGGAATACAAAGTTACAGCTGCAAATAAGGAGTGCAAAAAGCAAGATCAGCATTAGATTTGAAATTTGAGAGGTCCATTCAGAAATCTGATAACAGCGGGGAACAAGCTGTTGGTACATGCGCTTAAGCTTTTGTATCTTCTGCCCTAATGAAAGAGATTGGAAGAGATTATAACCGGGGTGGGAGGGGTCTTTAATGATGTTGGCTGCTATTCCATGCATCGAGAAGAGGAGATGGAGTTAATGGAAGGAAGGTTGGCTTGCATGGTGCACTGGGCCGTGTTCACAACTTTCTGTAGTTTCTTACGGCCCTGGGCAGAGCAGGTGCTACCTAGCTGTAATGCATCTTGGTAGAATGCTTTCTATAGTGCATCTCTAAATGTTGGTGAGAGTCTTTATGGATATTCCTTTACTCTAGTATTCTTGCAAATTGTCCTGATGAGCGCAATACAAAAAGCTTTTGCAAAACACGTCATTTGTAAGCAATACTCAAGTTCCACATGGCCAAATGATGTTGTCCTTCCACAAATCAACGCTCAATGACTCCATAAAATATGCATGAATAAAATTTGATGTGCAATGTCTGTTTCAGCATGCTATATTTCTTTGGTGATCTAACAAACAGAATTAGAGTGCATAATAAAAGTCAGGAGGATTAGTTTCCACATGCAATCAAATTTGCAAGTTCAGCCAGAGATGTTTTCGAAAATATTATAGATAAATCCACAATGACAAATGAATAGCTCAGTTATGAAGTGATGCCACATTCTGCTCAAGTACAGCAGTGGGATGCAACAATCCTGAATGATCAGCTCTGCGGTGAGGAAGGCGAGCCTCTTAATTCGCTAATGTAATTTCCTAGCTTGTTAATAGCATTAGTCATAAAAAAGGCAACTGCAGTGTGTTTCATTGGAAAACAGACATTACTGATGGCTATAACAGATGTGGAGGTGCGGGTGTTGGATGAGGGTTGACAATGCCAGAAGACACACGACTCCACGTTGTAGTCCAACAGGTTTATTTAAAATCACAAGCTTTCGGAGGTTCACCTGACGAGGGACTATAACCTGGTGTCATGTGACTTCTGAACATGGCTACAACAGAGATTGACCTGTAACTTACTGAAGCCACATCAATCTTTACTGACAATTTTGAGTTCAACCTACACAACTGCAAATTTAAATGATTCGTGTGGATGAAACTTAATTTTATTTCTCCAGTCTCGCTGGGTCATACATGAATGAGGGGCGTTACTGGCCTCCAAGATTCTGTCAAGGCTTTGGCTGAACTGGTCACAAGATTGGAGACAGTAGAGATGACATGCCCTCCTGCAACAACCTTCCCTCTCTTCACAAATTGTGCCAGCATTTATTGCCCATCCCTCGTTGCCTTTGAGAAGGTGGTGGTGAGCTGCTTTCTTGAATCACTGCAGTTCATGACCTGTCAGTAGATCTACAATACCCTCAGGGAGGGAATTTCAGGATTTTGACCCAGCGATAATGAAGAAATGGCAATGTATTTCCAATTCAGGGTGGTAATAGCTTGGAGGGGAAATTGCAGGCAATGGTGTTCCCATGTATCTGCTGGTATTGTCCTAGACGAAGTGGTCAACGGTTTGGAAGGTGCTATATAAGGATCTTCGGTTAATTTCTGCAGTGCATCTTGAAAATGGTACCCACTGCTGTTACTGAGCGTTGGTGATGGAGGAAGTGGTTGTTTGTGGATACGGTGCCAACTAAGCGGGTTGCTTTGATCTGGATGGTGTTGAGCTTCTTGAGTGTTGTTGGAGCTGCACCCATCCAGGCAAGTGGGGGGTATTCCATCACACTCCTGAGTCGTGCCTTGTAGATGGTGGACAGGCTGTGTCAGGAAGGGAGTTACTCAATGTAGAAATCATAGCCTCTGAACCACTCTTGTAGCCATTTGATGTTGCAAGTGCTCATCCACAAACGTATTAAAGATTGTGAGGTTTTCCTGCATCAATCTTCCTCCAAAGCTGTAGAGTCAAGATTCCCACCAACCTTCTGGGTGAAAAGAATCTTTCCTCAAATGCCCTCTAAGCAACCTGCCTTTCATGTTAAACTGCGCCCCCTTGTTAGTGACCCATTAACACTTTTCTCAAGATTTTTCAAACTTCAAATGGAGGAGACAGGAGAGATAATGACGTCAGATAAACATGTTAGAACAGCAAAGAAAACAGCAGCAAATGTGCACACACAACTGCAGCAACAAAGATGGTACACATTACTGTTCAACTCTGGATTAATACATCAGTGTCTATTGCCAAAGCTTGGCATGAGGAAGTTGATGAAAAAAAATTTCTTCCGACTGATGCCACAGTTACATCTAGGTCAGAGTCTACTCAGTATCAGGCCATTGCCGTCTGCAAGGTATCAACGATGCACAAGGACAGCAGTTAACAATGATCCCAGTTGGCACACAGCTGCTGGCTGTGGGATTCACTAGGATCTATTCAGAGCAACATGGCATTCAGGAATGTCACCCCAGAGGGGAAGCAAATCACATTTACTCTCATACCTGCTCAGAGAAGCTCCTTCAATTTTAAGCACTAAATCCAATTTGCGACAAAGATGAAATGTTAAAATTACCCTGAGGATAACTGTATCTCCTCTAGCACAGCTTGCAAAATAAATATAGTGAGGCAGTTCAGTTAGTCATGCATTGCCTGTGGATGATTTGAGTGTGGGATTAGGCCACTACTGCGCTAGACTTTAAACTGAAGAAGAAAAATCAATGCTAGAAGCAGCTCGGGGACATGGAGAAGCCAATTTAATTTGACGTGAAACTCCCAGCTTGGGTCAGGGATAAAACAGTGAGCAACGCATGATTCACAAAATTCTTTTTTGTGCCTAAAGCATGACTGTGTCACAATCCTGGTTCTGCCAGGAGTAACAGTTGCCTGAAACTGAAACCAACAAATGCTCTTCTGGCTCAGCTAAATGCCAAACCAGTCATGTTGAAAAGGCACCTGGTAAATGCTTCCATTGATTTTGGGGTTGTTTCATAGGGAGCTTTGTGCATGAGATTACATCAAAGCGGTTCGGAGAGCTAAAACACAGAGGTCCGTTCTCGGCCCCATCCTTCTCACTGTGTTTGTAAATGATACAGAGTGAGGCTCATTTTTCACAATGTTAATCATGACTGATAGCGCTTACCTATGAAGTAAGGTGGTAAACAGAAAGCAATTGTTTGAAAAGAGAACATACTGACTTACAATTATATTGCGCTGTAATCGAAACGGTTGCTTGTTTTTTTAAAAGCGTTGGGGTCATGGTTGCTAAGTAAATAAATGCAGACTTTTATTTTTTTCCTCTGAAGAAGGGTCTAGGCCCGAAACGTCAGCTTTCCTGCTCCTCTGATGCTGCTTGGCCTGCTGTGTTCATCCAGCTCCACACCTCGTTATCGCAGACTTTTATTGTGTTTTTTTAAAGCCATAAGACATCCCAAAGACTTTTACCACAAACTAAATGCATAGCCGCTGTTGTAAGGTTGGAAATAAGGCAATCAATTTGCACACAGCAAGCACTCATAAGCTTCAACGTAATAATGTACAAGCAAAGTAATAATGTCCACATAATCTGTTTTTATAATATTGACTGAGGCATAAATATTGGCCTGGACAAAGTAGTAGCTTGCTTTAACATCTCATTCTCAGGCAGGCTCCTCAGACAATGTAGCACTCCCTCAGCACTACAGTGAAGTGTTGAAAGGATATCAACATGGAACATTAAAACCCTTTCTGCTCTCCACAGATATAACTAGAACTGCTTAGCACTCAGCATTTCCTGTTCCAATTACTACTGGAGCTGATATATTGCAGTCGTGCTCAAGTAGGACTCGAGCTTACAACCATCTCACTCAGGATTTTATTTTAAGAAAGCAACCTGTTGAAGGCCTGCCTTCAAGATCCTCCGACTGCAGAGTTAAGGACACTGCTGCAACATGACTGCCCGTTTCGGACTCAGAAAATCATGCTCCCAATATGACCCACAGGTGATGCTGCATGAAGAATATCTATAATGAGAAAATGAAGATCAGCTCATCACCTTGGACAGTACTATTGGCAGTAAATGATGATCAATTGGCTGAAATTAAAAATGCAGGATTGAGGGGGCTACTCCTGCACTTCATTTATATATTCATACAGCCAAGAGAAAAGATTACTACCACTTTCAGTTCTAAATTTGCTTAGTGGAATCAAATCTAAACGCAAACCTTATGCTTCTTTGTCACCCGAACAATACAGACTTGTGAACCAAACTCACTGGTTTAAGTTGGTTCAATAATGGGACATAATGAAGGATTAGAAATTGAAAGCATCTGCTTCCAACTTATTTGCTTATTTGATATATTTTCGTCACATGTACCAAGATACAGTGAAAAGTATTGTTTTACGTGCTAACCAGACAGATCATACCTTAAGTAAGTACATCAGGGTAATTGAGCGGAATGCAAAATATAGTGTTACTGCTACAGAGAGGTGCAGAGAGAGATCAACTTCAATATATGAGAGGTCCGTTCATAAAACTGATAACAGTCGGGAAGAAGTTGTTCTTACATCTGTTTGTACGTGTTTTCAAACTTTTGTATCTTTTGCCCGATGGAAGAGGGTGGAAGAGAATATAACCGGGGTGGGAGGGGTCTTTGATTATGTTGTTTACTTTCCTGAGGCAGTGGGTAGTATAGATGGAATCAATGGGTGGAAGGCTGATTTGTGAGATGGACTGGCTATGTTCACAACTCCCTGTAGTTTCTTGTGGTCTTGGGTAGAACACTTGCCATACCAAGCTGTGATGCATCCGGATAGGATGCTTTCTATGGTGCATCTATAAAAAAACTCCTTTCTTGAGGTAGTTTCTCTGTTGTGTACATCTTTCCAGAGAATTACTGCAAGGCCTCAGATAAAGTATTCTTGCCTGACAATGAGAATCATATAAAAATGTGGTTTGAGTAAACATTTCTTTCAGTAAACATTTCATTTCAACCTTCTCTTCACTTGACTCTTCTGCCCAAAAACCTAATCAGCAGCATTTAGGCTTAGCAAGATTAACCTTATTTTGAAGAGATCGAAGTGTACAGATATCCGGTGTATAAACCCTCTGCCATAATAATGCAGAAACAAAATCATTCCAGAGATTTTATTCCCCCTTGCTAATCTAAAAGGAGCAGATATGGCATGCTGGAATGATTGCAATAACTAACAGAAGGAACATGCACTTTCATTTAACGTGTCCATTTTACAAGCAGCATTTTGCTCATTTTTTCCACGCAATCTTATGCTGTCATATATCCAGGCTCAGACCGTAAATCACAGAGAACAATGTGTAAGAACACGAACACTGCCAAACTGAGAAGTACTGCGGTATTGTTGGGCGATGAAAAGCATTTGACAACATACAACAAGTAATGTCTTTTTCAAACTTTGAGAAAAACTCTCTCCTGGTGAATAAGTAAGAAATCACCAACACACTGGACCTGATTTATAAATAATTCAGTGAATTTTGACGAGCATTAAAGTACAGAGAGCTATTTAGCAGATACCACAAAGCATCCACAGAAATGTGGAGCTCAGTTACTATAAAAATACCAATGCCCTGTTAATGCCCATCTATTTCTATCTTTGTAACAGCACACAATTCCACACTGGCCTCAGCTTATATGCTGCTGAACCCCTCAGTTGTGCCTTTGTTCCTTCTACCGTTCACCATTCTCTCTCCCTCCTAATCGGCCATTTTTCGCTCCATTAACTTGAACTGTGTGAAAACTCTGCTAACTGCATTTCTCTTGCAAAAACTGCACTCCACTTTCACTTCTACTCTGGCTCCCAGTTAAGCAGCGCCTCACCATGAAAAACATTCATTCTTGCTTTCAAATCCAATATGCTGCCATGTCTCTCTGTCATCTCCTCTATTCCGCCGATGCTAAGCCTATTGGATATAGCATGTTTTGGGACAACTACCCCCCCAACCCCCCACAATTGGTGACCATGTCTTCACAACTGCTAGGAATTCCAACCCCCTGCCCCCAACCTCTCCAACCCTCTCTTTCCTCTTTCAACTGCTCCTTAAGAAGTACCTCTTACCAAGCTGCAAGTTATCTGCTTTTATATCACCGACCATAACTCAGTGTCAAACATTTGTTCCATAACTTTTTTTGAGGGAAAACGTTAACTCTGCTTTCTCTTCACTGATGCTGCCAGACCTGCTAAGCTTTTCCAGCAGCTTCTGTTTTCCAGCATCCACAGTTCTTTCAGGTGTTTATTGGTTCGATAATGTTTGTCTGAAGTTGCCCAGAAAGGGCGTTTTATTGCAGGAAAGGTGAATAGCCAAGGTCTTTTTCCCAGTGTGGGGAAGTCCAAAACTAGACAGCATAGGTTTAAGGTGAGAAGGGAAAGATATAAAAGGGACCTAAGGAACGGCTTTTTCATGCAGAGGGTGGTGCGTGTAAGGAATGAGCTGCCAGAGGATGTGGAGGAGGCTGGTACAATTCCAACTTTTAAGAGGCATCTGGGTGGGTACATGAATAGGAAGGGTTAAGAGGAATATGGGCCAAATCCTGGCAAATGGGATTAGATTAATTTAGGATATCTGGACGAGTGGGACTGAAAGGCCTGTTTCTATGCCGTACAACTCTACGACCTTAAAAGGGGCGAGACAGTACAAGTTGTTTTTGTAGGCTTTGAAACGAAGTGCAGTGCATAGCTCAGAAATAATCTTACTCTGTTGCTCTCCGGTTATCACCAAAGAGTCAGTGATAGTATATGCAGCTCTACAGTGGCTGCCTAGTAACCAGGACGTCACAGAAAATGTGCCATTTACTTTGAGAAGCTTCCATCAGTCACTGTGCATCCAGCTGGGGTGGTAAGAAGATGTTTTTATCCTGTGGATGCAGATCAGTGCGTTAGATAACACAGCAAGCCAGATATCAAAAGAACTTTGTGCAGACAGCTGTGGAACATTTTCTCTCAGAAAGTGACATGGAAGAAAGCTGGTAACAGATTGATTTATACTCGTGACCTTCAAGGAGACACTGCAGAGAGAAAGCAGAATTGCACTGCAACAGCAAAATACCCACTTCATCAATGTACAATAACCAACCTTCAAATTGTTCATAAGGAAAACTAGGTTTGAGCAACATTTCAAACAGAATCATCTCTTTTCATCATTGTGGGTATTGCTGGCCAGGCCAGCAGTTATTCTGCATCCCAACTACCCTGAGTCAACCACATTGTTGTGGGTCTGGAGTCACATGTGGGCCAGACCAGGTAAGGATAGCAGTTACCTTCCCTAAATGGCACTGGTGCACCAGATGGGTGTTTCCAACAATGGGTTCCCTGGTCATCATTAGATCCTTAATTTCAGGTTTTTAAATTTATTGATTTCAAATCTTCCAATGGCAGGGTATGAAGCCAGGCCCCCAGAACAATATCTGGATCTACTGGTCTAATGATAACACCACTAGACCATCAGCTGCCTGTCCCCAATTACTAAAATAGTGACACTTCTCAAAGCCTACAACTAAAATGTTAAATTTTGAGCATTTTATCTCAAAGTAATGGTGAATGAGTTGCTGACCTGACTTTCCTCATCAGGTCTGTTGAAATTCTTGAAGGTGTCACTGGCAAGGTCAGTATTTGATGTCTGTGTATCACTGCCCTCGATCTGTGCGGCTGGCGAGGGCCATTTCACAAACGGACGACATTGCTAAGGGTCTGGAGTCACATGTAGGCCAGATCAGGTAATGATGGGCAGTTTCCTTCCCTCAAGGGACATCAGTGAGCCAGATGAGTTTTTACTTCAACTGACAATCGCAGTGATGGTGACAATCACGAAGACGAGCTTTCAATTCAAAGTGTATTTATTGAATTTTAAACTGCACTAGCTGCCGTGCTGGGATGTGAACAGCTCCCCCTCCTCCACCTCTCTCTCTCTCTCCTTCCCTCTCTGTCTCTCCTCTCCTACCTGCCCCCCCCCACTCCCGCCCCCGGGCGGTTACCCAAATGGCTGATTAGAAGCACTATGGGTGAGCTACACGACTCACAGAGAGTCCTCTGCCTCTTTCAGGGAAAAGGTTTCGCCCTTGCTGGAGCTCTCTAGTGCACACTGCAGGGGCTGTGGACCACTTCCAGCAGAAGGTAAGGATGGGATGTTTGGGCAGGGCGGTGGCTTGGGTGGGGGGGGGGGGGGGGGGGGGGTGGCGAGGTGGTTATTTCAGTTCCTCAGGGAGAGAGGTAGTGGTGGTGGTAGGAGGTAAAGTCACCACCGGCCCAGAGGACAAGCTCTCAGCGGCCAACAAACACACCTCCAATGAGAGCAACCCACCTCCCATTCCTTCCTGCCATTTTCAACTGTTTAGCCAACAGGCAGCCCACACCTGCCCCATTTCCCATGCCAATGGTTTTATGGCATCGGCGGGATAGTATTTGACAAGATCAAATGAGCCTTATTTATTTACCGTATTATGGGGCTGAGTTTGAGAGTGATTTGGAAGATGGCACACTGGGCACACTCCCCATATTATGTGACACAGTTTATGTTGAACACCTCAATTATCATTGTACTGTGCAACTGTTGAAGAGGCAGAGGGCTCACTAGACCAACATTTGCTATTGGGTAGATGAAGGACGACCAATATTACTGCATTTGGACATTTTCTCTCATTCCTCCATTTTGTACGCGAACATCAAATTCACATAAGTAGCTGACTGAATGCCATTGGGTTCAACAATGGTTACACACAAGATTAGCAGCACAGAAACTAATCATTCACCTTAGCAGGTCATGATAGGTAGAAGCATCTCCTGGCCATTGTCTCACCTTTCTTTATCTCATACCATCAACACATCCTTTCACTTTTTTTTCCTCACTCTCCATGTGTTTATCTAGTTTCTCCTTAAATGTATTTAGGTTGTTTACCTTGACTGCTTCCTGTAGTAAACTCATCCTTCATTAAACGAAACAGGTTCACAATTCTGTATTGAGTATCTCACTTCCTAATTCCTCCACTATCTACAAGGGACAAGTCAGGAGTGTGATGGGACACTTGCCTGGATGGGTGCGGCTCCAGTAACACTCAAGAGGTTTGACACCATCCAGGACAAAGCAGCCTACTTCATTGGCACCCCATCCACCATCCTCAATGTTGACTTCCTCCACCAGCGGTGCACAGTGGCAGCAGTGGGCAATAGCCTAGTGGCACTATTGCTGAACTGTTAATCAAGAGACCCAGATAATGTTCCGGGGACTCGGGTTCAAATCCCTCCACGGCAAATATTCAATATTTATACGGTCTATGTGTGACTCCAGACGCACAGCAATGTGGTTGACCTCTGGGCAATTAGGGATGGGCAACAGGTTCTGCCTAGCCAGTGATACCCTCATCCTGTTAATGAATAGAAAAAAGTACAAGATGCTCTTCAACAATTCACAAAGAGCCTTTGTGAATTGTTGAAGAGCATCTTGTACTTTTTTCTACTTTTTTCTAACAGACAGCACCTTCCAAGCCAATGACCAAGACCATTTAGAAGGGAAAGGGCAGCAGATACATGGAAACACCACCACCTGCAGGATCCCCTCTAAGCCACTCACCATCTGACTTGGAAATATATCGCCATTTCTTCAGTGTCACTGGGTCAAAATCCTGGAGACCCCTCTCTCATGGCACCGTGGGTACACCTACACCACTGCAGCAGTTCAAGACAACAGCTCACCACCACTTTCTCACAATGACAAATGCCAATGATGCCCATATCCCGTCAAATAATATTAAGCACTTCTGTAGAACACAGCAAGGGTCACTAGACTCAAAATGTTGACTCTGCTTTCCCTCCATAGATGCTGCCAGGCCTCAGAGTCAAATGGCATGGAAACAAACCGTTCAGTCCAACTTGTCCACGCCAACTGGGCATCGTAAACTGAACTAATCCCATCAGCCTGTGTTTGACTTTTCTGCCGAGTTTCTCCAGCAATTTCTGTTTTTGATAATCTTCATATTGCTGAATTGCACTGTGATTTGCCCACTTTGAAAGTTACTTGCAAGATCTTTCTTAACCAATGCACCTGGAGCTGATAGAAAATCAATTACACTAAGAATCTCTTCAGAGGACTGTAAAACAAATGGCTTGGAAAATAAAACTTCTCAGCCCTCTCTGTGACCAAAATCATTTGAAATGTCCGGTACGTTGGGTTTTAAGTGGCATCGTTCGAGCTTAGTATGTCATTTACCTTACATCAGTCACTCCTGCACTGTAAGAGACACACACACACGATTACTGCATACAAAATGTAACAGGTCTGTAGGAGGCCTAACTATTAAGGCAGTAACTGCAATTAGTTTCCACAGGTAACAATCATTAGACTGCTAATCCCCAAAGACCCTGCAAGCACACAGGTTCAAATCCCACCACCAGCAACTAGTGAAATTCACAGAAATGTTTATAAAGATATTTTTATGAACAAAAGTATATGTTTGAAATCTTAAAAAAAAGTTTCTTCCTGGCTAAGGTGCAGTTGGGAAAGACCACTGTCTGAGGTCTTCGTGCTGAGGTTAAATGGGGGTCTTTTCAGTTATCAGACCCTTCTGGTGCCTCAAATGCATGCAAATATAGTCTGGGTCAAGTAAGAGATGCCTTTGGTTTGCTTGGATAGAGTCAAAGTCCAATGTTTCCTTGATATGCTACTGTACAGAACTGAACTACATTTGTGACTATATGTATACATAAAAATTGATTCTTTTATGAATAAAGTACATTATGAAATTTTAAAAAAAGAAATTCACAAAGGCGTTATGTTACCGGACAGGGCCATTCGTCCTTTGTGTCTGTGCTAGCTCTCCAAATGAGCAGCCTGACTTAGTTCCATACCGCTTCACATTATTTGAAAAAAATCATCCAATGCCCTCTTGAGTACCTGGTTTAAACCTGCCTCCACCATACTTCCAGGAAGTACATTCCAGACTCAAACCATGCGTGTTGTGTGGCAACGTCCTTTTTTTCACACATCCCATTTGCTTCTTTTGCAACAAAAAAACAGAAAATTGCTGAAGAAACTTAGCAGGTCTGGCAGCATCTGTGGGAAGAAAGCAGAGTTAACACCGAGTCCAGCGACTCCACATCAGATGCTGCCAGACCTACTCAGTTTCCCCAGCAATTTCTGTGCTCGTTTCTGTATTCACAGTTCCTTTTTCTTTTAAATGCTTCTTTTGCAAATCACTTCGGACCTGCGCCCTCTCATTCTTGATCCTTTTCCGAGCAGGAACAACTTCGAGTGAGAACAATTTCTCACTGTCTGCTTTACTCAGGCCCTTTATGACACTGAATTCAAATTCAATTAATTTAAGTGGAATTGAGAGCCAGTCTCAGCAACAGTACCAAGAAACTTTTAGGGATCGCTCTAAAAATACTTTTGGCTCACTCATCCAATTCAGGAAAGGCAATATACTGTCCTTGTCTGGTCTTGTGTGACAGATGCTCTCAAAAACCCTGCAAGGCTCCTTCACTAGCACCTTCCAAATCCAGCAATGCAGTTGAATCTTCATTGTCCTCTGAAATGCAAGCCACTTAATTCTAGGGCAATTTGGGACCAGCAACAAAGATTAACAATGATGAACATGTATTGTTTTCAGAACATAAGAAACCATAGCAGGAGTAGACCATCTGGCCCATTGAGCCTGTTCTGCCATTCACTAAGATCATGGCTGATCTTTTCGTGGACTCAGCTCCACTTACCCGCCCACTCACCACAACCCCTTAATTTCTTTACTATTCAGAAATCTATCTTTGCCGTAAAAAACATTCAATGAGTTAGCCTCAACTGCTTCACTGGGCAGGGAATTCCACAGATTCACAACCTTTTGGGTGAAGAAGTTCCTCCTAAAATCAGTCCTAAATCTGCTCCCCCTTATTTTGAGGCTGTGCCCCCAGTTCTAGTGTCACCTGCCAGTAGAAACAACCTCCCTGTTTCTGTCTTACCTATTCCTTTCATAATTTTATATGTTTCTATAAGAGCCCCCCTCACTCTTCTAAATTCCAATGTTTATACTCCCAGTCTACTCAATCTCTCCTGGTAAGCCAACCCTCTTAACTCAGGAATTAATCTAGTGAACCTCCTCTGTACCTTCTCCAGTGCCAGTACATCCTTTCTCAAGTAAGGAGACCAAAACTGTACATAGTACTCCAGGTGTGGCCTCACCAGCACCCTGTACAGCTGCAGCGTAACCTCCTTATTTTTAAAACTCCATCCCTCTAGCAATGGAGGACTAATATTTTTGAGTATTATCTTACTCTGCTTCTGCGGATTCCATGTACCTTTAATATTACAAATCGGACTAGCGCAGAAACAAAGTGCTGTCACTTTGAGCGCTGCTCAGCTTGCAGTGTACAATTCCTTTCCATCAAGTTGAAAACTTACACGTTAAAATAGACCCTGATTATAAAGAGAGATATTAAAAAAAAAAGGGGGATAACTATACGAGTTTCGCCTTGCTGGTCATAACACCTTCGGGCAGCTGACCAGGTAAATTAACAGAGATCGGAGTTTGTGATAAGAAAATGTATAAAAATAAAGACAGCTATTGTTCCATTTGAAAACACAGCCAACTTCCTGACACCAGTGATGAGAAGCAGGTATTCACGGCTGTGATTTCTTTGGCAAGTGTCATCTTAGAGGAGCACAGCAATTATCTGGAAAGCTGCAAGCTTACTTACCTCAAAAAAGATTAAGTACTCCCACTTATCCAGGCCGATGTTCTTGGCATACAAAATATATACCCTGAGTAGTTATAATTTAACAAAAATAACAGTTTGGGTGAAATATCTGATAACAGTAGACTCTTTAAAGTCACACTGTTACCACTGTAAGGAGACGTTATTTTAACAGTGAATTAAGGAACTCTGGGATGCCTCTTCTGTGAATTAGGTCTCATTATTTCTCCCAGGCCACACACCTTACAGATGTGGGTCAACCACGGGCAAACATGACAACAAGCCCGAGAAACCTGAGCACAGAACTTCTCAACAGAGACATTAGGGTGGCAGTAATGCTGCTGAGTTAGTGATCCAGTGGTTCAGTGTAACCCTGTAGAGAAATGTGTTCGAACCCGGTTCAAATAAACAACGAAGATCTAGGTTTTAAAGCTGGCCTGGGTATGGGGGACCATGAACAAAACTATCGCCAATTGTCATAAAAATCCATCTGATTTATTGATGGCCTTTTGAGAAAGAAATCTACTGTCCTTACTGGGTCTAGCCTACATGTGACTCCAGACCAACTGATATGTGACTGACACTTAACTGTCCCCTTGGGAAAGAGCCAGTACAGCCTGGTTGGGCCTTCTTGCGCTGCCACTGATCTATGATTCTAGCTTTTTTTAAATTTCAAGTATGTATTTGATTCATCAAAAATATTTAATCACCTAGTCACAAAAGTGTTTGGTTCTTTGGAGTGGCATATCAAAGAAACAAACAAACATCAGAGTTTAACTGTATCCAACAAACAAACCCAAGGCATTTCTTATTTCTGCAAGATACCATTTATGTGCATTTGAGTCACCAGGACAGACCGATAACTGAACAAAGCCCCATTTAACTTCAGCAGGAAGACCTCAGACGGTGGTCCTCCCCACTACACCTTGGCAGCAGCTGCCCCAAGCTTTAGTGCGTCCCTCAGCACGTAGTCCAGGACTTTGGCATGTGCCAGTCTGCAACACTCCGTCAGGGTCAACTCCTTGCTCTGGAAGACCAACAAGTTTCAGGCAAATCAAAGAGCATCTTTCACCGAGCTGATGGTCCTCCAGGTGCAGACAATGATCGTCTCTGAATGGCCTAGACAGAGTGGATGTTCGGAAGATGCTTCCACTGGTAGGAGAGTCTAGGACCCGAGGGCAACGCCTTAGAGTAAAGGAAAGACCTTTTAGAAAGGAGATAAGGAGCAACTTCTTCAGCCAGAGAGTGGTGAATCTATGGAATTCACTGCCTTAGAAGGCTGTGGAGGCCAGGTCATTGAGTACATTTAAGACTGAGAAAGACAGGCTCTTCATTATCAAGGGGATCAAGGGTTACGGGGAGAAAGTGGGAGAATGGGGTTGAGGAACTCATCAGCCATGATTGAATGGCGGAGCAGACTCAATGGGCCGAATGGCCAAATTTATGCTCCGACGTCTTATGGTCTTATGTCTCAGTGCACATCCCGGGGAACAGACCCTACAGTACAGAGTCTTGCGAAACAGAGCTACTTCGGACGAACCTCAACAAAAACCACTGCATTTTTTTCCAGACTTCCTATGTAAATGCACATTCCAGAAGGATTTGTGTCACAGTCTCAACATCCACACTCCCCCTCTCTGCAACCACAGCCGCTTTGAGGGCAGCATTCAGTGGCACAGACCGACTGGGCATACAAGAAAGATCTCACAGGTAGTGCCCTTCTCACCACCTGCCACGATTCTAGCTACTAAGAGCAAAGTTGGTTGCCTGGGGTTCCTGATCTTACTATTTGTCCTTTGAGAGTACATCATACATTCTTTTCAAGGCTCTTTCTTGTCGGTATGTCTGTGACTCAAAATGATACATACAAGGGAAGCGTAAATTTGGATTTCATATTCTCGCACACAAACATGTCCAGAATTACAACCTGTTTCAGTGCATTGTCTTTGTCCCACCCGTACTGTTAGACTTCATATTTAAACGCTGCAGGAAATCCAACAATTGAAGACATATCCAACTCCCTTGAGATTATGAGAGCATGGGGAGAAGTCTCAATCGGGATGCTTTCAGGCGAGTGAGGTAAGGCCAGGGTTGTGGATAGGTGGGTGGGCAGAGAGGATTTTGTAGAACAGGAGGGAGTCAGAGATCAGAGAGTCTCGAACGGACGCTGGCTTAGTGGGGGCCAAGGCAAAGCCTTCCGCTGCACTTGACCGATGAGCCATGGCATAAAGAGAACTTAGCTCATGGGCTCAGATCTTCTCACCTCTTCCTTACCCACTTAACAACCACGTCACTCCAGATTATAAAGTTCCTCCCTGTGTTAGAGACTTCCCGTCGATCTGTTTCCCCACTTTCTCAATCCAAAATGGGTACCATTTTTCCCCCTTAACTCTTCTTGGGGTTGAAAACCTCCACTCAATGTCCTCTTCACCTTATCTTCTCCATGGAAAATAGTCCCGACTTCTCCCATCCACGTACACAATGTTCTTTTGCCATTCCTGTTCCAAAAGCAAATGTCAGTGCAGACTAGATCCTCATTTGTTAAATACAAAATGTGAATGCTACCAAATAAGCAGAAACAACTTCATTCATCTTTTAGTTTCTGGCTTTATTTTGCATTTTTCATGTTTTGGTAGCTCATAGTCAGCTGCTGTGTTTGTGTACCTGCTGTTCAGGGTTAGGTAGTTCAGTTGGTTGGTTGGCATTGCAGGAGTAATGCTAACAGCAAAGGGCTCCAATCCTGCAAAGGCTGACGTCACCATGAAGGTCCTACCTTCTCAACACTGAACCCTCGCCTGAGGTGTGGTGACCGTCAGGTTAAACTCACCACCAGTTCTCTCTGTGACAGAGTGGCCTTATGTCCGGGACTATAGCTACTTTACCTGGTTTACTTAATGCCAAGGCTGACACCCTTTACTTTTACACAGTAGACATGGTTTACACAAAAGACAGGCTTCTCTCTTCACAACACCAGCTCCCACTTTAAAATGACCCCACCCACCAAAAAGTATTTGGATACCCAGAAAATGTTCTCATCCCAGCAACACCTTAAGGACCCAAAAGAGCCTTAAGAAGGGCAGCACAGTGGCTCAATGGTTAGCACTGCTGGCTCACAGTGCCAGGGACCTGGGTTCAATTCCACCCTCGGGTGACTGTCTGTGTGGAGTTTGCACATTCTCCCAGTGTCTGTGTGGGTTTCCTCTGGGTGCTCTGGTTTCTTCCCACAGTCCAAATATGTGCAGGTTAGGTGGGATGGCTGTGTTAAATTGTCCCACAGTGTCCAAGGATGTGCAGATTAAGTGGGTTATAGGGGGATGGTTCTAGGTGGGATGCTCTGAGGGCTGGTGCGGGCTCGTTGGGCCAAAGAGCCTGTTTCCACCCTGTAGGGATTCTATGATTCACATAAGAAAATCTCACAAACGTTCACACTCTTCCCCCTCTCATTAAAGTCACTGAACCATCACATTTCAGTAATCGTTTCCTCAATAACACAATTTGCAAGTTAATTACAAGATTTCCATAATGCGGCCATTTGACAGCATGAGGCATACACATTTGATATTGCTCGCAAAATATCTGTACTTCTGACACAAAACAATTGAAAGCATCACAGTCTTGAAAATTTCAAGTACCAGCAATCCAGTAGAGGTAGATGGTCTCACTGAGCAAAACTCAAGTTTCCATCAACTACAAACTCTGAAACAAAGCTTACCGTAAATGATGATGGAACAGCAAATTCAGAGGATATTGAGAGATGAAACAGTACAATAAAGGCGACAAGTTCATAACCCACAGCACTCATTTTTCTCACCAGTATCACGCGAAACATATCGAGAATCCATTTCACACATAAAAATCAAGGCTAGAATTTCTCTGACACTTCTCAAATAGGAATGCAAAATGTAAATAATTTACCCCAATGGTGTTCCGAGGTCTGGGTGTGAATTTCCAGCTGGTACCCTGCAACATAAACAGAGCTCGCTCCAATGCAGTACAGTACAATTCAGAAGCTAAATTTGCAGATCCCAAGGTTCGTATTCACAAGCAGGAGAAAACCATTTGCACCTTCCGCTGTGACAGGAGGGACTGCAAAGGAAATTCACCAGGATGTTGCCTGCGACGGAGAACTTTAGTTCGGAGAAGAGGTTGGATAAGCTTGGGTTGTTTTCTTTGTACCAGAGAAGGCTAAGCGGAGATCTGACGCAGGTATATAAGATTATGAGGGGCATGAACAGGATGAATAGAAAACACTGTTCCGCCCTTTAGTAAAAGGGTCTAAAAAAGGGGAGACAACTTTAAGATGAAAGGCAGCAGGTTCAGAGAAGATGTAAGGAAAACCTTCTTCACCCAGACGATGATATGGATCTGGAATGTAATCTAGTTAACCTTTGCTCATAGAACAATCTCTTCATACCAAGGATCATCCGAATAAACCTTCTCTGAACTAGTTGAGTAGGTTGGGCCTGTACTCACTGGGGTTGAGGATAATGAGAAGCGACCTTATTGAAACACACAAGATTATTAGGGGGCATTACACAGTAGATGTGCAGAGGTTTTTACTGGGAGGATAATTGAGGCAGAAAACCTCAAAACCTTCAAGTATTTGGATGAGCACTCCAAGTGTCACAACATTCAGGCTACGGGCCTGATTTGGGAAAGCGGGACTAGTACAGATAGTGGCTTATTTTTGGCAGTAGAGACTTGATGGGCCAAAGGGCCTCTTCTGTAATGTATGATTCTATGATTTGGAAAATTTGGAAACATTTTCCTCCTCGGAGAATGGTCGTGTAGTGCAGCTCTTTCATTCTCAGAAGAAACCCAATAAATGACCTAGTCCTCCTACTTTCAGATTCTTGTTTAAACACCAGTCATTGCATGCCACACAGCACTGTGCTGAGATCAAACTAAATTAGTTTCCAGTCCCTGCTACCTATCAGAAACCAGGCATTCAGATCAAACCACAAGACGCTGAGCCATCTCAAATGCTCCAAATAACCGTGCTTCATGTGTTCAACCTCTGAGCGAGGTGCGCTGTTTGTCTGTGTGACTTTGGTGGGTACTGAGGCCAGGTCTGAGGCTTGTTGTCAAGTGGAATCAGTGCATAGGGACTTGGTCACATGACAATCACGTGCACGAGACCCTAGGTGATACTTATTAAAACTATACAAGGCACGAGTAGGACAACGGCTGGAATACCATGAACAGCTTTGGGGTCCTTATCTCAGGAAATTTAGACTGGCATTGGAGGCAATCCAGAGAAGGCGGATCCCTGAGTGTGTCGGGACTGTTATGAGGACAGACCATAAGAAATTGCAATAGGAGTGGATCATTTGGCCTCACGAGCCTGCTGTGCCATTCAATGTGATCATGGCTGATCCAACATTCCTCAATCCACTTTCCTGTCCTTTCCCCATAACTTTTGACTCCCCGACTGATCAAGAATCTAACTACCTCAGCCTTAAGTATTCACAAGGACTAGTGGCTAAGAGTTCCAAACACACTCAATCCTCAGAGAGAAGAAATTCCTCCTTATCTCAGTCTTAAATCGGCACCCCTTCATTCTGAAACTATGGCGTCTGGTCCGAGACTCTCCCATGAGGGGAAACATCCTCCTAGCATTTACCCTGTCAGACCCCTTAAGAATCCAATATGTTTCAACAAGATCACCTCTCATTCTTCTCAACTCCAGTGAGTAGTGGCCCTGCTCGTTGAACCTTTGCTCATAAGACAGCACCCTCACCATCAACAGCTTAGTTATTTCAACTGCACAGATAGATTATACAGACTGGCATTGTCAACCTCAGACTAAAGACTGAGAGCAGATCTGACTGAAGTACTTAAAATCATGAGGGGTCTGGACATACAGGAATGGGGAGAAAATGCTCCGGCCCATGAATGAATGGAGAACAAGGGGGTGCAGGTAAAGTAATTCAGAGAAGAAGCAAAAATATCACAAGGAAAATCTTTTTCCATGCAGCGAGTGGTAAAGACCTGGAATGCTCTGCCTGACCGTATGGTGGAGGCAGGTCCAAATGAGAAGAAACCTGGAAGGTTATTTGAAAAGGAACGATGAGCAGTGATACAGGAAAAGGCAGGAGAACGACAGTGATCGAGACATTCATTCAGAGAGACACTGCAAAGAGCTAAATCACCTCCCTCTCCACGATAACAATTCGACGATTCACTGCATGGCATTATGGCAGATGGTTTTGGAGACCAATACACAGAGATCTTTTGTCGTTCTGTGGTGCAGTTATGATTTCTACATCCTTCGTAAGGGCAATCCCAGTTAGTGCAAAGACTAGCAGCAAGTCTCACAGTAATGACTGCTTTAGCACAGAGTCACAGAGCCATACAGCATGGAAACGGACCCTTCGGTCCCACCAGTCCATGCCAACCAAAATCCCAAACTAAACTAGTCCCACCTGCCTGTGCAAGATCCACATCCCTCCAAACCTTTCTTATTCATGTACATTTTCCAAATGTCTTTTAAACAGCATCCACCACTTTCTCAGGAAGTTCATTCCACACACGAACCACCCTCCGTGTAAATAAAAAGTTGCCCTTCAAGTCCTTTTCTCCTCTAATTAAAAATACGCCTCGCAGACTTGAAATCCCTGACATGCCATTCAGTTATCTATACCCCTCATGATTTTATGAATCTTTATAAAGGCACTATAAAGAAAAAAGTCTCAGTCTATCCAGTCACTCCTTATTGCTCAAACCCTTCATTTTCAGCCACATTCTCATAAATCTTTTCTGAACCCTCTTCAGATTCATAATATTCGAGAGCAGGGTGACCAGAACTGCACACAGTACTCCAGAAGAGGTCTCACCAATGTCCTGTACAATCTCAGCATCCCAACTCCAGCACTCAAAAGTAAAACCGAAAGAACTGCGGATGCTGTAAATCAGGAAAAAAAACATAAGTTGCTGGAAAAGCTCAGCAGGTCTGGCAGCATCTGTGAAGGAAAAAAATCAGGCATAACGTTTCGGGTCCGGTGACCCTTCCTCAAGGTCTGAGCAATAAAGGCAAGCATGCTAAATGCCTTCTTATCCATTCTGTCAACAGGTTTGATGCACGAGATACTCATGGAGTTAGTAATTGCTTGGTGGTACAGAATGTGAACACTGGAAAAAACAGACACATGGTCATAGTTTTCATCTTCTACTGACTGGTCTGGGATGTAAGGAACCAATCAGAGTCTACTTGCCTGGTCAGAGTTCACTCAGCTAACTAAGACTGACAGTTAACGTCTTCATGCCAACCAACAGTGCAATCTATCAGCCCTTTCCTTCTGTGAAGTACTCTGACAGATACAATTTTCTCAGTGGGAAACAATGAAAAATAATACAGCCTAATGCACAAATTTTCAATCGAAAGAAAGCACACTGGCAATGATTTCATTAATTTTAGCAGGTTAGTACTTGGGTTCTTGTGGCGCAGTGATGGAGTGCCACCTCTGGACCAGGAAACGGTGGCTCAGTGGTTAGCACTGCTGCCTCACAGCACCAAGGACCCAGGTTCAATCCCACCCTCGGGTGACTATTTGTGTGGAGTTTGCACATTCTCCCCATGTCTGTGTGGGTTCCGGGTGCTCTGGTTTCCTCCCAGAGCCCAAAGATGTGCAGGCTAGGTGGCTTGGCCATGCTAAATTGCCCACAATGTCCAGGGATGTGTACACTAGGTGTGTTAAGCATGGGAAATGCATGATTACAGGGAAAGGGCAGGGGGCTGGATCTGGGTGGGATGCTCTTTGGAGGGTCAGTGGATTTGGTGGACCGAATGGCCTGTTTCCACACTGTAGGGATTCTATGAAACCTAGGAATAGGATCAAGTCCCACCTGCTCTAGGGGTGTGGTGTAACATCTCTGCGTAGGTTGGTTTTAAAATATCTAGTCTCAAGTCTTCTTGATAAGAAGCTAGCACTCAATTCAGTCAGTGGGAAAGTCTTGTAATTCATCCAAAAGGTGGATTTCAATTCTAAACTCCACAGAAGCACCCATGACAGGGGCAATGAATCGATCTTGGTCCAAAAAGAATGAGACAACGTTTGTCATCATCATCCACCCGCCTCAATGTCTTCATCAGTAATGTCGCTGTCAGGTACAGCCTTAGAGCGCCTGTTTGTGATGTATCCTTAAAAAAGGAACTGTAACCCCCCCCCCTCCCAACCCCACAGATTTCACCCAGATTTAGCACGTTCCACCTTGAGAGTCACACACAATGACAGTGTCATGCATTGCTCTACTCAAGAAGTGGGACATAGCTGAGCAATTTGTCACAGCCGTCAATTTCCATCGGTCTCCAGGGACACTGGCGAAGCATCCTTCAGCAGCATTCCAAGAGAACAACAGATGCCAGGCACCTCAACAACCACACAGTCCCAATTAAGATTAACGAGGTGGCATATCAGGTCATTTTCAAACATTTTCCTGGAACACGCTACCTGCATGCAAGATACTAACACACACCACAGATTTACACGAATGCATTATTCAGCCACAATATCCTCGCAGGGAAGTGTGCTGAGCTCACTACCTCCTCCTAATGCATCGGAGTCAACTCTTTACTCAATCATGATTCCTTCAAGATGTGCATGCTGTTAGCAAGGCTGGCATTTATTGCCAATCCCTAGTTCAACGGCCGCAGTTCATGTCGAGAGAGTACTCCCAAAACTGCTGTTCTGTGCAGGGTTCTGTAGCTTTGCCCCAGCAATCAGGGGATTGTCTAAGTCACGATGGAATGTAACAGGGAAAGGAGCTTGGCAAGTGATAACGTTGTCATCGGCACCCGATGCCTTTGTCTTGTCTGGGCTTGCAAGAAGCGTGAAGCAACTGTGTCCATGCAGTCGGAAGAAATTAACTCCACTGCCTTGTTGCAGGGTGATGGAGAAATTATCGTGCAATCCAGGTAATG
This sequence comes from Ginglymostoma cirratum, assembly GCA_024137785.1. Classification (NCBI taxonomy): domain Eukaryota; kingdom Metazoa; phylum Chordata; class Chondrichthyes; order Orectolobiformes; family Ginglymostomatidae; genus Ginglymostoma; species Ginglymostoma cirratum. The sequence goes on along the minus strand of JAHRHZ010000059.1, from coordinate 21,341,865 downwards.
TCCTGCAGGTAGATTAGAGAGAGCATGCCACCTAAGAAATGTTCTCAAACGCAGAAGGTACAACCACAAATTCCTGCCTCTTTGTCACTGATATTGGGCAATCTTTACTGATCAAATAACACAGTACAGCAGTTCCGTTTCAATACTCATATTTGCAAACCATTCACAGGAAATCAGAGCAACTTGATGTCCACTAACAGTTAACAGTTCAGATGATGCTCCTTTGCAAAGATGCAAAATACATCACTGGGATGCTAATTCTGCCCCAATACAGATATCAATTGAAAACAATATTCTTGCCAAAAGATGGAATACAAACAGCAATATACAGGGGCAAGACGAGAGGCAACTGAACCCCTCTTGGATCAAACTGATAGTCCACACTTTGCTATGAGAGAAAGCCAGAACAGGACCCCCTGAATGTAAAACAGAGAGAGAAATGGGTGAATTCATTATCGAGCTCAGGGAAGATAAAGCCAAAAGGAGGCACACTGCACAATGTCTTAGAAACAAAAGAAAGGATGAGAGAGAATTAAAGAAGGAAGGGACAGACGCTTTGGAGGGGAGAAACAGCAGAGAGGGGTAAAGAACAAAGGTACTTTTAACAAATAAATTAAGGCTCCATTTGCTCTGTTAATTTTTTTTTTGCAAGAACAGTGAGTGCAGATGGTACAAGTTGGTTCAGGAGTTGAGTCAGAACATTCTGCCAAAGCTGTCAGGCCTTTGCGGCTACATTGCGATGAATTGGCTCGGGGCTCCACTAATCCCACCACCGCAAGCTGTGCAGAGAGCCTGGCTTGGGGACAGTAAAGTGGCTTATCTCCGCATTCTGTCAGGATTGGGAGAAGCAGCGAGGAAATCCTGCTTTGCGTCTCAGTTGGCCGGTAAACCAGCTCTGCGCGCGGCTTGGGACTCCGTTGGCTCCAGTTTAGCCTGCCCCGATGCTCAGTGAAGAGAGGCGAAATGTTGAAGAGGCTGGGAACATCCAAAATAAGAACAGAAGGCGGCTGGCAAAACCCAGCAGGTCTGTGCAGAGAGAGGTGACATTTCAGAACAGAGTTTCAAATGACCTGAAGAGGAACAGAGGTATCCGAGCTGTTAAGCCATTGGAAGGAGGGACTCAATGTCTCATTTGGACACAACCTTTGTTTCTTCACTACATCCATTATCACTCACCAGCTGTCACACCATAAAATCATCTATTGTTTAATTTCCCCTAATCTTCACAATATCTCCTTCGCTTTTCTTGTTTCCCCATCCCTTCCACTAGCTGCTTCTCTTCAGTTCCAACAACGGGGTCGCTGACCTGAAACGTTCATTCTGTTTCTCACCACAGATGCTGCTGGACCTGCTGAGTCTTCTCAGCCTTTCCTTGTTGTTCTCATTACTACACTAATAAACAACAGAGTTTGAAGCATGCAGCCTCGCAGACAAACAGGGAATGGTATCAATGGTCATTCTTTGCAACTTCTGGGACTTCTAAGGAGATCTCGACAAAATAAGTCTGGCAGACGCATTCAATGATTGCAAAGGAAACCAATTTTATCGGGGAGGGGTCAAAGCCATAAGCCTACATGGGCAATCACGATGCAACGGTTACCTGGCTACGTTTGCTAAGTCCTTGCCATTTCGCGGAGAAGTCATTTCACTGACCATCTGACAGTGCGGCCACATTTGCAGTCACAGTGGTAAGAGCACAGACTGAGCATTTCTGGAGGATCTGCAGAAAGACCTGTCTCATTGTATTTTGTGCAGTGGAGTTCAGCAGCTGCTGGTACGCTGCCAGACACTAACGCTTATCTGCAACTGTACTGCTTAATTGCTTAGCTGCAATTGGTTAACGAGCTACCTGACTAACAGAGCCAAGACAGTGCACCCAATGGATTTAATTGATTTAAGTGTAAGGTTCATTATTCCACTGCACTTGGGAGGATGTAAAATTAGGCACTTCTTGCTGCCAGGCATCACAGTTGACAACGCACTACACTTATCCGAAGCACAATAGTGTGGGAGGGACACACACAAGCATTTTAGCAGATAGTCCTCTTCGGCTGAGAAACCTTACAAGTTTGCGCATGAGCTAATTGATCGTTAGAATTCTACTGTGACTTCCAGATAATGAGGACATTGAGTGTCCCCTCATTCTTCAGTCCAGCATGGCCTCCTATGTCAGTCAGAACTACTATTCAAAACATGTATGCATGTACACACACACACACAAACACACACACACACACACAGACAGACGCACACACAGACAGACAGACGCACACACAGACAGACAGACGCACACACAG
>JAHRHZ010000059.1:21326324-21339558 GCA_024137785.1 Ginglymostoma cirratum | reverse complement strand
CACACAGACAGACAGACGCACACACAGACAGACAGACGCACACACAGTCCCAAACATTCTACAGTAGCCCGCTTCATATGAAGCTGAATGCAGCAACCAATTTTTGTATGGTATTCCAGAAATTAAATCAATAAACCTACGGATTCTTGTTTCTTTTTAAGAGCACTAGATCTTCTTCAAATAAAGCTACGAGATGTCAACATCAACAAGTCCATAAACCCTCGATTTGCAAGCCAGCAACTCCAACAGCACGACACTCCTCAGTGCAACACTCCTCAGTGCAAAAGAAGCATCATTTAACACTGTGGTCCACACTGAGACCCGCAATCTTCCAAGTCAGAAGCAGGGAGGCTGCCAACTGGGAAAAGATATCATTGGCACGTATCACCTTGTCTGCTGAACACTTTCAAAAACATTGCACTGAATTTAGCCTCTATTCCCACTCCTGGAGCACCACAGTTTAAAATGGCAGCCCTATGAGCAGTGGTATTGTCTCGGGTGAGTAACATTTACAAACATACATGGAGTCCTATGATAAGTTGTCCCATTGGGAACACCCAGCATGGATTCATGAAGGGTATTTCATGTTTAACTAATTTGGTGGAATTCTTTGAGGACATTACTTGCATGGTGGACAATGGGGAACCTGCAGGTGTGGTGTATCTGGATTTCCAGAAGGCATTTGACAAGGTGCCACTCCAAAGGCTGCTACATAATATAAAGTTGCACGGTATTACAGGCAACGTACTGGCATGGATAGAGGATTGGTTGACCAGTAGAAAGCAAAGAGTAGGGGTAAATGGGTGTTTTTCTGGTTGGCGGTCAGTGGCTAGTGGTGTGCCTCAGGGATCAATGTTGGGACTGCAATTGTTTACAATTTACATAGATGATTTGGAGTTGGGGACTAAGTGTGGTATGTTAAAATTTGCAGATGACACTAAGACGAGTGGTAGAGCAAAGTGTGCAGAAGACACTGAAAGTCTGCAGAGGGATATAGATAGTCTAAGTGAGTGGGCAAAGGTCTGGCAGATGGAGTACAATGTCGATAAGTGTGAGGTCATCCATTTTGGTAGGAATAACAGCAAAATGGACTATGGTTTTAAACGGGGAAAAATTGCAGCACGCTGCTATGCAGAAGGACTTGGGTGTCCTTCTGCATGAATCACTAAAAGCAGGATTGCAGGTAATTAAAAAGGCAAATGGAATTTTGTCTACCATTGCCAGTGGGATGGAGTTTAAAAACAGGGAGGTTATGCTGCAGCTGCAGAGGGTCCTGGTGAGGCCACACCTGGAGTACTGTGTGCCGTTTTGGTCTCCTTACTTGAGAAGAGATATACCAGCACTGGAGCAGGTGCAGAGGAGATTCACTCGGTTGATTCCACAGTTGAGAGGGTTGGATTATGAGGAGAGACTGAGTAGACTGGGATTATACTCATTGGAATTCAGAAGAATGAGGGGAGATCTTATAGAAACATATAAGATTATGAAGGGAATAGATAAAGTGGAGGCAGGGAGGTTGTTTCCACTAGCAGGTGAAACTAGGACTAGAGGGCATCGCCTCAAAATAAAGGGAAGCAGATGTAGGACTGAGGTCAGGAGAAACTTCTTCAGCCAAAGGATTGTACATCTGTGGAATTCCCTGCCCAGTGAAGCGGTTGAAGCTACCTCGCTGAATGTTTTTAAGGCAAGGCTAGATAAATTTTTGAACAGTAAAGGAATTAAGGGTTATGGTGAGTGGGCGGGTAAGTGGAGCTGAGTCTCAACAAGTTCAGCCATGATCTTATTAAATGGCGGGGCAGGCTTGAGGGGCCAGATGGCCTACTCCTGCTCCTAGCTCTTATGTTCTTATACATATTAGCTTGTAGCATTTTCCAGGTACCACTGGGTAGGAATGTGCAAACCTATTTGGTGCAAATCCTCAGTGGTCTAACCAGCGGTTTTTAAATAGACTCCTTGGCTAAACCCACTATCTCCATAATTGCACCATTTGGTCTTTCCCAGCCATGACGTGAATATAACTCTGCTACCATTTTGATTCCTTTTTTACAAGTGTATCAAGTGTGTCATTCATTGGTTAGCCTCTTACCTCTTCAAAATGCCCCTGCAGTGGGAGGTGCCTAGAAATAGGCCTTTTACCTCTTTCTGCTGGAGAACACATCAATAACTTACAGCACTTCATCCCCCAGCATGGTCTGCCCACAACTGCAGGAGCTGCCATTCTCTGAAGGAAACAGCTGGCTACAAAATCACCCTGAGTCACAAGTGCTCCTTCGTCCACCTCTCTTTCTGTTCCTAGATACCCCTTACTGATAGACTCATGGGGACAGATGCTTGGACAACCTTGAGGAGTGTCAAGGTCACCCTCATGATTTTCCTAGGATCTTCAGGTAAACGATAATGCCTCCAGCAAGTAGGGCCCAAGGTTTTCCAAAAGAAGTGCTCAGCATTAACCAGCAAAACTGCATCGGTGTGTCTGCTGTCCATCTTCTGTTGAGGAAATGGGTCTCTCTGGAGATGTCCATGGGATGTACCAGTCATTTCAAGACACTCAGTAAGTTTTGCTGTCTCAGATCCACAGCAGAGGTGTGAAATAATACCTCTGAACAAGTTGATTATAACTTCTTGCCTAAAAAAAAGCTTGGTTTGTGGGAGACAGAGGTGCAGTGGCAGTGCTCATATCTCTGAGCTTGGAGGCCCAGGTTCAAGCCTCACCTGTTCCAGAGGTGGGTAGTAACATCCCTGAGCAGGTTGATTGGAAAAGATCAACGGAATGTTTCAATCAAGGAGGTTTCTGTAAAAAAAGTGAAGAGCTGGGCTCCTGGTTTAGAGAGAGGTGTTCGCCTCAGTGGATGGGGTGCATTAACTCCCTTCCCAACTCACTTTGACTTAGTCCCCTCCTCCTTTTCAGAGGCTTCCCTTTTCTTACTGTTGCGCTTCCTCTGGTCGGAAGTACTTGTGATTTATTAACTGTTTAATTTGAGGCATGGGTGATTTGGTGGTGAGTGCTGAAATCTGGAAGAGAACTGGGTTCTTGGGCTACTGTAGTTTCCTTACCTCCAAGCGAGGTGAGCGAGGATCAAATCCCACCTGCTCAGTAACACAGAGTTAGAGTTATACATTAGAACGTATCTACCATTGGAGGCAGTTGGAAGAGAGAGTCAATTCTAAAGAGGTGCATTTCGAGTGCATAGAGAATTAATAGATCAATTTTCACTCATTCCTCTATAAGGCTCTTGTGTTGCAGTGGTAGTGGCCCTTCCACTGAACCAGCAGACCTAGGTTCCAGTTCCATGTGCTCCAGAAGTGTGTCTGGACAGCTGATTGATTGAAAAGAAATGTTTAGGCTGGCATTGCCCAAGTTCAGTGGACGTGACGGCATTGGACAGGGAAGGTGGAAACGAATGTTTGGGCTAAACTGTCACTGAAAATAAAACACTTCCAAACCCCGCCCATCTTTATCCCAGCCCCACCCCTCCTCCCTCTCACTTTCTTGACCTGACATAACCTGTCCATCTTCTCTGCCACCTATCCGCCCCACCCTTTCTGCTGGCCAATCCCCACTACCCCCCACCTGCATCCACCTTTCACCATCCGACCCATCTTCTCCCAGCTCCATCCCTCTTCCCTCTATTTATTTCCCAGCTCCCTTCCCCTTCCCCTTCCCCTTCCCCCGTCCTAAAGAAGGGTCCCGACCCGAAACGTCAGCTTTCCTGCTCCTCTGATGCTGCCCGGCCTGCTGTGTTCCTCCAGCTCCACACTGTGTCATCTCTGAATCCAGCATCTGCAGTTCTTGCTATCCTCAGGAGATATGTGAGACAGTGGAGAGGGCTCTGGGTCAGGGACGTCAGTAGTATTCACAGAAGGTGGTGACTATTTGTTTACTGTGGGAGGGCTCTGTTAAAAGGGAAAAGAACAGTTGTCAGCATTGAGTATGGGAAGGGGGTGTGTGGAAAGGGTATGTACATACTGCAAGCAGAGAAGCAAGGGAAACACAGCAGCAGCTGCTACTGAATTGATAACTTCAACAATCTGCTTGCACTTGACTGTACAAAGAGAACATAGAGTGCTGTAGCTCAAGAAGGCAGCTCACCACCATCTTCTCACGGACAACTCGGGACGGGTAATAAATGCTGGCCCAGCCAGCAGTGTCCACATTCCATTAGTGAATAGAGTCATACAGCACGCAAACAGACCCTTCAGTCCAACTCAGCTGCAGCAACCAGATTTGCCCAACTAAACCAGTCCTACTTTCCCACATTTGGCCTGTATCCCTCTAAACCTTTCCTATTTACGTACCTGTCCAAATGTCTTTTAACGCATTGAAACTATACCTGCATCTACCACTTCCTCTGGCAGTTCATTCCACATACACACCATCCTCTGAAAAAGTTGGACCTCAGGTCCTTTTTAAATCTTTCCCCTCTCACCGTAAACCTATACCCTCTAGATTGGACTCCTCTAACCTTGGGAAAAGACCTTTGCTATTCACCTTATCTCTGCCCCTCATGATTTTATAAACCTCTAGAAGGTCACCCCTCAAACTGCTACACTCCAGAGAAAAAGGTCCCAGCCTATCTCACCTCTCCTTACAACTCAAACCCTCCAGTCCTGGTAACATTCTTTATAAAAACCAAAAGAACTGCGGATGCTGTAAATCAGGAACAAAAACAAAGTTGCTGGAAAAGCTCAGCAGGTCTGGCAGCATCTGTGGAGGAGAAAACAGAGTTAACGTTTCGGGTCCAGTTCTGAGGAAGGGCCACCGGACCCGAAACGTTAACTCTGTTTTCTCCTCCACAGATGCTGCCAGACCTGCTGAGCTTTTCTGGTAACATTCTTGTCAATTTTTTCTGCCCTTTCCAATTTAATAATATCCTTCTTGTAACAGGGCGACCAGAATGGTACACCGTATTTGAAAAGTGGCCTCACCAATGTCCTGTACAGCTACAACATGATGTCCCAACTCCTCCACTCAATGCTCTGACCAGTGGCATGATGGTACAGTGGTTAACACTGCTGCCTCACAGCGCCAGGGACCTGGGGTCGATTCCACCCTCGGGCGACTGTCTGTGTGGAGTTTGCACATTCTCCCCGTGTCTGCGTGGGTTTCCTCTGGGTGCTCCGGTTTCCTCCCACAGTCCAAAGATGTGCAGGTTAGGGCGGAAATGCCGGGTTACAGGAATGGGGTATGGCAGTGGGTCTGGACAGGATGATCTCTCAAGGGTCAATATGGGCTGCATGACCTGCTTCCAAACTGTAGGAATTGCATGAAGGCAAATGTGCCCAACAGCTTCTTCACTACTCTGTTCACCTGCAACACTTTCAAGGAACTACGTACACTGAGGTCTCTTTGCTAGACAGCACTCCTGCTCAGGATAACATGAAGACATTGTCAAGCTCCTTCCTCATCCAGACCCTGCACATCTGGGAGGACAAACCTCTCGCACAGCTGAAGCAGTAGAGTTTGGCTGGGGTCCTGCACACCAGGAATTTTAGTGCATAGATCTCCACATTCTCCTGGTAGGAGGCAGCAGCAGCTGTTTCAACTTGCTGCGAATAACAGGAATGCTGGCTCACAATCTAACCAGCTTGCTAATCACTACAGCTGGTACATTTGCGAGGAATTTATCTTTTGAAAGTACAGTTTTGTGAAAACAAAGTGCAGGAGAAAGTGCCAAACGTGTTTAAAGACAACTTACAGGTGGTGTACTTTAACTACAAGAAGATGGTTGAATTGTTTAATTTATCAGGACATGTTATCCAACCATTCCACGTTCAGAGCATGTTGTCCATTCCTGATTAACCCTTGGGAAGGTGGTGACGACCTTCTCGAACTTGTTGCAGCTTCTATGTCATCAGAACACCCACAGAAGGGAGCTCCAGGATGTTGGCCCAGTGACACTGAAGGAATGAAGGTATACCTCCATGTCAGGAATGGTGTGTGTAGAATCGGACTCCTACAGTGTGGACGTATGCCATTTGGCCCATCAAGGCCACACTGGCCTTCCAAAGAGCATCCTACACAGACACACCCCACCCTATGCCCACAACCCCACATTTCCCATGGCTAACCCACCTAACCTGCACACCCTTGGATACTATGGGCAATTTAACATGGCCAATCCACTCTAATCTGCACACCTTTGGACTGTGGGAGGAAACAGGAGCACCCGGAGGAAACCCACGCAGACACAGAGAGAACGTGCGAACTCCATACAGACAGTCACCCGAGGGTGGAATCGAACGCAAGTTCCTCGCGCTGTGAGGCAGAAGTGCTAACCACTGAGCCACCATGCCACTCATGCCTTGGATGGCAACTTGTAGGCAGTGGTGTCTGCTTGCATCCGCTGTCTTTATCCTTCTAGGTTGCAGTCGATCTGGATTTGGAAGATGGAGAAGCCTTGAGGAGTAATTGTGGCGCATCTTCCAGATGGTGCACACTGTTCCCACTCTGGGTCGGAGGTGAAGGGAGTAAGTGTTGAAGATGTTGGGCAGTCACTGACTTCAGTAAGCAGAGTACAGGACATGCCCCTGTCTGCTTCAATGGTGTAGAGGTGGATATGGTTAAGATCGTCAAGTTCCTCGGAGTGAAGATCCCCAACAATCTGTCCTGACCCACCCAAATTTGATGAAACGGTCAAGAAAGCACAACAATGTCTCTACATCCTCAGGAAGCTAAGGAATATTGGCACGTCCACAGTGACTCTCAACAATTTTTATAGATGCACCACAGAAAGCATTCTATCCAGATGCATCACAATGTGGTACAACAACTGCTCTGCCTAAGACTGGAATGACAGAGAGTTGTGAACACAGCCCAGTCCATCAGGAAAACCATTCACTGCGTCTATACTTCCCACTGCCTCAGGAAAGCAGCCAACATAATCAAAGACCTCACCCACCCTGGTTATACTCTCTTCCACCCTTTTCCATCGGGCAGAAGGTACAAAAGTTTGACAACACGTACCAGCAGATTTAAGAACAGCTTCTTTCCCGCTGCTATCAGACTTATGAATGGATCCTCGTCTGTTAGAGCTGATCCTTCTCTGCACCTTCTCTGTCGCTGTGACACCAAATTCAGCATTCTGTTCTGTGACCCTGATGTACTTATGCAAGGCATGGTTTGTCTGGTTAGCAACAAAACAATACGTTTCACTGTATCTCAGTACATGTGGCAAAAAAAGGTAAATCAAATCAACAGGGAGCCAATCAGGCTGCTGTGATAGCAAGCCTCTTGAATGTGGTCGGGGCTGCACCCATCCAGGCAAGAGGGGAGATTTCATCACACTCTTGATTTGTGCCTTGTAGATGGTGGTCAGGCTTTGGTGAGTTATTTACAGCAGAACTCCCAGCCTCTGATTTGCTCTCGATGCCTTAGTATTTACATGCTTAGTCCAGGGCAAGGCACAAATGTTGGAGGATAAAGCAGGCACAAAGGATTTTTTATTTTACAGTGATGAAAAGCAAATTCACATTTAAAAGACAACCAGAGTATATCAACATCACACCAGATTGGAGCAAAGTTTTCACCGTATGCAATGAGAATGAATGCTAATAAAATCATCTGCCATAAGTCAATAATTATCAGAGTCAAAGACAATGACAGATATCAGGTGGATTTGCTGCAGCATCTTGACAGATTTACCCCTAAATGAACTCAGAGATGCAAAAGGGAATGAACAAACACAACTCAAGCAGGAACTAAAAAAGAAGAGCCTAGAACGTTGAAGCCTAGAAAGATTGACACGGTAATTGTATGCTGTATAAAATGTGATTATAATGCGCTGAGGGAGCTATCAAACACTCTCACAAACTCTTTTATATTCAGGAAACCAATGAATCAGACGCTTACAATTTCCTATCTGCTTGGTAACAACATGTTTAAATGTGTATATTGACTTCTGCGCCCCTTGCATCTTCATCACCGATATGTCACAAACCAACAGAGGAGCTAGCATTTCCAGCACCCAGTGTCTTCAGCCAAACACAGGCACTGTGGAGGGGCTGACACTGTTAAGGGTGAAGTGACAAGCACATGAGCAGGAGGCACAGAGGCTGAAGGCTGGTTGCTACTGAACATTTCTCTCGTTAACTGATTTGTGACTCCAACATATAAACTCACGATGCCAGTCAAGTACATTTCCTGACAGGCAGTTCCACAGAGTGGGGTTAAAATTGTATCATTTTGAAATCCACATTGATACCATTGGGCTGCAGGGTTCCCAGGCTGTTTTGAAATCCACAGAGTGGTTTCATATCATGAGCACTGTGCAATATCAGCAGAGAAGTATCAGGTATGCAGGCACTGCAGAATGTCTCCACTGATAATAACACTGACGTTTACGTTGCATGTAGTGACAACACAGTCAGTGCGAACAGATTCTAGGAAGTAACTGCTGAGAGATTGAGAGATCTCACAACGTGACAATGCTCTGTGCTCAGACAGCACAGTGACTGACATGTAGAATCACCATCTGCACAACTTTTGATGAGAAGCATGGGAACAAATGTACAGCATACACCGGTAAACAGAAGACTCTGAGACAAACTACACACTGGGTAGAGGACAGGGTTCCTGGCTCCGACTCTCACCAAGGTACACATTCAGCTAATGATAAGCAGGCCAGGTATTGTCTCAGGAAGCTGATAACCTTACTTCTTCCAGCATTATGTCACCTAAAGGAATCTTGGAACATTTACTCACACCACATTAGATACAATAACTTGTCAATGAGTGCCTGATGAGGGTTGGATAGAAATCTGGTCTGACAGCGTAAATTTTCTGACTTTCTTTCATTAGAATTCCCTCCCGAACAACACTGTGGTCAGCCAACAGCAGGGGGACTGCAGCAGTCCAAGAAGGTAGCTCACCACAGAGGCAACAAATGCTGGCTGGCCAGAGACGTCCACGTCCCACAAATGAATAAGAAAACAGATTATATCTGAAAGAGTATCATAATTTGTAAATAGTATCAGGGATAATTGGCGACGTGGACAAATGTGGGAAACAGGTTGGATCAACACATGATTTTAATACCAGTTTTGGTCACAATCTTGCATTTTTTAATTATGCAAAAGGCTCTACAAATGAAGGTGATATATCTTCATCAATTAGGTGCTGACCGCTGCATTACGACAGAGATTAGACACCAGATGTAGTGACTGAAACGAGGTCAGCCAGGTGGATGTCATAGAATATGAGTTCCCTGATTGGACCAGATTAACAGCCCCAATCAGGGAGCCCTGGTTAACAGATATAAACAGGAGTGTCAGAGGTTCTGTTCTCTTGGAGAGGCTCCAAGCTAACTGGATCAGTGACATGTACTACGTACAAGTAAATAAAAGGTGACTTGGAAGTGTAGCATTGTAAATAGCCTGTGTTGCAAATAAACTCCAAGATATCTTACTCAAAATGAGCCCAGTCTTCCTGGTATGTGTTAGACAAGCTAACATGCAGGAAACCACAAGCTCACAGCAGAACAAAATCTGTTGCACTCTTCTTACTAAAATCTTGGAGGAATGAGCACTTTGTTTTTTCAACAAAGTACAAAATTACAATTTGCGAAGAAAAACTGAGGCAGCGTGTTACATATTTGACACTCACTACCCAAGACCACAGAGCAATTCTCACGTGTTCAGTAATTATCCTCCTCTTTGGATGGACCTAATCAGTTTATGAATGTCATTTACATTAGCTTGAAATGTTCATTCATTTGCAATTAAAATTTTGTAGACCATTCAATTTTCTGCGAATATAAGTTCATGGCATTAAACTCCTGGCCCATTTACTTGTGGTTTTAATTTGAAAATTAATGAAATAAAGTGTGCAAAATATAGAAACAGTCCAACTGGTACAGGAGAGCTGAACATCTAATATTGCATAATGTTTTGAGTAATTCACATTGGGGTCCATTGTGTCAATTCTGCCCAAAGCTATCGATGATGCGATCACAAAATGCAAAGTAAACATTTCACAACTCCATTAGCGCCATTCACGAATAAACATTGTGTTCTCTTCTGGAGTACTGTTTGCAGTTCTGCTCACCCTATCATAGGAAGGATTTTAGTCAACAGGAGAGGTTTCACCCTATCATAGGAAGGATTTTAGTCAACAGGAGAGGTTTCAGAAAGGATTTTATTGGGAATGGAGGGTTTGAGTTATAAAAACAGACTGTAAAGGCTGGGACTTTTCACTGGAGCAGCATAGGTGGTTGTGAGGTGACCTTGTTGAGGTTTATAAAATCATGAGGGGCATAGGTAAAGTGAATAGCAAGGGCCTTCCCCCTAGGCTGGGGCGAGTTCAAAACTAGGGGGCACAATTTTAAAGTGAGAGGAGAAAGATTTAAAAAGGACACGGGGGGCAACATTTTCAGATACAGTGGTTTGTGTGTGGAATGACCTGCCAGAGGAAATCGTGGATGCAGCTACAGTTACAATGTTTAAAAGACATTTGGATAAGTACATGAATAGGATAGGTTTGGTTTGGAGGGATATGGGCCAAGCACAGGCAGGTGGGATTAGTTTAGTTTGGGAACATGGTCAACATGGTCTGGTTGGACCTAAGGGTCTGTTTCCGTGCTGTATGACTCTATCGCTCATAGTAACAAAAACCTGTAGGTATTTTTTTGCCTTTAAGAATGATTGAGCTGCCAGCATTACAACTGTACTATCTTTTACTGAATGTCACAGAATAATCTCACCATTTGGTTTCTTTCTTGTCCCTCATCCTATATGGGCAATGAATCCAACAGCTCTTTGATCTTTTTAGTTGTTTGAAAGGAGTTGCTTTCCAAAGTAAATGTCCTGAAGAAAAGTTCCAAAGCTTGAGTGGCAGATTTGGCAATGCTGTCCATTTTATTCAACAAAGCAATTACTTGCTTTGTTGAATAAAATGGACAGCATTGCCAAATTACTTGCTTTGTACGTAACCCTTTAGAATTGTGCCAAAGATATTAACATTTTTGCAAAGGTTTTAACCACCTTGGGAAGTTTTATTATGAGAACATTACACAGAAATAAACTGATGCTTGCTTTTAAGTTTTTGGTTGTTTTTTTTCTCCCTCCTTTTCTAATCAAATTCTTTCAAATGCTATTTAAGTGAGTAATTCAAATAAATGTATGATCAACGAAGCTAATTTGAACCCACTCCAATTTATCCACACGCCTGATCTCTGGGCTTACAGTCATTCACGTTCTCCTCCCCACTCCCTACTCCCCTTGCGGCCTCTCTGCCCTTAGCCCCTGGCACCGTCGCACCTCATCTTTCAATCCATCAGTTCACAACTTGCTAGATTCTGTTTGCCCACGGAGTAGCTCTCACACTCAATTCTTGTCAGCGTTTGTGGAATAGCGGGGGAGAGTTGGAAGGATCAGCAGGCTGATGATCCAACTGCATCATAAAGTGCAACTTCTGAGACTGACAATTCCTGGATTTAGCTTTGAACCCAGAGATTCCAGGCTGCAAACAGGAGTGGTAGCTGCGAAGCCACGAGATCTCAGTGAGAAACAGATCAGCTCAGTGGGCTCAGATCAGGCGAGAAGAATGGGTCGACTAGGTTGGTCCTGTTGGTGGCTCTCTGGAAGGAGGTAGAAGCATGCTGTGAAGGATTAAGATTTATGAGCATCAAGGCCAGGGTGAGGAAAGATGAGATCCTATAATGGCGTTGGAAAAAATGTGGGAGTTTGAAGGAGGCATGAGAGGGTTGGCATTCTGCCTCTGCAACTAATGTCTGTGAATGTCAATAATTTATATTTGTACCGCACCTTTTATGCAACAAAACACCTCAATATGCTTCACAGAAACCTCACAGTGCTGAAAGAGGCCATTCAGCCCATCAAGGCTGCATCGAACCTCTGAGGAGTATCCCACCGGCACACACCTCCACCCACCTTGTAATCACATCTTTAGCATAGCCAATCCACCTTGCCTGCACATCTTCGGACTGTGGGAGGAAACCCCCAAAGGCTGAAGGAGAACGTGCAAACTGCACACAGACAGGTGCCCAAGGGTGGAACCGAACCAGGGTCTCTCACCCTATGAGGCAGCACTGCTAACTACTAACCATCGTGCTGCTCATACCTTCGCCAAAGAGTGGTGAGCCTGTGGAATTCTCACCACAGAAAGCAGTTGAGGCCAAAGCATTGAAGTAGGCAACAGATATAGTCCATCGGGCTAAAGGGATTAAAGGATACAGAGGAGGAAGTGGGAAACAGGGGACTCAGTTAAATGATCACAATGAATAGAGGAGCAGGTACAACTGGTCAAATAGCTTACACCTGCTCCTATTTCCTCTCTTTTTAGATACGCCTTTCCTATCTCCTCAACTGCATTTCTGTTGTTTCTCATATTTGCTTCTCCCCTTTGCTGAAAATCAGCCTTCTCTGTCCTCAAGGTTTATCTCTCTCTCTTTCTCTGCCCAGATCCCTGCCACACCCCAAAACAGAAGATTTCGCTCTCACCAGGTTACCATGCGCATTACCAGTTTCTTAGTCAATGCTTGAGCAACGCAACTTTGTTCTCAAATGGGCTGCGTCCTTCATGACAAGAGCTCTCACTCGAGACTACATAGCCTAGGGCCAACAATTACCCTATTTAACAACAACATGCAGGGGAACTCATGTAATATTCTCATGTCATCCTCCTCAATCCAAAAGACACAGAAAATGCTAGTCAGAACCTGACTGGTACTGACAGAAACAAAATTAAATTCTTCACCCTTAAACAAACAAGACGACTGTGGTGGGGTATGGTATGTTTACAGGGGAGGGGTAAACCGTCCACAGTTGAACTTAATGTACAGCTTTCAAGTCAACCTCACGTAAAATGAATAGTCCACCACGACATTATGAACGTTCTCAAAACAAAACCCGAAAGAACTGCAGATGCTGTAAATCAGGAACAAAAGCAGAAGTTGCTGGACTTTCTGCCTCTTATATATCACTTTCATAATGAACTGCTCCCAGCGGCTAAGTCAGCCGCATTCAGGTCAAGAATCTCTCAAGAGGCTTTCCCCCAGCTACTGAATTTTACAGCTTTTTAAATTATTCTTTCATGGGATGCGGTCAGTGCTGGGTAAGGGAGGCACTTGGTTGAACTCAAGAGATAAAAGGTACTGCAGATGCTGGAGAATCCGAGATAACAAGCAGGGGGCTGGATGAACACAGCAGGTCAAGCAGCATCATAGGAGCAGGAAAACTTGACGTTTCGGGCCTAAACCCTTCATCAGAAAATGGGTCT
>JAHRHZ010000059.1:21292373-21321324 GCA_024137785.1 Ginglymostoma cirratum | reverse complement strand
CCCCAAAACAATAACAAAATCTCCAGTTCGGTATTGATGTTATTGAGCACTGTCACCCCTCACTGGGATGGTGCACTGGAAATCAAGCCCCCTATTCCTGGAGTTAAAGTTCCCCAAGATTTCTCAGCTTCCCTATCTGTTTGGACTCTGGTAAACAGAAAGCATGGACCAGATTTCTGTACTTAACAACAATTACTACTTATCACAAATAAATAGATTTTAGCTACAGGTATAGCACGATGGCTCAGTGGTTAGCCCTGCTGCCTCACAGCACCAGGGACCCAAGTTGAATCCCAGCTTTGGGCAACTGCCTGTGAGGAATTTGCACATTCTCCCCGTGTCTGCGTGGGCTTCCTCCCACAGTCCAAAGATGAGCAGAGTAGTTGCATTGGCCATGCTAAACTGCCTATAGTGTCCATGGATATGCAGGCTAGGTAGGTTAGCCATGGGAAATGCAGGGGTAGAGAAATGGAGTGGTCTGGGTAAGATGCTCTTTTGAGGGTTGGTGTGGACTGAATGGCCTGCCTCCACGCTGTGGGGATTCTACTGGCTCAAGCAACAGGTATAGACAAACTGGAAAGGCGAATTACTGACATGTAACTTTACTCATTATAACTCTAACTTCTTTATAAAATTCCCCCTAAACACACATAAAGATGAAAAAAAATTGTGTTATGGACAGAGGGGAAAACTGGGGAATCAATTCAATAGTCTTAGTCCACAGGGGTTTACTGAGATGATCCTTTCGCTAGCTAGGTCTTGTTCTCTCTTTGGCTGTGTTTCAAAACCTCGCAACAGGTTCGGCGCCTTGCTCTCAAATGATAAAATTCTGACTTATTGATCGGAAACAACAAATACTGATGAGTTTTAAAAAATGGCTTTCTTCACACTTCACTTATTTTCCACGGCAGAGACTCACCATTTCCCCTTCCAGAGATCCAAAGGCTTCTGCCAGTATTGTTCACACCCACAAGCTGTTCAGCTACTTAGAAGCCAATCTCAGACTTCGGCAGAGTGATGGCTTATGTCATTGGGTTGTGGAGTGGTGACTAATTGAAAATCAGCTCCATGTTACTAGTCACATCTCATTCCACACAAACCCTTTGGGAGAACTCATCAGCAACCAGCTTACCCCACCTCCTTGAGCAAAGGAGCAATGGAAACTCCTCTTCAAATAACATTCAGAGACTTACTTTTAAAAAATGCGGCTATTTCTCCCACAATCCATTTTGAAACATTCCTTTACTCATTTTAGTCCACAACTGAAGATACAGATTTTTTGAATACACAATCTTTTACAGCATCAGTGTTAACTATTACCCAGAAGACATTTTCCCCGGAGCTGAATTGCCTAATACTAAGGGGCATGCATTTACGGTAAGGGGGGAAAAGTTCAGAGAAGATGTGAGGGGCAAGTTTTCTTACCCAGAGAGTGGTAAGTATCTGGAATGTGCTGCCCGGGGTGGTGGTGGTGGAGGTAGACACGATAGGGGCATTTAAGGAACTTTTAGATAAGCACACGAACATGCAAGGAATGGAGGGATATAGACCAAGGGCAGGCAGAAGGGATTAGTTTAATTTGGCGTCATGTTCAGCACAACATTGTGGGCCAAAGGGCCTGTTCCTGTGCTGTACTCTTCTATGTTCTATGACATTTGAGGCTGATATGCCTGCAAATGCAAAACAATCAATATCAGAGAAGTTTGGCAGTCAAATGGACAAGAATGCAAAATCCTTGAAGACAAGAATATTATTGTCCTCTCTGCAATTGACAGTGTGCACAGTGGAATTTTTTTCTCTCTACCACTGAGTCTGAGACACAAGTTTCTCCCTAGCTTTCTCACGGCAGCTCTCTTCTCGCTGTTCTCCCAGTTTCTCAGGCACAGGGATGCAGATGTAAAGGGAAGAGATTTTTTAAATGAAAAACTCCAGCACATTCCGCTTTTCTGCACTTCCTTCTCCTCTACATGTCAAGGGAAGAACAAACTTCAACCGAGTGTGCACAGGAGTAGGATCACACATCAGATCATCTGGTTTTATTGTTTGGGTGGTACTGATTGAGGGATAGATAGAGTCATGGAGGTCTACAGCATGGAAACATGTCATTCGGACCAACTTGCCCACACCGCCCAATTTTTACAATTAAACTAGTCCCATCTGCCTGCGTTTGGTCCACATCCCTCCATACCTATCCCATCCATGCTTCTAAATGCTTCTTATATGACGGAAATTGTACTCGCTTCTACCACTACCTCTGGCAGCCCATTCCAGACATGCACCACACTCTGTATAAAAAAATCGCCTCTCTAGACCCTCACCTTAAACCTATGCCCTGTAGTTTTAGACTCCCCTGGTACAGGGAGAAGCTGTTGGCTAAGTACCTTATCGATGTCTCTCATGATTTCATAGACCTCTATAATGTTATCCCTCAGTGTCCTACGCTCCAGGGGGAAAAAGGTTCCAGCCTATCCAACGTCTCCTTATAACTCAAAGCTTAATGATATCCTTTCCACAGTAGGGCAGGCAGAACTGCACACAATACTCCAAATGTGACCACACCAACGTTTTATACAGCTGCAACAAGACATCTCATCGCCTAATCTCAATGCTCTGACCGTTGAAAGCTAGCATGCTGAAAGCCTTCCACACCACCCTGTCTACCCATAACTCCACTTTCAGGGAGCTATGAACCTGTACCCTTATGTTAACCCAAACCTGCAGACCACCATGTTCTTCCCCAAACAGTGCAATGGGATAGTTTACGATCACCATCGGAGCCTTCAAGTGAACATTTCACCTGGAAGTCAGCAATTCTGACAACACAGCACTTGGGCAGCACAGGGACTCGAACCCACATCCCTGTGACTCAGGAAGGCAGTCAGCAAACCAAGGTCTCCGCTTTTCATTTTGCTCCTCCCACATCCCCCTACCACTTTCTTTCGATTCTCAGTTTTTTGCCTCTCTGGTTCCTCAACAAAGCCCAACACACAGCTCCTTTCCACTGACACCAGGGAGAATGGCAAGTAGACTAATCAGGGAGCAAGAGCACAGTTATCATTTAACTGAATCGAGCATGCACCCGCTAAACAAATATGGCTGATCAACAATGGAAGATGCAGTATATGGAAAAAGAGGACAGGAATGATGGGCCAAAAATGCAGGAGAGGGGGAGGGAGGCAAGAAAGATGCTTGTGGAAAGAATACGCAAGGGTTAAAAAAGGGAGGGCATGGGGTGTAAGAAAGGGAGTGCATGGGGGTGTAAGAAAGGGGGCAGGATGAGAGTGTGTGGTGGGATAAGAGCGGTTTGGGGGGGATGAGAGGGAAGGACAAGAAACAGGGAGACAAGAAATGACAAGAGTGTGAGAGAGAGAGAGAGAGCGCGCGCGAGAGAGAGAGCGCGAGAGAGAGAGCGCGAGAGAGAGCGCGAGAGAGAGAGAGACAGAGAAGGGTGTTGTATTATGGGATAGATTCCAGACCAGATAGGCATGTACCTTTAAGACGCTTAAATGTCATCGTGATATGTGATGTTCTGACATAAATCACAGAATCCCTATACCTTGCCTTATGACACTCTTGAGTGTAACTGAGTCAGTATGCTATGTTCAGTTAGTCAGTTACATGTGTAATATACAGTAACATCAGTTAGCAAAGCACCCAGACTGTGCAACTCTGTGATATTATGGCCGTGTATAAATAGTGTTGTGAATACGATTCAAGATATCTTCGCAACAAGAACCCCACAACTGTACTAAACATTACACAGATGAACATATGGAATATCACTTGGAAGTGCATGGTAAAATAGGGCTGAGTTCGCATGGCTTTGTCAAGGGGATGTCATGCTTGACAAATCTGTTAAAATTCTTTGAGGATGCAACGAGCAAGTTAGACAAAGGAGAGCCAGTGGACGTGATCTGTTTGGATTTCCAGGCAGCCTTTGACAAGGTGCTGCACAGAAGGCTGCTAAATAAGAGCCCCTGGCCCTTAGGTGCAAGGTACTGGATAGAGGATTTGGCTGAATGGCAGAAGGCAGAGAGTAGGGATAAAGTGGTGTCAGGATGGCAGCCAATGGCTAGTGGAGTTCTGTCAGAGTCAGTGTTGGGACCAAAACTATTCACACTATACATTAACGAGCTGGAGAAAGGAACTGAGGGCATTATTGCTATGTTTCCAGATGACACAAAGATAAGTGGAGGGAAAGGCAGTGTTGAGGATGTGGGGAGGCTCCAGAAGGATATGGATGGGCTAGGTGAGTGGGTAAAGAAGTGGTGGATAGAATACAGTGTGGGGAAGTTTGAGGTTATGCACTTTGATAGGAAGAATACAGACACAGACTATTTTCTAAATGGGGAAAAGCTTCAGAAATTTGAAGCACAAGGGGACTTGGGAGTCCGAATTCAGGATTCTCTTAAGGTTAACATGCAGGTTCAGTTGGCAGTTAGGAAGGCAAATGCAACGTTCGCTTTCATTTTGAGAGAACTAGAATAGAAGAGCAGAGATGCACTGCTGTGGACATGTAAGACTCTGGTCAGACAGCATTTGGAATAATGAGAGCAGTTTTGGGCCCCGTATCTGGGGAAGGATGTGCTGGCATTAGAGGGAGTCCAAAGGAGGTTTCGAAGAATGATCCCAGATGAAGGGCTTGTCAGATGAGAGGCAGTTGAGGAATCTGTGTGTGTATTCAATCGAGTTTATAAGGAATGACAGCGGATCTGATTGAAACTTACAGAATACTGAGAGGCTGGATACAACTGACATGGATATTTCCAAAGACTCACCTATTTACAGTCATCGGTTGGGTTGTGATCTTGTCAATCAGAAATGGCACAAAGACAAAGACAAAAAAAAAGGCACATGTGATATCATCACGGCTTCATTTTAGGTACAAATGCCGCATATAGGCACAAGCCTTCCAATCTTAAAGGGGCAGGAACATGTTGCAAATGCAAGAGAGAATTCAGAGAATAAAAAACAGGAAAAACATTAGACTGGAATATAGATTCTTATAATGGCATTTGAAAGACTGTAAAGCTACAGAGAAAGCAAACACCTAACCATGGAATGGCGATCTATTGTTGTTCTGTCAAAACTTCAGTTATTTAAAGAAAGCATCAAATTTTACTCGGCTGCCAAAGCATGTGAAGCAGTCAAATTTCATCTTGCTTTGGGCACTGAAGGGTTAAGAAGAATAAAATCTTAATGTATTCCTGCTTATAACTAAAGGTCTTGAGAAAATGTTTCAGATTTTAAGGTCAATATAAAGTTCAAATCAATTTCAGGATACATAAGCTCGAGTTCATGACATGGCGGTAAGAGCCATGTGAAAAGTTTGACCAATTTATATCTCAATGCAAAGTTACAGAATGCGATTTCTGTAGTTCACCCAGCTGAAAAGCTTACGGAACTGTTCAATACCTCTACACACATTAAATCCTTTAGAAAAGCACTTCTGGGCGAACCCAAAGAAATACTATTGGTGCTTTAGGAGAATATTAATATAGGTTTGAAGCAACAGTAACAGGCCAGCAGCATCTACAAGTGCTTGACTTTGGAACAAATACTGGAGCCATCACTAGGTCCAACAGTACATCCAAATCTTGTATGGTTTGTCTCATCCACCAAGACAGTGCCCAACATATCATAACTTATGCAAAAGATATGAGCTAAAACGTGGAGGAAAACCAAAGATATGCAAAGTGTCACACCATGCTCAGCAGCAGCATGTGAAGAGAAGCCAAACAAAGAACAATGCCAAAGAAACTGCCAAAGATCTGTCCATGGCGCACTAACATGTCAACAAATTTCAAGACATAACCACAACATAACAGCTTGCAGACACCCATTAGACAGGATGTGTTACTGTTGACACACCATATGGACAATGTCAGAAAGGCTAAAGTCCTTACATCCATCCAAGTGATACACTTCATTAGGAATTGATGATGTGTACTATATGATTGACATTGATGTTAGTGCAATCATCCTTTCATATTTCATACAGGCGGCATGGTGGCACAGTGGTTAGCACTGCTGCCTCACAGCACCCGAGACCTAGGTTTGATTCCGGCCTCGGGCGACTGTCTGTGTGGAGTTTGCACATTCTGCCTGTGTCTGCGTGGGTTTCCTCCAGGCATTCCGGTTTCCCCCACAGTCCAAAGGTGTGCAGGTTAGGTTGATTGGCCATGCTAAATTGCCCATAGCGTTCAGGGAGGTGTAGATTAGGTGTGTTGTAGGGGGATATGTCTGGGTGGGATGCTCTGAGGTCTGGTGTGGACTTGTTGGGCCGAAGGGCCTGTTTCCACACTGTAGGGATTCTATGTCTTATACAAGATATACTCAGAATTTGGCACAGCATGGTGTGGCCCACACAAGATGAGCCAACTGCTTACCATCAATGTTCCCTTGAAGCTGTTTTATTTTATATTTTATTGTCATGTGTATTCAAGTACAGGAGTACAGGAGTACAGTGAAAAGTGTATAATGTAGCCAGACATGGTGCCACCTTTGGTACCAAAGTACCTAGGTACAAAGAAGTAAGAGAAATGAGAGTTGGAAAGTTTAGCAATATTTCGTAGAATAGTAGGAAAATAATTAAATAGGTTATAGTTTACATTAAGGCATTTTGCACTTTAAACTAAGGAAATAAAGGAATAAGTTAAAAGTTCAAATGTTTTTGAAGAAAACTATATTACAGGTAATGTTACTTACAATGAGTCAGACATCCCATGCATTGGACATTATCCATTTTAAATGTAAATACAGAACCTTGGCATGGACACCAGGTACCTTTTAAAATAATTGAGAACAGATGGAACCCGTACTATTGCTCTGTCGGTATGCACATATTTGCATGTTATTAAATATTCAAAGTAACAAACTGGTCAGTCGCAACTCCAGAAATTCCAGACTACAATGTCACTCTCAGACATTATGGTCACAGCCAAGCCAGGAAGATATAGCAAGCCGTGTCAGATGCAACAGCTCAAACAAATCCTTTTTAATGGATAACTCGAAACGTTAACTCTGTTTCCCTCTCGACACATGCAGCTAGACTTGAGTTTCTCCAGCATTTTCTGTTTGCTACCTCGCAAATTGCAATCCTGGACATCAGAGCCAAAAGGCCTAATTCTGCTCCTATATCTGATGATCAGACGAACAAATTCTCAACATGTTCCTGCATGTGCAATGGATGGCCAGGAGAGAAATGACTTTTGGGGGAAACCCTCTGCTGAGGTTGGTATCCTTCAACAGATTCCAAACAAACCTGTGAGATACAGCAAGGGATGAAGATGATTATTTGACAGTTCAACCAGCAGAACACAAAGACTACGGAACCTTACCCAATGTGAGCAAGGTAAATCAGAAAATAATTAACAAAATAAGAGATGCAATTTTAAAATGTTATCAAAGGCATACAAATAGAGTGCAGAAGCCGAAAACAATTTTGCAGAGTCAGCTAGCCTGCATTGTACGAGTTTTGCAGAGGACACAGCTAACCTTACCCATGCTAACATGAGCTGTATTTTCAATCAAGAAGCAACGTATTCAGTTCCGTAAAAACACCACACGTATATGCGTCAACCTTCACAAGGATAAACATCAAATGCAGAAAATCCCACAGAGTTAGCTCACTTCATTGAAAAATTATGGAAACAAGGTCATTTCCAGAATGAAGGCTATTAATCTGTGCATGAATATTACGGCATATCTGTAGAAGGCAAAACATTCTGTAACTGTTAGTTATCTGTACCAGTGTGGTATATGTTTACACAGTGTTTTCATTACTTATCAGTTGTCATAAACTGCTGTTAAACAGGAATTTGTAATTTAGGAAAGAGCTAAAATAGGACAAATAAATAAAACAAAACAAACAGTCCCTTCAATAAAAATATGGATTATGCCAAATTTAACACACAGAATTTTAAATTACTTTCCATAAATAAGTGAAACAAAGACACAGCTACACAAAGGACGTTGTAAATAGGCAGTTTACTAATGCCCTGGCAAGGTAATTGCAAAGGAGTTACATAGCTGGCTTCAAATCAGAACATAGCCTACTTATTTTGCTACAATTCTGGTGACTGATCTCACTTGGGAACATTAGAAAATTTTACAAATAGCCACAATAAAGGTACAGCACAAAAAGCACTTTCAATCATCGTGGAAATAAAGTGCACTACTGCTGACTGGGATTTGGCAGGTAAATGTGAGCTCTCTCACGTGGTGGAAACAGCCAAGAGGTTCAATAAAGAGGTGAATAAACTCACTGAAGTAGAGCAGAAGTTGTCCTCACAACGACAATATTAAATCACGCTATACGTGTTCAAGATGGAAGCATTACACATGAAAGTTACACAGTTACACAGCACGGAAATGGCCCTTCTACCCAACTCATCCATGTCAACCAGGTTTCCTAAAATGAACTCGTCCCATTTGCCTGCGTTTGACCATGATCCCACTAAATGTTACCTATCCACATACCAGACTAAATGTCTTTTAAATGTTGTAATTGTACCTGGCTCTACGATTTCCTCTGGCAGCTCATTTCATACATGCACAACCCTCTGTGTGAAAAACTGCCCCTCAGATCCATTTTAAATCCTCCCCTCTCAACCTAAACCCTCAAGCTTTAGACTCCCCTACCCTGGGGAAAAGACCTTGTCTGTTCACCTTATCTATGTCCGTCCCTCATGATTTTACAAACATCTATACGGTCATCCCTCAGTGTCCCACGCTCCAGTGGAAAAAAAATCCCAGCCTGTCCAGTCTCTCATTGTAACTCAAACTTCCCAGTCTCGGTAACATCCTTGTAAATCTCTATTGCACCCTTTCCAGTTTAATAACATCCTTCCTATCGCAGGGTGACCAAAACTGTATGCAGTACTCCAAATGTGGCTTTACCAATATCTTGGATAGCTGTAACTTGGCATTGGTAACAAGACATCTCAACTTCTGCACTCAATGTTCCGATCAATGAAGGCAAGCATGCCAAATGCCTACTTCACCACCCTGCCTGCCTGCGACGCCACTTTCAAGGAACTATGTAGCTGCACCCTAGGTCTCTCTGTTCGAGTTAAAGTTCACTCCTATTTCAGTATCTGCTTTTCTGGTCGACAGTTACAGCTTCTATAGTCGACTGCCAGCAAATCATGTTAAAAGGGTCCGGAAGAAACTCCTTCTTTCAAACGGGTATGATTTGCTTGTGGTGCATCGACACATGACCAAAAACCAACTAAATAGCAGATTCTCATGGAGTCAGAGCAACACTGGGGAACTCGAAAAATGGCAGGGAGGGGCCCAATCTGGGATTCCTGCTCCCCACCCCCACCCGCCTCCTGCAACCCACCACCCCCTTCCATCACACTTTTAATTGCGAGATAAGGATGATGGTAAACAGCCTGCTCCCCACCATCCCTACACTCCAATCAGCATCACAAACATCCCTCATCCCCACCGCAACCTCTCTCCCACCGTTTATAATTGACACTGCTCCTGTAAACCTTCACAATGGCTCATCCCAGAGACTTATAGAGTTTTTCCAGCTCAGAAAGAGGCTCCTTGGCCCACCATGTCCATGATAGTCATCAAAACTCCATCTATTCCAATCCTGTCTTCCATCAATTGGCCCACAGCCGTGTGCACTATGGTGTTTCAAATGCTCATCAAAACAGTTCTTAAATGAGGGTTCCTACCTCTAACACCTTTTTGGGCAGTGAGTTCGAGACATCCACAACCAAACGGGTGAAGAATGTTTTCCTCACATCACCCTGAAACCTCCTAATCCATTCAATCTCTGACCGTGTCCTGTCTGAAAGCGAGGAGTCTGTCCTAGCGCATGGCTTCAACCCTGACACTCCTTCATTTCACATAAATATGAAGAGATGTTTGTTGACTCAAACTCTTCTACACCCAGCTATCCCACAACAAACCAGAGTCAGTGAACCCTTGAGGGTGTTCTGAGATGATTTAGTGCAGGTGTATCGCGAGACTGCAAACAATGTTTTTGATTTAACCATGCAACGTGCACGTCTGGCAGTGTTGCGGGACATCAGGGCCAATGAGGTCCTAAAGATCAGTAAATCCAGCCAACGAATACAATAGAGATAGTAAGAACTGCCGATACGGGAGTCTGAGATAACATAGTGCAGAGCTGGAAGAACGTAGCAGGCCAGGCAGCATCAGAGGAGCAAGAAAGCTGACGTTTCGGGTCGGGACCCTTCTTCGCTTTCCTGCTCCTCTGATGTTGCCTGGCCTGCTGTGTTCCTCCAGCTCCACGCTGTGTTATATAAGCGAATGCAATAGCCACGTTTAAGTGTTACTACATCAACAAAATGCAAGCCATTCTTAATGACCAGTCCACATTTGCATCTTATTACAGAATAGAATTATTAAAGTGTGGAAACAGGCCATTCAGCCCATCATATCCACATCAGCTCTTGTAACAGTATCCCACCCAGACCCAACCCCCTTTTCCCTGTAATGCTGCATTTCCCATGGATAACCCAATTAGCCTGCACAGCCTTGGACATTATGGGGCAATTTAGCATGGCCAATCCACCCAACCGACACAGCTTTGGACTGTGGGAGAAAACACACACAGACACAGGGAGAACATGCAAACTCCACACAGACAGTCGCCCAGGGGTGGAATCAAACCCAGGCCCCTGAGGCTGTGAGGCAGCAGTGCTAACCACTGAGACACCATGCCATCCTTTAATCCTTTGTATTTTCTGCTCAGGGTGGCCAGTTAGCAGGTTCAATCACCACGTATTGCTGCATTCTCCATGGTAATACGTCTACCCATTATAGTCCACTTCCTGACTGATCAGCGTGTTATCTTCATACAGTGTACATTTAATTTGGTCTTCTCGCAGATTCTCCTGATGAGTCTAATGACGACAAGCTCCAATATGTCTTTTTTTTTTAAAAGTCAACTTTTGGTGTTTTTTTTCTACTGTTACCAACAAAGGCATTCAGTACAAAAAAAATTGCAGTCAGGGAACATAATTAATACAGCAGTATGCCGCAATTAACAATTCTGACTCAATCTCACCAGCTAAATTGAGAATTGATAAACGTGATTATCAGGAAAAGCACGCAACCTGAAGGTATTGACTCTCCATTGAAAAGCAAAAATCGTAGGTGAGTCAGAAAATTCCTTTTCAAAACACAACATTTTCCACTCTAAGCTAACTGTAATGCTACTACATCTTGTGGTAGGAGCGCAATTGAGGTTTAATTCTTTAACTGTTTAATTGGTCACTGAGGACGCAGTAACTGCCAGTTCTGTTCCTGCTATTTTAACCGAGTTTATAGTTCCAGTTTTCACCTCGACCAAAATGCCAGCTCACAGTCTGTGGCAATCATCTGGCCACCGATGCTCAGCACCACTCAAACCCCTATAAAAGGAAAACTGAACAGGGGCTTGTCTATTGGGTGTGGGATCGCACACCTTCCAGTTACTGCCCATGCACAAGATGAAAATTATTCCATGAGTCTGGCACACTCCGATCCCCTAAGTATCTCTATGCTTCTCAGTGTCAAGTACTGTCCTCCATGTTGCTGGGGTTGGAGGGTTTGAGCTATAGGGAGAGGCTGAATAGGCCGGGGCTACTTTCCCTGGAGCGTCGGAGGTGAGGGTTGTCCTTATAGAGGGTCATACCATCATAAGGGACACGGAGACAGTGAAACCAAGGTCTTTTCCCCCAGGGTAGGGGAGTCCAAAACTAGAGGACATAGGTTTAAGGTGAAAGGGGAAAGATACAAAAGGGACCTGAGGGGCGACTTTTTCACGCAGAGGGTGATGCGTGTATGGAATGAGCTGCCAGAGGAGGTGGTGGAGGCTGGTACAATTACAACATTTAAAGGCATCTGGATGGGTATATGAATAGCAACGGTTTCGAGGGATTTTGGCCAAATACTGGCAAATGGGACTAGATTAATTGAGGATATCTGGTCGGCCTGGACAAGTTGGACCAAAAGAGCTGCTTCAATGCTGTACATCTCTATAATCCTATGTCAGTAAAGGAAAGTCAATTGTGGGAAAGGTTATCTGGTCAGCAAAAGAAATCCACTTGGACTCTCCAAATTGGGAGGGATTTATACTTCCGTGAGAACCCCACTTCAACAAAAAGAATCTGTCATTTTCATTCCAATTTTCACAAACTCGGGATGTTCGGATTCAACACTGGAAGTGCCTTTGGAGTATTCTCACTGTTTTAAGTGCAGGAGAGATGCAACAACCACTTTTCACACAACACCCTGACCTAAGCCACTTCTGTGATTTTGATGGGTGAGGTGACCAGGAAAGAACTGCCCTGCTCTTTCTCAAATAGTATGATCTGGCTAGGGGACAGTGGCATAAGAGGAGGAAGAGGAGGAGAAAGCCTTGCTCAAAAGTTGTCACCTCTGACAGGGCAGCGCTCCTTCAACATTGCACTGGAGTACCCGCATAGGCAATGTATGCAAGTCCCTGGAGCGAAAGGTGAAGACACAACCTTCTGACCCAGGCCTGACACTTGGCAGTTTCCTTCCTTGAAAGGCTACAGAGAATCTCATTAATAATCTCGCCTCGTTCATGATAACGGTTGGGCCAGGAATCTCGGGCTGTGAGGGAGATAACAAAAATGAGCTTTGATTAGAATTGACGCTAGTGGCTCGCAGGTTCACCTCCTGCTACCACAGATTAGGGCAACGATGAGATTTTGGCTAGACAAGGGATTAAGCAGAAGATCTCGTTTGATTTCAAACAGAGGGATACTGGATCATTAATTCTGTTTCTGTACTTGTAGAGGTGCCAATGATGACAGCCTCAATGAGTTGAACAGTGCTGTTTCAAGAGCTCCAACGGCCTCCTTCTGCCTCTAATTCAGAAGTCTATACATTCCATTTCTTGTGTCCAGTCAACTCTGTCATCGTGATACGAATTTGACCAACTCACAAGCTCAACCATAGATTCTTCAGCTGAGTTATGAAGAATAGCCTCTTCAGCATCAGTTAGTGCATGTTACATGGAAACACAGAAAATAGGAGTAGGCCATTCAGCCCTTCGAGCCTGCCCTGCCATTCAATATGATCATGGCTGATCATTCAACTCAGTCCCCTGTTCCTGCTTTCTCCCCCATACCCTTTGAGCCCTTTAGCCATATGTTCAATTTGTTCTTCAAACCATTCACATCAATTGTTTTCGTGGCAGTGAATTGCAGAGGCTCATCACTGACTGGTGAAAAAGTTTCTCCTTATCTCAATCCTTAAATGGTCTGGTTTCCTTAAACGGTGACCCCTGGTTCTGGAATGTCTGGCAATTGAGGGCATCCACCTTGCAGTTATC
This sequence comes from Ginglymostoma cirratum, assembly GCA_024137785.1. NCBI lineage: Eukaryota > Metazoa > Chordata > Chondrichthyes > Orectolobiformes > Ginglymostomatidae > Ginglymostoma > Ginglymostoma cirratum. Next base: position 21,307,994 of record JAHRHZ010000059.1, on the reverse strand, counting down.
CTGTCTAGTCCTGTTGGAATTTCATAGGTTTCTATGAGATCCCAACTCATTCCTCGAAACTCCAGTGAATGTAGTCCTAACTGATCCAGTCTCTCTTCATACATCAAGGCCCTAAAGTACTAACCACGGCTTGTGGATGCTTCTGCACCTTCACTTCGAAACCAAGTTCATTTGTATCTATGTCGTCATTTCCTTCAAATTAAATGCTGAGTCGACATAAATTTTGATCTGACACTGAACTCCAAGCCAAGTCAACCAACTGACATGTTAAACATTTAATGAATGCTTTGGTCAGACAAACTAAATTAGGGAGGTAGAATGGCAAATGTATTTATTTTCCACTGTATGCTGGTTCCTCCAGATGGATCCATTATGAATGCTTGGCTAGGCTCCAAAACTCACATATAGAATCAGTTTCGCCAGGGGTCTGTTTATACAGGCTGAAGTCGAGTATTGGATTTAACTGACTGACATATTTGAGGTTACGGGAAGTAATTCTCTTTCAACTGCGTAGTATCCTTTGGCTAAAAGGGACATGCAATGGAACCATATGTTGCAGGAATTCCAGGAGATAACTTTCCAGGTGATCAACATCTCCATCACACCTTTGTCTGGAGTTCTGTGACAAAGTTCAGGGATTGACAGCCAATTTGTTTCTCAAAAAATTCATTTTCAGCATGACAAAGTGACGATCGCACTTGCTAAAGCTGCCCCATGCGGGTACCACACAGCTGTTCTCGACAGAATGAGTTTAACACTTTGTTCAATTTTCCACCCTGCACAAGCACACCCTTCATTTCATAAACATCAAGAGCCAGAAATTTAATCACATTTCCGCAGAACCGTTGAAAGCACAAATGCGCTCAGAGGAAAAGTAATGATGTTTATCATTTTCAATCTACGCAGCACTGTGCGAGAGTCAAAACGTACAGACAAAGGACGAAAACAGGGGTGCTGTCAAAGGGTCGGCCTTGTTAGGCAGGGTTCAAACCTGCAATGGATCTTCACAGTATTAATGCTGAGGCCTGAATAATTTTAATGAAATGTAAACCCCGATTACAATTGGGACCAACAATGGTTACAGACTGGCTTGATGCTTACATCAGGTGCACAGAGTCTATCCGCCAGCTTTAAATGATTTAGTTGAAGCCCTAAGCCAATATATTTAAAGGATAAACAAAAATATTAATAGAAAAGATGATGTATTCATCTGCTTTGAACACCTGCACCTGAACATAATGGGCTCTGTTGTTTCGTTCACATGACTGGTATAAAAGGAAGAGGTTACTGCGCGCTACCTTACACCCCTGCCCCTTCAAGAATTCACTGAATTGTTACAATGCACAAAGAGGCCATTTGGCCCATCTTGACTGTACCAGCACTCCAAACGATCATCTCACCTTCAGCTATTCTCCTGACTCCGTTCTATAGCCCTGTTGGTTTTCAAAGAGCCCTTCCATTCCCCTTTGAAGGTCTCCAATGAACCTGCCAACACCAGACGCGTTCTGGACCCTAAACACTTGCTGCACGGAGAAATTCTTACTCGCGTCGCTTTTGCTCCGATTACAAATTATTTCAAGTCTGTGTCCTCTTGTTCTCAAACCTGCAATGGATCTTCACAGTATTAATGCTGAGGCCTGAATAATTTTAATGAAAGGTAAACAAGTGGGATTTACTATGACCAGGCCTCCCTGAGATTTCCTGATTCCTCAGTAAATGGGTCAATGTCCAAACAACAGAAGGAATGTTCATTGCTTAACAGATGAGAAGGGGGGCTCTTGTGGCATGGTGGTAGTGTCCCTACCTCTGAGCCAACAGGCCCAGGTTCAAGTCTCACCTGCTGCAGAGGTGCATCATACCATCTTTGAACAGGTTGAGGAGGACAATGTATAAAAGTTGAGAAATTAGGCACCCAAAAGCTGGGAAAAAGCCTGGCCCAAAGCACTGAATCAGATCAACAAAATCATAGACTCCTCCCACCCCGGTTATACTCTCATCCAACCTCTTCCCTCTGGCAGAAGATACAGAAGTATGAAAACACGTATCAACAGATTCAAGATCAGCTTCTTCCCTACTGTTATCAGATTTAATCGCGGGCCTCTCATATATTGGAGCTGATCTCTCTCTGCACATTCTCTGCAGCTGTAACGCTATATTCTGCATTCTGTTCTATTACCATGATGTAATTATGGGAGTATGATTTGTCTGGTTAGCACTCAAAACAATACTTTTCACAGTATCTCAGTACGTGTGACAATAACCAAGTCGTTTCGAATCAAAATGAACATTGCAGCTGCAGACATGACTAAAATGCTCTCCATGTTGAGGGAAGGGGAAAAAGGGACAGAGGGTGCAGTCCTTGCAAACTAAAGGGGGATCCTTGTGAAGAAGCTGGGCAAGGAATTAACAGCAGCCACAATGTAACTAAATTTGTAATCATTTTAAAAATAACCTTGGCCTTTCGCTCCTTTTCTCTCTGCATTCCTTCTTATCTCTCGCACATTCCTCTCCAGGATTACTTAATATTGCTTTCAGTCTTTGCCTGTTAACCGCTTTCTCTTACTTATGCCACCTTTATACATTCACTTCTTCTGCGCATTGGACAAACTTAAACCTCAGCTTGCTTCTGGGAGTAAATTATGTCGACAAATTTCCGTCCTCGCCAATGGACAAAGCACAGTTGTGTATGGAGCAATGAGAAATGTTGCTGTTAATTCACTGCGATTCTCCTTGTGAGCTCCTGTCTGCTTAAGAAATACAAGGTTGCAGACTTGGCAAAATGTCACCATCAGCAGTCTAGCCACTTCCGAGTAGATGCTACTAAGTCCAGGAAAATGCCAGTTCCTGCCAGTCACAGCAAGAGCTATTTGTCTGCACAGCACCATAGCCCACCCTTTTGTCGACCTCAGCTGTAAACTGCTAGAGAGACGAGAGGGGAGCAACTCATCGTGAGAAGACCAGGTCTTGCCAAGTGACTGAAACCAAACAGAGGATTCAGTACACCCAGCGACATATCACTAGAAAGTAGCAAGTGTACTACTCTAAGGTAAGGAGGTGCTTGCAGCCTTAGATCGTATTAAGGTGGATAAATCCCCTGGGCCTGAGCAAGTCCATCCTCGGACGTTGTGGGAGGCTAGGGAAGAAATTGCAAAGGTCCTTGCAGAGATCTTTGCTTCATCTCCAGCCGCTGGTGAAGTTCCAGAAGACTGGAGGGTGGCTAATGTTCCTCCATTGTTTAGGAAAGGCAGCAAAGACAAGCCAGGGAACTACAGGCCAGTCAGCCTGACATCAGTGGCAGGCAAGCTATTGGAGAGGATACTGAGGGACAAGATCAACAAACATTTGGATAGTGAAGGTCTGATTAGGGATAGTCAGCTTGGATTAGTGCACGAGAAGTCATGTCCGAAAAACCCTAAGAGATTTGTCAAAGAGGTAACCAAGACAACAGATGTGGTTGGGGAAGAAGATGTCGTCTATATGGACCTTAGTAAGGCCTTTGACAAGGTCCCGCATGGCAGGCTAGTCATGAAGGTTGGATCACATGGGATCCAGGGAGAGCTAGCTAATTGGATTCAAAATTGGCTTGATGGTAGGAAGCAGAGGGTGATGGTTGTAGGTTGTTTCTTGGGCTGGAGGCCTGTGACTAGTGTCACAGTGTGCCACAAGGGTCAGCGCTGGGACCTCTGTTATTTGTTGTTTACAGAAATGATCTGGATGTGGATGTACAAGACATGGTTAGTAAGTTTGCGGATGATACAAAATTCGGAGGTATGGTTGATAACAAAGAAGGTTATCAAAAATTACAGAGGGATCTTGATCAGATGGGGAAGTGGGCTGAAGATCGGCAAATGCAATTCAAAACAGATGAGGTTTTGCACTTTGGAAAGTCAAATCAAAGGTGGACTTATGCAGTAAATGGTAAGTTCCTGAGGAGTGTTGTGGAACAGAGGGACCGAGGAGTACAAGTACATAGTTCATTGAAAGCTACATCACAAGTAGACGGAGTGGTGAAGAAGGCATTTTGCATGCTGGCCTTCATTGGTCGAGGCTTTGAGTATAGCAGTTGGGACGTAACATTACTGTTGTAAAAATTATCGGTGAGGCCGCAGTTGGAGTATTGTGTACAGTTTCGTCACACTTATAGGAAAGACAGTTAAACTGGAAAGTGCGCAAAGAAGATTTACAAGGAGGTTGGTAGGACTAGTTGGCCTGAGTTATAGGGAGAGGTTGGCCAGGATAGGACTTTATTCCTTGGAACGTAGGGGATTGAGGGATGACCTTAATGAGATGTATAAAATCATGATGGGCATAGATAGGATGAATGCAATCCCAGGAATGGGGAATTGAAAACTAGAGGGTCTAGGTTTAAGGTTGGAGGAGGAAGATTTAAAAAGGACGTGAGGGGCAAAGTCTTCACGCAGAGAGTGGTGTATATATGGAATGGGCTGCCAGAGAATGTGGTTGAGGCAGATACAATAGCAACATTTAGAAAACATTTGAATAGGTACATGGATGAGAAGGGTTTGGAGGGATATGGACCAAATGCAGGCAATTGGAACTAGCTGAGTGGGCTCCATGGTCAGCATGGACTAGTTTGGGCTGAAGAGCCTGTTTCCATACTGTATTACTTAACGGCTCTAATAAGTACAGGTGTCCATCAACGTTGGCTGCATTCCTTTTAACAACTGAGAAGCGAGGCGGTTCCAAACCAAGCCACATATAAATTCATCAAATTGTGCGCCTGACATCAAGTGTGATCTGTTACTGCACTCCATACTGGGAGTACAGCACTCTTATTGCCACCCAGGGAGTGCAGGCACAAAAGGTGGGCTCTTTCCAAGCACAGCCTCTGTCCATGTATGAACAAGGGTTTCCGATGTGAGTGAGGTGGCAGAATCTACCGTCTATGTTTGAGGGTGTACCTTCAGCTCTTGACTGGCACACATGGCAACGCCAAGCCTTCCTGCAGCAGGCCATCTCGGCTTCCAGTGAGGATGCCCAGATCTTTGGGCTGAGACACCGGATTAAAGGTGGTCAGATGTGACAGCCCTGGAGCCTTGCAGACAGCCACCGGACCCGAGTTCTTCATTGATCTGACTACATCCATGTGTGCTATACTGCCCTGAGCAGAAATGACCAAGGCGTTCATAAGAATAAAAAGAACTAGGAGCAGAAGTAGGCCATTCATCTCCTTGAGCCTGCTCCACCATTTAATACAATCATAGCTAATCTCATCTCTGCCCTTCAACCCATTCGTAATTAAAAATCTGTCTATCTCCTCAAATTTACTCAATGTCCCAGCGTCCACTGCACTCTGTGCAAGTGAATTCTACAGATTCATGAGCTTTCAAGAGAAGTAATTCCTCTTCATCTCTGTTTTGAATCTGCCGCCCCTTATGCTAAAACTAAGACCTCTCCTATATTCCCCCAAAAGAGGAAATATCCTCTCTACGTCTACATTGTCAATTCCCATCAGCATCTTATATAACTCAGTTAGTTCTCTGCTCATTCTTCTAAACTCTTCAGTCTTCATCTGCTCAATCCCTCTTCATAAGACAAACTCCTCATTTCTGGAATTAGTCTAATGAATCTCCACTGAACTGTCTCCAAATGCAAGACATCCCTCCTCAAGAAATCAGACCAAAAAAAAAGAGATTGAGTGCTTAGCGGCTTGGTGTACACACAACAATCCCTCTATCAAGGTCAGCAAAATGAAGGAGATGATCATTGACTTCAGGAAGCGGCGTGGAGGGCACGCCTCTGTCTGCATCAATGGTGCTGAAGTGGAGATGGTCGAGTTCCTGAGAGTGATGATCACCAACAATCCGTCCTCGTCCAGTCATATCGATGCGACGGTCAAGAAAGCACAACATCATCTCTACAACCTCAGGAGGCTAAGGAAATTTGGTGGAGTTATTTTGACAGATGCACCATAGAAAGCATCCTGTCTGGATGCCTCACAGCCTGGTTTGGCAACTGCTCTTCCCAAGACCACAAGAAACTACAGAGAGTCGGGAACATAGCCCAATCCAGCAAACCAGCCTTCCATCCACTGACTCCATCTATACTTCTCACTACCTCAAGAGAGCAACCAACTTAATCAAAGACCATTCCCACCCCAGTTATACTCTCTTCCACCTTCCACCTTCTTCCATGCCAATTTTAATTGAATAATACAGGTCTTTAATCAGAAGCTTTTGCATTGACCGAAACAAGACACTGAAAAATAAATCAAGAGTAAAGCATCAAATCTTTCTTAAATAAAATATACTGCAATCAGGACTTCAATTACTTGTAGGGCATTTTCTGACCTTTGATTCCACGTCTTCTAGATACAAAGGCAACTATCCATTAGCCATTGGAGTTGTTTCATACTTCGGTGCGAGATGTGTTAAAAGCCTGTCCTTTAGGGAAGGAAACTGTCGTCCTCGCTTGGTCTAGCCTACATGTGACTCCAGACCCACAGTGACGTTGTTGACTCATTACTGCTCTCTGGGCAATTAGGGATGGGCAATGAATGCTGGCCTAGCCAGTGACATTTTCATCCCGTAAATGAATAAAAAAACTGACATGACCTCTCAGGTCTCTTTGGGTCTCCAATGCTCCTGGTTTTCCATCATTTGGTAAGTACTCAGAGCTATCACTGATGACCCGAAGAGGATGACTGAAGATTCTGTATCGTAAACATAGTGTGTCAGGAAAGGCTGGATAGGAAGCCCCTTAAACATCCACCTGCTCCACCATTACAGCAGACTGGCTCAGGAGTGCACCATCCTGAGCCAGTCCCTGAAAGTTGCCACCCAGGTTGATAGGGTTGTTAAGACGGCATACGGTGTGTTAGGTTTTATTTGTAGAGGGACTGAGTTTCAGAGCCGTGAGGTCATGTTGCAGCTGTACAAAACTCTGGTGCGGCCGCACTTGGAGTATTGCGTGCAGTTCTGGTCGCCACATGATAGGAAGGATGTGGTAGCATTGGAAAGGGTGCAGAGAAGATTTACCAAGATGTTGCCTGGTATGGAGGGAAGGTCTTATGAGGAAAGGCTGAGGGACTTGAGGCTGTTTTCGTTAGAGAGAAGAAGGTTAAGAGGTAACTTAATAGAGACGTACAAGATGATCAGAGGATTAGATAGGGTGGACAGTGAGAGCCTTTTTCCTCGGATGGTTACGGCTAGCATGAGGAGACATAGCTTTAAATTGAGGGGTGATAGATACAGGACAGATGTCAGAGGTAGATTCTTTACTCAGAGTAGCAAGGGCATGGAATGCCTTGCCTGCAGCAGTTGTAGACTCGCCAACTTTAAGGGCATTTAAATGGTCGTTGGATAAACACATGGATGATAATGGAATAGTGTAGGTTAGATGGGCTTCAGATTGGTTTCACAGGTCGGCGCAACATCGAGGGCCGAAGGGCCTGTACTGCGCTGTAATGTTCTATGTTCCATCTGTCAAACAGTGTTGTAGAACACCAAGGCTTCTACGCCGTATCTCTGGCCAACCCAAGAGCTCCACGAAAGAGAAGCACGAAAAGTAGCAAATGCATGGGAACACTGATAAGCTCTCTTCCCCACTCAGGAACCAAATGTCATTCTGCCATCACTGTCCCTTCAAAATCCTGGCAATCCCTCTGGACTGTTTGGAGTCCAGTGGTTCAGGAAGATGGGCCACTAAAGTTTTCCCCAAGGGCAATTAGTGACAAATTCCCCAGCGATGCCCTCATCCCAAGGACAGATTTCATAGCACTGAACTTTTGGGAATTGGCAAGTCACAGAACAGTCTACCCTGGAGTAAATATCAGTCAATCTAAGCCTATTTCCTTAATGTGCTTTTGAAAGTGCTAGTGCTCCTCAGGAGATATGGACAGTTTGAGGGTTAACAAAAGTAAGAAGGACGCACAACGACAGGATAGTTATGACAACTGGGGAGAATAGTCAACCCAACCCAACCCAACCTAATGTAAATTGTGAACATCCAAACAGTTTTGAGTCAAAGTTGGTAAGTGCAATGCAGGACTGGAGTCATGACTTGGTGTGTGAAGGAAATCCATGAGCGGCAAACATCAAATTGAGCTGGCTTTCTTAAAATGATCCTGATAATGAGAAAGAAACAAAGCTCATAGCATTCCGTTGGGATAGTTTAAAGAATGGAACCAAGGCCAGGTGGATCTCATTGACTACAGGATCCTCGAGTGCGGCTGTTCACCTGGGCCAATCAGGGAGCCCTGGCTGATAGATATTCAGAAGGTCTCTGCAGTGTAGGGACTGGCTCTGAGCTGGCTAGTCAGAGCCCATGTACTGTGCACATGTAAATAAAGGGTGATTTGGTGACTGGATACATGCCTCTGTGCACTTATTTCAGATAGTGACCACAGCAAAACAGAGAAATATCAAAAACAGGAACAAGTGCAGGCTATTTATCCCTATGAGCCTGCACTGCCATTCATTATGATCATGGCTGATCATCCAACTCCATCTCCTCCCATCTTCTCCCTATATCCTTTAGCCCTTAGCCCTTAGAACAGCCAGATCAAGTATGGTCTAGCACAATACAGTTTAAATAACTGAACAAGTAATCCAGACACCAGGATAAATAACCAAAACAAAAAAAAAATCACAAGTTCAAATCTCACTGGCCCTTTGAGAATTTGATTTTGGTTTAAAAAGAATAAAAATACATTGGTAAATTGAAAGCTGATTTTTTTTTTAAATGACCATGTTGCAATAATCCTGGTGTAAATAGATCTATCTGATTCACCGATCCAGGAATGTTAACTTTCCCACAGTAAGACATGGACAAAGGATGACGTGAACAGAAGGCTTTGTCCCAATAAAAGTAGCAATGCACAGCTCAAAATTTTGACAGAAATTGGATAAGATGACCAAGGAAGAAACCGATCAATCCCCTGGCAGGACCAAGTACAAACTCATTCATTTTACTTCAATTCCACTCAAAATAATGAAATTGGTTACCAGGAGTAACACTGAGAATTATCTGTGCAATAGCTCAGCCAACATTGTTTACTGCTTCAGATGCAGAAGATCCTGTCCAACCAATAAATCTCCTTGATTTCTCCAAGAACCTGCCTAAACCCTCTTGCAAAAGTCCCTAAAAATATCCGATAAGTCTCACACAGAAGACAGTATAGGTTCAAGTCCCACTTGAACACAAAACAGATTGGTAATTCAAAGTACCAATCACATCCTGATTTGGAAATGAATATCACTGTTCCTTCAGTGTTGTTCAGTCAAAATCCTGCAACTCTCTCCCAACTGCACTCGAGATAAATCCACTCAAAATGGAAACCAACAGTTCATGAAGGCAGCTCACCCATCCCTTATCAAAGGCAACTAGGGGTGGGCCCCGCCAACAAAGCCCACATCCAATGACTGAACAATACTTAAAATAAACATTCACTGATTCTTGACTGAGACACTAGAAATCCACTGCCTAATATTTCTATATCCATCCACCTCACAAAGTAATTTCATGTACATCACTGGTGCTGGTGGGATCTTACAATGCACAAACTGACTGTCATCTACCTCTCTATCACAGTACAGTGTGCATTTTAAAATACCTAATTGATTGCAAGTTTCTTTGGAGTCTCCTGGAGGGGTGAAAGGTGCTATGTAGGAAATGCAAATGCTTCAGAGACATATGGTTACGCAATAATTGGAATATGTTTCAAGACAAGGCATTGTTACTCTGACTAGTAGAGCCATAGAGAATGCACCTGTTAATGCTGATTGACAGTTCACAGCCATGTTTTATCCAAATTTTATGCCTGATATTTCCAAGTCAGCCCTGAGAAATGAACCAGCAAATGGCATACCAACACCTCTAACAATCAGACTCAGTCTTGCTTCATGCAGTATAAATGATGGTTGCCCCTTTCGATTGAGTATCCCTTGCAAAATGTCCTGATGAAAGCAGTAAAACCTGGTCAAAATGATGTCTTTTTATAGCCAAACACAAGTTCTATGCAAGAAGTGCAGAATACTACGGATGCTGGAAACCTGAGAAAGAACAAAGTCCTGGAAATACTCAGTGGATTATGGCACCATCTGAGTGAGGACAGAAACAGAGTCAAAGTTTCAGCTCTGTGACCCTTCATCAAAAATGGAAAAAAAATTAGAGATGTAATGGATTTGGAGTGAGGAGGCAGGGCAAGGATAAAGGAAGGTCCCTGACGAGGTGGGCGACAGGGGAGATGGAATGACAGAAGCATAAAGCCTCGAGGACAAAGGATAATGAAGATGGAGCAAGACAAGAAACAGAAGATGTGTCAAGGGCAGGTGGACGTAAACAAAGGAATAAAATGGGGACAGAGTTTACCGTCTGAAATTATTGAACTCAGTGTTGAGTTCAGAAGGCTGGAATGTGCCTAAATGAAAGATGAGATGCTGTTCCTGAAGCTCACGTTAACCCTCACTGGAACAGCGTTGTCAGCTGAGGACAGAAATGTCAGCATGAGAGCAAGGCAGAGAATTAAACTGGTGTGACACTGGAAATCTGGTGTCAGACTCGGAGACAGAGTGCAGCTGTTCTGCAAAGTGGTCACCCAATCTATGTTTGGCCTCTTCAACACAGAGGAAGCCGCATTGTGAGTGGTGAGCACAGTTGGCTAAATTAAGAAAAATGCTACTCGCTTTTGCACTGTGCGATTATTTCGTACGATCGCCAGACTAAGATTTTCTTTTAAATTTCACAGAGCAAATTGCACTTTTTTTTAAAAACGTGAGATGGGTCACTGCAAATAATTTATAATATGATCCAACTGACTAGATAGATTTGACCGTGTCTACACTGTCTGAGTGGAGTTTGCACATTCTCCCTATGTCTGTGGGTTCTCCGGTTTCCTCCCACAGTCCAAAGATGTGCAGGTTAGGTGGATTGGCCACGCTAAATTGCCTGTAGTGTTCAGGGATGTGCAGGCTCGATGGATCAGTCATGGTAGATGTGGAGTTACAGGAGTAGAGTAGGGGGGTGTCTGAGTTGATTTGGGTGGGACGCTGTTCGGAGGGTCGAGGCAGACTTGATGGGTCGAATGGCCTCCTTCTGCACTGTAAGGATTCTATGACACATTCAGATAAATAAGGCCAATGTTATGTTTTAATTAGTTCTTTGCATTTGATACCACCGTTACGAAACCTTTACACCCAATCTCTGGTTTACCCGATGTACAATTTATTTTAAAATCTTTCTCCCCCAAGGTTTGTCGATTTATATAAAATTTGTACATATTAATAGTAACATTTCTGCAATGGTCCTATAGCATATCAGAAAGAATTTCAGCAACAAATCCTTGAGGAGAGGCATTGAAGGTTAGGATCAGTAGGGTAATTGGAAACATTACCTTATGTTACTTCAGCAAACTTTTAATAGTTCTCAGCTGTGAGCAATGAAAGACAATTATGAAACCAGAGGCTGAAGATGACTGAAGGAATAATCAGTTTAGTTTCCCCAAGGGAAAATTCTGGTCGATAAAATTAAGGTAACGCTACATCTTTTAGCTTAGATTGAATTCAATCCAAAAATGCAGCTAAACCAACAACGGGCTTTCAATAGACTGTCAATAACACGAGCCCAGTGTGAAAACTATGCCCAAGGTACTTAAATATTTATTCAGACTTTGCTAGAAATTAAGCTGCACAAGTCAGTAAGCCATTAGTAATACAGATGAAATGTAGTTGGACTCAAAAGTCCTGACTATTGGCAACGTGAGTGAAAAAGTTTGAATGCATCACAACACCATCTGTCTGGAGAATGAGAAGGGATTATCTTGCATGACAGTGTTTGCAATTCTTGTGGGGGAGCATGGTCCTCAGAAAGACTGGCCTGTCATCATTTCCATTATTCCACGTTTTCTGAATACCACAAAAGTCACAGGAAACATTGGGGGGTCCCGTAATGTCAGATCATGTGCAGCAACGCAAGCAGCAATGTCTAGTAATTGTGTGGATAGCTCTCCCTGCGGCAGCTTTGCACATTCCATCAGCTGAAATCTGATTGAGAAATGTCTAAACATCTGTGGAGTGATTGAGATGAGCTTTTAACTCATCCCTTAGACTCCCTCACGTAACCTGGTAACAATGCTGAAGGAATCCCAACATCTAGTCAAACATCCAATTGCTAGTTACCACTATTCCAATGAAATTGGCATTAGGGTCAGCTCCTGCATGGTACAGGTCTCCTTTAAAATTGGAGCAACTTTTTCATTCAAAGGGTGGTGCATATATGGAATATGCTGCCAGAGAAAGTGGTGGAGGCTGGTACAATTACAACATTTAAAAGCCATCTGGATGGATATGTGACTAGGAAGGGTTTCGAAGGACATGGGCCAAATGCAAGCAAATGGGACTAGATTAATTTAGAATATCTGCTTGGCATGGATACGTTGGGCTAAAGGGTGTCTGTTTCCGTGCTGTATATCTCTATAATTAAGAATCAACGAGGAAGGCGCAGCCTCTGTCTTTAGCACCAGCACAATATGAGCAATCTAAGTTGTGCACTGCTTTCACAACCCTGCACTCATGCTCTCCCACTTGATCAATGAGCCCAGCACAAGGTGGTGCAAATTATGAACAAAAACAAAGTTGCTGGAAAAGCTCAGCAGGTCTGGCAGCATCTGTGGAAGAGAAAACAAAGTTAACGTTTTGGGTCCGGTTCTGAGGAAGGGTCACTGAACCCGAAAAATTAACTCTGTTTTCTCCTCCACAGATGCTGCCAGACCTGCTGAGCTTTTCCAGCAACTTTGTTTTTGTTCCTGATTTACAGCATCCGCAGTTTTTTTTTTTATGTGGTGCAAATTATGTCTACTGCATGGCCAACAATGTTACACCACCAATATTCTCACAATGCTGGTGAGAGGTAGTGAAATCTCAGCATCAAACACAGAACGATTCCAGAGTGTTGAGTAGAATTGGCACCATCTTCCTTAGACTCTGGATTCAGGAGGATTCTTTTCCAGACCGGTTTGATGGGTTCCGACATAGCGATCCAGTCCAGCTGTTGCTCTGGATTGAGCCACCTCATCTGTCAAGGCCAAGGCACTGACCAGCTCAAGGACAACACTTTGACAGAATGGTGGAAGTGGTTGGCCCTTCAAAGGCAAATTCCACCACCCCCCCCTCCCCCCCCCACAATATGTTGGCGTTGACCAGGGAGGCAACATTGTTGGCTTGGTCATATCCACAGGATAGAAGGTGGGCATATGCCTGCAAACGTTCTATGTGGAGACCAGAGTCGGTCTGACCAGCAAGACCCATAAAGCTCTGGCAACAGGATGCTTAATAGATGGGACACGAAAGCCCTCAACATCCGAGCTTCACAGTTGACAGATGCAAGCCAATGCCACGGGGCAGCAATGATAGCTGTGGCAACTCAGCAACGGACACCACTGCTGAAAACACTGACTCACAATGACACCTGATAACCACTTTGTATCAATTGGAAGGTCTAGAGCAGCATATGCACGTCTACACCATTTCCTCTCTCACTCTCTCTCTCTCACACACACACACACACGCGGGTCAAAAATCTTGGAATTCCCTCCCAGACAGTACTGTGAGCGCACCTACCCTCTTGCCCCATCACCGTCGAATGAATGCAGTCAACTAGCAAGGCAACAAACCACTATATACTGCAGGGCGTTTAGGGATGGGCAATAAACACAGTACAATCCACATCCCCTGAACAGTACGTTTTAAATTTAAAATGCTGCCCTTGCACCAAATCTACCTCTCATGGATTGGTCTCTTTGGCCATGCGCAAATGTGCACTGTATGAAGCTAACCCATCGCCATGGTTCGCTGCATCTTTATGTAGACAGAAGGATGTCAATGATGGCATTAACTGAATCCAGTGTGTCTAAGTAGCATGGCTGGAGCCTTGCCCTATTAATCTACTTAGTTTTGAACAACGCAGGAAATCTACAGCGACCACCACTGCGAACCCAAAATATGAAGGAATCACAGATTTGGGGAAAGAAGCCATTCAGCCCATCATGTCTGCAACATCTCTCCAAATGATCATCATGCTTTCGAGCCATTCTTCTTTCTTTCCCCTACCCTTCAACCTTGTTTGAATCAAAACATGGTCATCCAATGCCCTCTTGAATGCCTCAACTGAGCATGACATCACTAAATTTCTAGGCAGTGTATTCTAGACCCTAACTACTCGCTGCATGAAAAAGTGTTTTCTCACGTCACATTTGCTCTTTACCAAACAATGTTGAATGCTTGTCCCCTCATCACTTAAAATTTCAAGGGTGGGGCAGTTTCAATCTACTTTAATCAGCTCCTTCATGATTTGAAAACTTCAATCACATCTCCTCTTAGAATCACTGCAGTGTGGAAGCAGGCCATTCAGCCCATTGACCCTCTACCCTGCAATTCCCATGGCTAATTCACCGAAACTGCACATCCATGGGCACTACGATTTAGCACGGCCAATCCACCTAACCTGCACAGGTTCGGATTGCGGGAGGAAACTGGAGCGCCCGGAGGAAACCCACACAGACACAGGGAGAATGTGCAAACTCAGCACAGCTGATCACCCGAAGGTGGAATCAAACCCAGGTCCCTAGCACTGTGAGGCAGCAGCGCTAACCACTGAGCCACCGTGACACCCCAGTTAGCTGACAAGAATTATAAACATGACAGTGTGCAACCACAGCAGGGAGCGGACTGTTCAATTATGTCTTCCACTCAGACACTTTAACAAACGTTGGTCATAACATTCTAACTTAAACACGTATCGACTTAATACGTTGGAACCTCCTCAATCTGGCCTGTGACACACTTGGACTCAAATCAATGCCAATCTCGCCCACAGCAGTTGGCGCAGATTTCCAAAACAGAGCAGCAGTTATACAGGCACAAAACTCGATGTAAAGCAGCATCAAATGTTGAGGCCTGCGAAATTGCGGTTCTGAAGTTTTCTAATTTCTTTACGTCAATTAGATGTTATGCATACTATGTATAAATATTAATAAGTGACCCAGAAAACAGTGGCAAACAATGTGCTCATTTCACTCCTCCCCTCAACCCCGTTAAACTAGAATCGTGTAATAAAGCCAAACAAACTAACGAAGCTCCTACTTATTATGACTAGTCAGCTGCCAGGGGAAGCCCGCACTTCGCATTCAGCTAATCCTTGCATTCAGTTTTAGCCATTTGCTATTATAAAGTGTAGTGCTTATGGAGAATCTTGGCTAACAAGTCCATGGCAACAAATTTGCAAGTGCTATAGAATGGGATTCATAATCCCAATGATCTGAAGAACTACTTATGCTCACACAATACATGAAACATTAAATTTAGGTAACAAGCATGGGGCTGGATGAACACAGCAGGTCAAGCAGCAGCATAGGAGCAGGAAAACTTGACGTTTCGGGCCTAAACCCTTCATCAGAAATGGGGGAGGGGAAGAGGGTTCTGAAATAAATAGGGAGAGAGGGGGAGGTGGATAGAGGATGGATAGAGGAGAGGATAGGTGGAGAGGAGGCAGACAAGTCGAAGAGGCGGGGATGGAGCCAGTAAAGGTGAGTGCAGGTAGGGGGGTAGGGAGGAGATAGGTCAGTCCAGGGAGGACGGACAGGTCAAGGGGGCGGGATGATGTTAA
>JAHRHZ010000059.1:21274210-21291973 GCA_024137785.1 Ginglymostoma cirratum | reverse complement strand
GGGGAAGAGGGTTCTGAAATAAATAGGGAGAGAGGGGGAGGTGGATAGAGGATGGATAGAGGAGAGGATAGGTGGAGAGGAGGCAGACAAGTCGAAGAGGCGGGGATGGAGCCAGTAAAGGTGAGTGCAGGTAGGGGGGTAGGGAGGAGATAGGTCAGTCCAGGGAGGACGGACAGGTCAAGGGGGCGGGATGATGTTAGTAGATGGGGGTGTGGCTTGAGGGGAGAGGAAAAACAGGTTAGGGAGGTGGAGATGAGCTGGGCTGGTTTTGGGATGCGGTTGGGGGAGGGGAGATTTTGAAGCTTGTGAAATCCACATTGATGCCTATGATGCTGCTTGACCTGCTGTGTTCATCCAGCCCCATGCTTGTTATCTCGGATTCTCCAGCATCTGCAGTACCTTCTATGACTGATACAATTTTAACCCCACTGCGAAGCCTCTTCTCAGGATGCCTACCCTGAAGAAGTTACCCTCCTCCCTCCGGAAAAGTAAAAAAATCTGATACAACATTAAATTTAGGTTCAGGTTTTATTGTCACATGTACTCAAGCACGGGGGTACAACGGTACAGTGAAAAGTGTACAATGTCGCTGCACACGGGGCCATCTTAGGTACAAAATCTTAATCACGGAAATAGAAAAATAAGGAAATAAGTTAAAAAGTTCAGCACTACAGTCTTCTTAGCATAAAAGTAGAAAAGTAAAGAAGTTAAAATATCAAACATTACTGTCTTTTCTTGGGCCATTAATCTGATGACATTAACTTTTAATTAATTAACCTCTCATCTGGTCCCCATAAAGCTGCTGGAATTTCTCAGGCTGTGTCATTGTTTGAATGCTCACGAGACCTCATGCACTGGATTAAGATGATGTCCTGCTGATCACAATGTGACCACAAAACTGGAGAAGGCCGTCCCGAGCTAACGTATCAAAAGGAATCACAGTGCTCTCTCTCCACAAAATACCAGGGGTAACACAAATGTCAAAATGGGTGAAGAGAATTGTACTGAAAAGTAATTTTGAAGTGCCTATTGTATAAATGGGGCCTGGTCAGCTGGGTGTGACGTTCAGAGTAACGCTAAAAATGTGGATGGATGCCAGCTCCAGCTGAGGGAGACTGTGGGACCTGACCCTAAGACAGCAGGGCATTGGCAAACCACTGCTTAAAACTGCTCAATATAAAGGGTCAACAAACAATGAGCCTTCATAGAATCCCTATGCTGTAGTTAGAGACCATTCAGCTCATTGAGTCTGCAGTGACCCTCCAAAGGACATTCCACCCAGACACACACCCCCAACCTATCCACATTGACCATGGCTGACCCACCTTGCCTGCATGCTCTGGCCACCTAACCTTAACATCTCTGGATTGTGGGAGGAAACCCACGCAGATACAGGGAGAATGTGAAAACTCCACACAGACAGTCACCCAAGGGTGGAATCAAACCCAGGTCCCTGGCACTGAGGCAGCAGTGCTAACCACTGAGCCACCGTGCCACCCCTGATGCACACAGGTGCTGCACAGCTATCTGCACTTACATCTCCACCAAATAATGGGCAGAAAGTTAGGAAAGGAAAAACACAATCATTCCAAAACGTTAACCCTTATTGGCCTAACAGTTGCTATAATCCACACATTTGGTCAATTCCTACTGTGACAGTTTTGCCCCTTGTTGCCAAGCAATGTTCAGCATGCAACTGTGCAAGTGGGACCAAGACGTGATCCAACAAACAGAACTGGGCGAGGGTGGTCCAGGTGGAAAGGCACTGATAGAAGGCCGTGTCAAAGGTTGTGCAGAGGTTGGAGGAGGGCAAGACAAGGTGACACACCAGTGTCTCAAGTACGCTATCAGCCACTCTGATTAGGGGTGTTTCATGCTTCAGAAAGGGAGGGAAGCTGACTGCAGGTATTCAAACATGGCTGTGCAGGAAAGTCGGCAGCTTGCTAAAGGAACAGGAAGGTGAAGAGAGGTTATCTTTACTCAATGACAGGCTTGTGTGGTTTATTAGGTAAGGGGGAAGTTGATGGTAAATTTGAAGCAGGAAAAGAGAGTATCCAAGGAAAGATGTGGTTATTGCAGTAATGTCACTGGGGACCGTAATTCAGAGGCCGAGACTAATACTGTGGGGGTGTGGGTTCAAATCAGTTCATAAATCTCAAACGTACCTGAACTTTGCTGACAACTCTGATTGTTGCAGTAAACCTATCTGGTTCACTAATATGAAAGTAAATCTGCTGTCCTTACCTGGTTTCACAGCCACACCAATGGGGCTGAATCTCAACTATCCTCTGAAATGGCCTTCGTAAGCCACTCAGTTCCAGGGCAACTGGGGATGGGTAATAAACGCTGATCCTTGCCAGAGACACGCTCACCCAACAAATGCATGAGGAAATGAAATTACAATGTCAGCCAGCATAGGGGGACTAGGAATTGTAAGGGGGTCAGATGTATTCCATTCTATATCCACCGGGCTAAAAGAAATGAAGATGGGACCACGCCAAGGACGATCAGCATGGCAGTAAAAGTATGACTGGAAAAAGGCATCAAAAGACCAGCGTAGACATAATATGACAAACAGAAGCTTGGTCAATTTATGTTCCAGGAACGTGGGCTAGTAACTTGATGCACGCGGAAAGAATGTGCCTTAAGTACCCATGGCAACCCCAAATTCCCGCTGAATGACCATCCATCGAATTGAATCATTTATTCTCACGTGTATTCAGTATAAAATACAGTGAAAAGTGTGTACCATCGCCATGTACAGGTGCCATTCACATTAACTTGAAATAAAATAAAGAAAGCTAACTTAAACACAATCCAACTTTCCCTTCTCCCCTGCTACAGTCCCACTCCAGGCTTCGCCAGCCCGTGCCAGGCTGTCACCAGAGTCCCACTCCGGGCTGCGCCAGCCCACCCCATGCCACCTCCGGGGGCCCAGTCCACACGGAAGCAATCGTCCCACCCCCGGGCTCACAGGCCGCTGCCTCTGAAGATGCCGCCACAACACTGGCAGCATGTACCACATACCCACAACTGAGAGGTGAGGGAAAACAAAATACACTCTGACTTAAAGCATCTTGATTCTGGGCAGCCATCACTCTAATTTTTGATACACCGCCACCAGCTGAGCTCTGGCTGAACAGAAAAAAGGTGAAGACCATTTCTAAATCATTATCTCAGTAACGGTCTGAGGCCATAAAAATATTCATCGTTGCAGATGTGGTCATGTTTGTGGATATGTAGGTTTTGAATTGTTAATAGATCTTTGAAACCCTTGACAACCAACCAACCAGACCAACAAAACCTGCCAGCGAGACCACTGTGTTTAGATAACTGAAGTGTGCATTTCCCAGTCTAATGCTGTGCTCCTACATGTTTTCGGTGCAGTTTTTAGCTAAATATTATTTTCCAGTACTTCTGCTTGACTGACTAAAATTAATAACTGCGTGTCCAGCAAACCTTATGATATTATGGCTGTGGTTTTATCCTTTTACAAAACTTGTGCCCATGTTTGGTGCAAAAACGTCTTCACAGTCACGGGAAAAGATATGAGCAAATACACAAACTGGAATTTCAAAATAAGGCTTGGGTGAATTTCAAAGACTAAATTGCACATTCCAAGCAAGGTACGTTCAGAGAGTTCAGATCAGGCAAATACTGAAGACAAGATGCACTAAATAGCTCCAACCCCACCAAGAGTTTTGACTCATTGCCCCTTTCGCTCCCTCCCCAGATCACAGCTCCAAACCAAAACTGATAAAAGAACAAAATAAAATAATGAATAAATCAGCAAGGGTTCGAACATCATTTCTTGAATAGATTTTATTGCAGCACAGTGCATTGTTAAACTATTAATCCAGAGATTGGAGTCATGTAAAAACCAAACGAACTGCAGATGCTGTGGGCTCGACATGACATTGAACTCTTCTTCCGTTATCTTCGCCTCCCTACCCATTTCTTTCGGCAAGACTCCTTTCCCCATCCCACAGGTCCCTTCGCACAGCTCCAACACTCTCCCTCCACCTGAACCCTCCCTCTGGCCTTTCACCTGCACTCGATTTGTTCAATGAGAACTGTCAACATGACATTGGTCACCTCAATTTCTCTGCCCTCCCCTCACCCAATCCAAACTATCTCTCTCTTAACTGACTGCACTCCATGCATTTAGATCCAACCCTGACTTTGTCATCAAGCCTGCCAATAAGGATGGTGCTGTTGTAGTCTGGTGTATTGACCCCTACATTGCAGAGGCTGAGCGCCAGCTCTCAGATACCTTCTCCTACCTTCCCCGGGACCGTGACCCCACCATCGCATATCAAGCCATTGTATCAACTGCGGTCACTAGCTTTATTTCATCTGGTGATCTCTCTCTTACTGCCTCCAAGCTGATAGTCCCCCAGCTCCGCACAGCTCGCTTCTACCTCCTTCTGAAAATCTACAAACAGGACTGCCACTGTTTCAGCCTGCTCCTGACCTACATCTCTTCCTGCTTGACTCGGTCTTTTCTCCCCTAGTCCAGTCCCTGCCCACCTATATCCGCAAATTCTCTGACACTTTATGCCAGTTTCGGAATTTCCAGTTTGCAGGCTCCAGCCGCCTCCTCTTTACCACGGACGTGCAATCCCTTTACACATCTATTCCCCAATAGGATGGTCATAGGGCTCTCTGCTTCTTCCTGGAGCAAAGGCCTGAACCATCACCACCCTCCTCCGCTTGGCCGAGCTCGTCCTCACCCTCAACAACTTCTCTTTTAACTCGTCCCATTTTCTTCAGGTCACAGGGGTGGCCACAGGCACCCACATGGGCCCCAGTTATGCCTGTCTCTTTGTGGATTACGTGGAAATTCCTCGTTCCAGTCCTATTCCGGCCTCTACCCACAACTCTTCCTCTGATACATCAATATCATCATCAGTGCTCCTTCCCTCTCTCGTTCGGGATTGGAAAAATTTATCGATTTCGCTTCCAATTTCCAGCCCTCCCTTTCACCTGGTCTACCTCAGACTCCTCCCTTCCCCTCATTAATATATTGTTCCTTGTAGTGCAGAAGTTACAACGCAGGACTCATGTGATGCAGTGGCAGTGTCCTTATCTATGGACCAGAAGGTCTGGGTTTAAGGCCCATCTGCCCCAACCATGTCCACATGCCTGAACAGTTTAATTAAAAACGTTTAGAAGTCACAGTGGAAGAAAAAGAATGATTTAATCAAACCAACAGGAAAATCTGAGATTTGCTCAGAGTAATTCAACCAGATTGTCTTGCATTGAAACCTGCTGGCTTGAATGGGCTGTAGGGAGAGACTAGAGGATACCATTTTTTTTAAAAAAAGGTGCAAAGCAGTATTGTGAAGGTACCACCGCCTCCTAGCTGCTATTTCAGCCTGACGGACCCAGCGGAGAAGATGCCAATGTGACCCAACAGCAGGAACCTTGAATTCTGTTGGCCCCCAGGTCACAATTGGCGCACACAGTTCTCCGTTCCAAACCTTGCCCGCATACCAAACCAAACGCATTTTTGTTTTTCCTGATGCCAGCCACTGGCCTTCTTCAGCCTCAATTCTGCCCCTGACAGCTGGCCAGCAGTTTACCAGGGCTACACAAACAAGGCTCAGTAGATGGTGAAGGGGGATGACATGGGAAATACTGAGAAGGTGATTCTTTGAGTGGGGTATCTAGAACCGGGGCCCCGAATTTCAAAATGAGGCATTTGAGACAGACGTGAGGAAGAATTTCTTCCCTCTGAGCATCGTTGAGATTCGGGTTCGCTTCCACAGAAAGCAAAGGAGTTTGTAACATTGAAGATATTCGGGGCTGAGTGAGAGTTTAGACGAGGAAGGAGTCAAGCTTTACAGAGAGACAGGCAAAAAGGTGCTGTTACACAACAATCAAATCAGCCGTAATCTGATTGAATTGCGCAGGAAACTCCAGGGATGAAATGCTTTGCTCCCTATCCTATTTATTATCATCGTAGGAGTTGAGGTTCACTGATGTTAAGGTCAGGTGACATTCACTTCATCTTGCCAATTCCCACTCAAGGTTAAAAATCAGAGCTGCTATTTCATTTTAACCAATAATAACGTGGATACACACGGACACACACACACAAACTTACAAGAAATAGGAGTGGGAATGGGTCTTTCAGCTCCTCAAGCTGAGTCTCCCATTTGTTAGATCCTAACGGCTCATCAGATTGGTAGTCTCAGCTCGTCTTTCCCCTTATACCCCCTTACTCCCTTGTCAATCAAGAATCTAACTCAGCTGTAAAAATATATCCTGGTTCTATGGGGAAGAAAATTCTGCAGACTGATGACCCACAGAGGAAAGAAAAATTTCTCATTAAACCAGAGATCCCCTATTGTTAAACCATGGCACAGAGCTCTACACTCTCCTACAAAAGTGGGCATTCCTTCAGCATTTACCCTGGCAATTCCCTTCACAACCTACAAATTTCAATCAGCTTTGACTCCTCAAAACACCAAAGGATGCAGATCCAACGTGCCCACTTTTCCTCATAAGATAACCCCCTAATCCCAAGGATCAGTTGACAGGAACTTCACCGAATTACTCCAAACTGCTAATATATCCTTACTCGTGTAAGGTGACCAAAACCGCACAACACCTCTCCTGTCCATCAAACAAACACGAAATTAACGCCCGCCACTTTTTAAAAACATCGTAGCACAGTTCCAGGAAGTATTAATTCAGCCAAAACAACGTTAGAATATGAGATAACAAGCATGGGGCCGGATGAACACAGCAGGTCAAGCAGCAGCATAGGAGCAGGAAAACTTGACGTTTCGGGCCTAAACCCTTCATCAGAAATGGGGGAGGGGAAGAGGGTTCTGAAATAAATAGGGAGAGAGGGGGAGGCGGATAGAGGATGGATAGAGGAGAGGATAGGTGGAGAGGAGGCAGACAAGTCGAAGAGGCGGGGATGGAGCCAGTAAAGGGGAGTGTAGGTAGGGGGGTAGGGAGGAGATAGGTCAGTCCAGGGAGGACGGACAGGTCAAGGGGGCGGGATGATGTTAGTAGATAGGAGATGGGGGTGTGGCTTGAGGTGAGAGGAAGAACAGGTTAGGGAGGTGGAGATGAGCCGGGCTGGTTTTGGGATGCGGTTGGGGGAGGGGAGATTTTGAAGCTTGTGAAATCCACATTGATACCATTGGGCTGCAGGGTTCCCAGGCTGAATATGATTTGCTGTTCCTGCAGCCTTCGGGTGGCATCACTGTGGCATTGCAGGAGGCCCAGGATGGACATGTCGGAAACGTTAGAATATGTCCCAGCAAATCTCTTTGATAGCATTCAACAACTGAACAGGTAAGTGCAGCTAACAGAAAGTACCAAATCAAATAGTTAAAGCAATCTGGGTCCACATGGTCAAGTCTGAATTAATTCTCCCCAAACTCAAATGAAGTGCCGCTGCCACACAGAGCAAGTGAGCTGGAATGCTTGGTGGCTATACATTCAAAGTTGGTAAAACCTGTCAAACGGATTTACAATAAACACTACAAACAACATGCTCAAGGGGGAGCGAAACATTTGAAATTAAAAAAGTAGAGGATGCTGTTTTCTCACATTGAATAATAATTACTATTTTCTAAGAATCATACAATCACTACAGCATGGGAACAGGCCATTTGGCCTGCTGAGTCCATACCAACCCTCCAAAGAGCATCCCACCCAGACCCACAATTCCCATGGCCAATCCACCTAACCTGCACACCTTTGGATTGTGGAAGGAAACCGGAGCGAAACCACACAGACATGGGGAGAATGGAATTTGCACAGTCACCGGAGGCCAGAATCGAACCCAGGTCCCTAGCACTGCGAGGCAGCAGTACTGACCACTGAGCCACCGTGCATCCCCAAACCACTGCTGAACTTTACATGAAACATCTGCAATATTTCCCGAGGGCTAACAATAGGTTTACTTCGGTTTGGTCTATTGTCACGATAAAGGATTGGAGGGAACATGGAGGAGTTGGAAAAGAGGAGGAACAGGAACTGAGGAGCCAGTTAGGCCATTCAGCTCCTGGAGACTGCTCCATCATTCTAGATCATGGTTGATCATTTATCTCAACACGATTTTACCACCCTATCCCCAGATCCCTTGATGAAAATAGTATTTAGAAATCTATCGATCTCTGTCTCAAGCATACTTCCCACCTCCTCAAAGGCAGAGGAGGAGAAGTGGAAGTCTTGGCACAGTGTGACGGTCTTGTTCTGCCATGACAGCACTGTTCTGGTGTGGAGGTCTCATCCCCGCGTGGAGTTCTTCTTCATCTTTGGCTTCCAGGTATTCCAGCAGCCTTGCAGGCAGTCTCGTCCAGGAGTGGCATTCTCATCTGGCTGCATCTTCTGATTATTTCATCATTCCTTAAGTCAGCTTTCCATGAGCCAGGAGTCAAACTCTATCTTAATTTAACTTTTCTTATGATTATGCATGACATCTGGCATTGATGTAGGCGCCGTGGTGAGGCAGCTTATAAAACTTTTCACTGTATTTTTCATGTAAAAACACACAGGACAATAAATTTTTGTTCTATTCTTTATTAATGCGTAGAAAGTCCTTGACACTGATCCAGCTCCCTCAGAGCGAGCTCTCAGAGTGAACAGAACCTCTGACTCTCCTGTTTATATCTGTCAGCCAGGGCTCCCTGATTGGACCAGATTAATAGCCTCAATCAGGGTACTCATATTCCATGAGGTCCACCTGGCTGACCTCATTCCAATCACTACACGTCCCACCGTGGGAAGCAAATATAATTTAATACATGCCTCTCCCAAGCACTTCCCTGCAGCTGAAACAACAGTGGCATTAGCAGAATCTAGAAACTATACTCGTTTGACTGAGAAGCAGGGCCACAACAGCACAAGACAATTCACTGACAGGCAGAAATATTATTCATTTGAAAAACAGTAGGCCTGGAAAACCGACAGGCCCGTTTGTAAACTGACCAATAGTCTTCAGAAACACATTTCATCATTTCAAAAGTATGCTTTTGAGTAGAGAATTCAAATCAGCTGAAAACAAATCTTACTGAGGGACTGATAATGGCAAGATTCACAAGACATATTTGACTGTGATCCGAGGATTCATGAAAACCATTCAAAGAATTCAAGCCAGTCACATAGCTAACAAAAAGATGTGCCTTCATCTATACTTTCAAGCTTTTGCTTTAAATCCTGGGCATACATTGACTTTGACAAACAATGGTTGACGTAATGAAATCAATTAACTGTTAAAACATTTGTCAGGCAGTAATTTAGTACTCTATTTTATGTTACTTATCAAGCTTTGACTAACCCTAACCCTAACCCCTAACCCCAACCCCAACCCTATCACTAAAGGCAGTCCATTTATAATCAGCAGTGTCACACTCTGATCCAGTGAATGTTTCCTTTCAGTCTAAATCATCCGTGTTCTAAGTCTGTATTTGTGCAGAAAGAGTGATCAAACAAGAAAGCCGTTTAAGCTTTAGCTTTTGTTTTAAGAAGCACAAGATTAATTTGCCACCTTTTATGTGTACTTTTATACTCATATTCATGAGTTTGGGCTACTTGAGGGAAAGCAAGGTCAAGAAATGTCTTTAGACTTGGCTTTATGATGCTATTGGTTATACATTAAGACTAAATATTATGATACATTATCAGAGATATGGCAGGCTCTAATCTTACCGCTAAATTATTGAAACGCTATTCCATAAACTCTCCCATCTACTCCACATGCTTCTCTCTGCATGTTTCTCTAACATTCACATGGCTAGAATTCAGATTTCTGTCTGGCTCTCGGTGTTTCCTGCCTAATCTCCTTAGCTCTGCCCACACTGTGCTATTTATGTTCAGTGAGAAGCAGTTCTGTGACATCATTACCAGGTCGCTCCAGGTTCCTGAAGACCTTACATAACAGACCCAAAACATGGAACCACACCCAGAACTGATGTCTGTGTGCGAACAGACACAAACGAGTAAAATAAAGTCATGGCTCAAGAGTCTATTTTCAGAATTTTTACCTCAATCTGGAGGATTAATTAAATTGGTACGATTGAAGCATCAGATATAAAGTAAACTGCTCCCCTCTGAAAATGAATCTGAAAAGTCTAATGAGAGGAAGCCATTTACACAAAGATCGGTGCAGTTCAAATGAAGCATTATTAATTAAAGTGACATTTAGTGCTTTCAGGCAAATGTACAGACCTTTGGAGCCAGACACATGCTCTCTGAAATGAAAGCAAAAGCTTCCTGTCAAGGAATGAATACATTAAGGGGAGGAGAGAATCTCCCCAGGCAAAGTGCAATTAAAATTGAATGAAAATAAAACCCTGTTGAGATTGCTAATCAGTTCCAGAGAACAGTGCTTGTATCAAAGAGTCGGAATGACATGTCCATTTGAAGGGAGCTTGTCATTTTCCCCTCAGACACCCCTCTCATCATTTAACAACTACCCGGTAAACTATTCTGATTGCTCTCTGTGAATGATGAGCACCACAGAAATGTAGGTTGCTGTGAACTAGGTTCAAAAGCGTAAGATAACTCAAGAAACAATGATGCAACCAATTGATTTAATGATGTGCAAACAAGACATATCAAAACATATTAAGCAATAAAAATTCCACACTGACTTGCTTGAAAGCAACGCTCATTTTCACATAAACCACCTGCATAACTGTTTATCAATATGTACACCGAATAACGACACCCCTGTACAAATATCAACTGTACTTCAATACAACCTTTTCTATTCATTTGTAGGACGTGGGTGTCACTGGCTGGGCCATCATTTATTGCCTGTCCCTCATTTATCTAATTTACAGCCGGTGTACAAGCTACTTACAAGTATAAATATCCTTCATTGGCCATTCACAACCCAATGACTTCTGTCAATCTTCCGCAAAAACCTTGCACAGCTTGGTGCAAGCCTAATTTTTGCAGCGCTGTTGATAAAGCCCATCTGGCAATTATTCTGACTGGCAGTGAGTGAATTTGACTGTACACAAACTCACAAACTCCACACAGCAGCATTTAGCAAAGGGCGATTATTACCGTTTGGCATATCATGTAAAACCAAGCCAAATATTCAGGACAAAGCTAAACAGTATCAAGAGAGGCTCATGGCACAGCAATCTTCCCGATGATTTAAAAGATTGTGTGTTCAGGTCTCACTCCAAAAATCAAAGCTGACTCCCTGATGCAATGCTGAGCAAGAGACAGTGACTTTCAAAAGAAATGCAAAATGGAGGCCCCTCGTCTCTCTTGTTGGACAGTCATTCCATGGCACTTTATCAAAAAAGAACAGCACAGTTTATCCTGGTATCTTGGAAGATAGTCACATCACAGAGGTGGATTATCTGGTCATTATTGCTTCGCCGTTTGTCCTTGCTTGCTGCGCAGTACCTGGCCACTAAATTTCCTGTATTTCCATAGTGACTGCACCTTTAAAAAAAATGCACTTCTTTGGCTATAACAGCTTCTTAAAATGGGCTATTATTAAAAAATGAAAGTCTCTTTGTTCTCATTTCAGTCCGACAGCTCTGACTACAAAGTGACTCAAACTCTGAAAAGCTTTCCAGTCGTGAACACCTTTCCAGAAACCTCTTGGTTAAGTTGCAGTCTGAGCCCTAATTTGTACTGTCTGTGCCTCCATGAAAGGGCACACTTTCCTATTTTCCCAGGGTGGCAACAATCTGATCAATTTATGCTTTCTGGCATCTGCCCTCCAAACAGGGACAGCTGTTGGGGGTGAAGTATTGATAGAGTTGTAGAGTCAGAGTGCTACCACACAGAAGAGACCCTTTGATCCACCAAGACCTATCTGCACTAAGTCCAGCACTTGGTCTACAGCCCTGAATGTTAGAAAGTATTTTGCACTCATCCACGTACTTATTATAAAGGTTGTGAGGTTCCGCAACTTGACCTCCCTCCCAGGCAGTGCATTCTAGGGTCCCACCACCCCATGGGTGAAAAATTATTTCCTCAAATCCACTCTAAATTGCCTCAGATATAGTAAGAACTGCCGATGCTGGAGTCAGAGATAACACAGTGTGGAGCCGGAGGAGCTAGAGGCTGCCTGGCCTGCTGTGATCCTCCAGCTCCTCACTATAAATCCCCTGCCTTTCACCTTCAAATTAAGCCCTTCTGTTATTGACCCTTCAGCGAAGGGAACAGCCACTTTCTATCTACCTTGTCTGGGCCCTTCAATGTCATACACCTCAATCAGGTCTCCCCTCAACCTTTCCTGCTCTAAAGGAAACAACCTGAACCTATCCATCCTCTCTTCATAACTGCAATGTTCCATTCCAGGTAACAATCTCCACTGCTCACTCTCCAGTGCAATCACATCCTTCCAAAAGCACAGTGACCAGAACTGCATGCAGTAGTCCAACCTAACCAAAGCTTTATACAGCTCCAAAATAATCTCCTTGCTCTCGATATCTATCCACAATTGATAAAGCAAAGTGCCCTATTTGCCTTCTTAACCGGTCCACTAACGTGTCCTACACCTTCAGGGATCTACGGACAAGAACCAAGATCCCTCTGTTCCTCTGAGCTTCCTGGTATCCAGCCATTCATTGAATATTCCCTTGTCTTGTTACATCCTCCAAAGTGCATCATGTTAGACTTTACGGGGTTAGATTCTTTCTGACACCGATGTGCCCATCTGACCAACCCTTCTGGATCTTTCTGGTATCTAAGATCTTCTTCCTCACTACCAACCACCTGGTTTATTTTTGTGTTGTCTGCAAACTTTCATATGTCCTCCCCGCATTGTCTAATCTATATACGCTAAACTTTTCCCTCAGATAGAACCAACTTGAAATACTGAATTATTTATCGTTATCATTCTGTTACAATAATGGTACACAATTAATTCTTTGGGGTTTTTTTTAAAACTCTACTTGATAGATTCCAAACCTTGGAAGTAAAACTTTTCTCTTCATCTATTTCACACTGAACATCAGTTTCTGAGATCAGTAATTTTAAATCATAAAATGAGTTATTATTCTGTTCTATTTTTGTAAAATTAAGTCTGTGCCTTGCATTGTATTAATGAGGACTAAGTGTTGTGCACCATTAAACATTCTTTCTCCAACTTCCAATACTTCAGAGTTTCTAGCAGCTTAATACAACTGAGTGGTTTGCTCGACCATTTTAGAGTCGACCACAATGCCAGGGGTCTGGAGTCACGTGCCGGCCTGACAAGAAACAGATTTCCTTCCAAAAAGTGCATGAGTGAACAAAATGGGTTTTCACAACCATTGATTGGATGGATTGATGGATCACTGGAATCCTTTGCTGGATTCATGGACACCATTGTAGTAGCTATCATTCCAGATTCACTAACTGAATTCAAATTTCACCATCTGCTGTGATAGGATTCCGACACCATGACCTCAGAGCATTAGCCTGGGTCTCTGGATCACTAGTCCGACAACTTGACCAGTACACCACTACACCACTCACCCAAGCTGTTTTGACTTTCCAAACACACAACCCTTACCATCCAGAAGAACGATGGTCACAGATGCATGGGAACATCATGGGGTGGCATGGTGGCTCAGTGGTTAGCACTGCCTCACGGCACCAGGGACCCGGGTTCGATTCTAGCCTCGGGTGACTGTCTGTGTGGAGTCTGCACATTCTCCCCGTGTCTGCGGGGGTTTCCTCCGGGTGCTCTGGTTTCCTCCCACAGTCCAAAGATGAGAAGGCTAGGTGGATTGGCCGTGCTAAATTGCCCAGAGTGTTCAGGGATATGTAGATTAGGTGGATTACAAGGGGACAGGTCTGGGTGTGGTGCTCCGAGGTTCAGTGTTGAATTGTTAGGCCAAAGGGCCTGTTTCCACACTGTAGGGATTCTATGATCACCGCCTACCTACATTCCCCTTCCGAGCCCACACTACCAGGACTTGGAACAGTATTGCCATTCCTTCAGTGTCCCTGGGTCAAAATTGTGGAACTCTCTTCCTAACAATACTGTGCATGTACACCATAGGGACTGCAGCAGATTAAGACAGCAGCTCACCATCATCTTTCTCGAGGGCGAACAGCAATGGGCAATAAATGGTGATTTAGCCAGCAACATCAAGGTTCCAGAAACAGATTTAAGAATGTACAACTGGCATTGACACTGCACTCAGAACCATATTAGTAACACACATGTATACACAGACACCATGAAGGTGAAATTGGTTGTCAGTGATGCAGTCCATTTTGCATCCAACCCACTAAAGTCACTGAAGATCAATTTTACCTCCAACGGGCGCACTGCTAACTCTGCATGATTTAACAGGAAGCTGGAACATCAGAGTTACTGGATCCACACAAGCAAGATTACCTTATGCATTATCAGATTTAACGTAAGGTATTAGAACTGTCACTGCTGAGTAAATCAGCAAGTCATGATGGGCATTGTAACAGCTAATTCCTTTCACTGAGACGGAACCACCAGGAACTAGTGCAACACCCTGCCTAAGTCAACAACTAGAACAGGCAAATCAACACTTGAATTAGAGTGTCACAAGAATTTGTAGCACAGAAATATGCCATTCAATTCAACAGGTTTGTGTTGCTGTTTAATGTTCCACATGAGTTCTCTCCCATTTCTTTTAACCAAGCCAATCAACATTCCGAGGCATCTATTTCTGGGCCAGAAAATCTGAGTTCAAGTCCCATTTACCCCACAGGCGGGTTTCAACATGCCCGAACAGCTGGATTAAAAATATCTTTTCCACTTCTTTCTCCTTCACATTTTCATCAAATTTCCCTTAAATACATTGGGTTTCATTCCTGCGATGTGGGAATCACTGATGAGGCCAGCATTTATCGTCCATCCCTCATTGCCCAGAGGGCAGTTAACAGTCAACCACATTGCTGTGGGTCTGGAGTCATATGTAGGCTACACTGGGTAAGGAAAGCAGATACTCCTCCTTAAAAGAAATGAGCAAACAGATGTTTGTGGACAACAATTAACAATGCACACTAGCACCTGTCAGCAAGCTATGAATTCCAGATTTTATTTCTATTGAATTACAGCATTACAACCTGCCATGGTGGGGGACTTGAACCGATGGTCCTAGAGAACTTCCCAGTGTTTCTAGGGTTACTCAGCAGTAGCATTACCACTATACCACTAAGTGTTGATGTCCAGAAAAATATGGATGTGTTTACATAAGCAAACATTCAGGTACACAGCATAATCCTCATGGTATCAACTTCTACATTCTAATCACTCTCGGCAAAATAGTTTACCCTTACTGGATCTGTTCATAGTCAGAAGTCACACAACACCAGGCTACAGTCCAATAGGTTTACGTGAAATCGCAAGCTTTTGGAGCGCTGCTCCTTTGTCACGTGAGGTGAAGAGAAACACACAGGCACAGAATTTATAGGCAGAGAGGTGAAAAGATCATACACATGGTGTGAGTGGAATGTTGAATAATAAGTCTCTGCAGGTGATCAAAAGTGTCAGATGCTGTGAGTAAAGTGTCAACAGCTGAATAGCAAGTGAGGGGGCGACCTATTATCAGATTAACTGAGGCAGAGAGAATTACAAAAAATTAAAAATAAGGTGGTGCTGGAGACAAACCAAATGACTGGAATAACACGATAGGTATAAGAGTCGCATCCTAAGGGTCTAACCAAAGTAACAAGTAATCCAAAACAACAAACTAATTTAGGTACAGAGATCATAAATTATCAAGGATGGTGTCAAAACAGGGCAGTAAGGAAGATTCTACATGTACAGAACAGTGTGATGGGATTAGATGTAGCGCAACATGAACCCAAGATCACGGTTGAGGCCGTCTTCATGGGTACGGAACTTGGCTATCAGTTTCTGCTCGGCGATTCTGCGTTGTTGGGTATCTCGAAGGCAGCCTTGGAGGATGCTTACCCGAAGATTGGAGGCTGAACGTCCTTGATCGCTGAAGTGGGAGGGAACGTTCCTGTCTGGCAATTGCTGTGCGGTGTCCAGTTATTCATGACTATCTTCTATCTGTGACCCTTATTCTGGTCTTACTTGCAAGTGGAAACGTCATTGCCTCTACTTTTACCTTATCAAATCCTTTCGGCGTCTTGGAGATGTCTCATCACCCCTCTGTCTCTTCCAACACAAACCTGCTTGATCTCTTTTGGTTGGTCCTACCTCTCAGATTCAGGACCTTTCGAGTAAATCATTTTTTAATCACTTCCGTATTCTTTTCATAAGGTGGAGACCAGAATCGGTTCACAGTATCCCAAGTGTCATTTCACCAGGCTCTGTGCAAGGTTAGCATAATGTCTGTGTTAATTTTAGTACCACACTCACGAGAACAATCTTTATTGTGGTGCTGAAATACAAGTCAGAATTGAAGTTAGAGGCAGAGTAAAGAGCTCATCAAGCCATTTAATCTTAACTTTAAGAGCAGCAATAGCAAACGGTGATATTTTTGCTCTCATTTGTAGCCACTTCTGTGTCAGCAAGTAATTAAAAATGAGAAAAACCATTTGACACATCTTAGCTCCTGGGTTATGAATACAGTGCATTAGTTACTGAAACATGATGATCTGTGTCCCTTGATCACTATTCTGGCATTGTCCAAATTCAATCTGAATAGAAACCTATCAGGAGACTTTATCCCAACAATCTGACCAAGCCTGAAAAACAAGGTTAAAAAAAAAATCCATTGCTTCATGGGGGTCCTCATCCAGCATCAAGTTTAACACTTAAAGAAGCACAATTTATCATGACATTTAAATCATGTTTACAACTGAGATCATTCTTATTATACTCCTTCCCTGATTCAGCATAGGTCTTAAATCCGTAAACAGAATATCATAGGCTCCTTACTCTGCCTTTAAATCTTAATTCATTTGAACCTAAGAGCTGCATTTAACTAGAGATGGAACAGAACTGAAAAACTGTAGACATATCCTAGGAAAATAAGAAAAGGGGGCAGGAACAGACCCAACAGCCTGCTGCCCCATTCAGTGCAAACTTTGGTCCTAGCTCCACTTTCCCACCCACTCTCCATTTTTCTGATTCCATGAAGGGCCAGAAATCTGTCGCTTTCAGCCTTGTATATACTCAATGCTAGCGGACCCACAACTCTGGGTCGAGAGTTTGAGAGTTTCTGGGACAGAGATGAGAAGTCTCTAAGAGGTGGCCCCCTTCATCCTAAGACTCAGCCCTTAGGTTCCTGATTCCCAAGTCAGGGGAAACATTCTCTCTCAACACTTTTCAGAATCTTTTAAGTTTCAGTGAGATCACCCCTTCTATAGTCCGGAGAGTATGGGCACAATTTTCTCAGCCTGTCATCACAGGGACAAATCTAGGAAATGTTCGTTGCAGTGTTTCCACTGCAAGTCTATCCTCCCTTACAGATGAGCAGCAAATCGAAGATACAAGTATTCCAGACATGTCTCATCAAAAACCTTGATAATAGTAGCGAGACCCATTTGCACCTGCAGTCCAATTTCATTGCAAAACATGCTACGTGCCTTCCTAACTGGTTACTGTATCTGAATGTTTGCTTGTATAAACACACCTACGTTTTTCAAGACATCAGCACTTAGTGGTTATAGTGATAATGTTACCGGATGTATAGACCTAGAACCACAGGCAAATGCTTTAGAAATATGGGTTCAAATCCCACCATGGTAGATGAAGTTTTAACTAAAAACAAAATCTGGAATTCAAAGCTTGCCTACAGGTAACTGTGCAGTCACCGTCAATCAGAGATACCAAGAACTGCCGATGCTGGAGTCAGAGATAACACAGCGTGGAGCTGG
>JAHRHZ010000059.1:21259203-21273810 GCA_024137785.1 Ginglymostoma cirratum | reverse complement strand
CTGAAGAAGGGTACTGACCGGAAACGTCAGCTTTCCTGCTCCTCTGATGCTGCCCAGCCTGCTGTGTTCCTCCAGCACCACGCTGTGTTATCTATAATCACCGCCAATTGTCCAATGACATGACCAGTGCACCACTGCAGCAATTTACCCACGCTTTTTTTGACAGTGCCAAGTTCATAAGCCTTTTGGAAAAAAAATTCTGCTTTGGTTCTTACTGCCAAAATGAGTAGTGTCACATTTCCCCATCACCATCTGCCACATTTTTGCCCACTCACTAAATTTGACTTTATCCATTGGCAGCTTCAGTGTCCTCACAGTTTACATTCCCACCTAGCTTTGTGCTGTCAGCAAGCTTAAATGCATTACTCTCAGAAATTGCTGGAAAAGCTCAGCAGGTCTGGCAGCATCTGTGGGGAGAAATCAGAGTTAACATTTTGGGTCCGGTGACCCTTCCTCGGAAAATTGCTTTTCCAGATAGTCCTGTTTTTGTTTCTGACTTGCAACCTCCGCAGTTCCTGCAGTTTTTACATTATTCTCAGGCTCTCTGTCCATATCACTCAAATAGAATGCAAATAGCTGAGGCTTCATTTTGATGCTTGTCACAGCTTGCCAACT
Source organism: Ginglymostoma cirratum (assembly GCA_024137785.1). Lineage (NCBI taxonomy): Eukaryota > Metazoa > Chordata > Chondrichthyes > Orectolobiformes > Ginglymostomatidae > Ginglymostoma > Ginglymostoma cirratum. The sequence goes on along the minus strand of JAHRHZ010000059.1, from coordinate 21,273,195 downwards.
TAAAAAATGTCCCATTTATGGCTATTCCTTGCTTCCTGACCGTCAACCAATGCTCTGTCCATTCAAAAATAGTTCATAGTCTGTTCTCAATGCAGTTTAAAAAAAAGCTGCAGTATAAAAGCAGAGAAAGTAGGACATTAAAGTATCTTTTCAGTGCAATTCTTCAAATTCTGCGAGGTAGTAATGTTTTTTTTTCCTATTTACAGATGCTCATTACGGATGCTTTCCCAATTTCCAACAACACCGTATCTTAAAATAAACTTTCTTACTTAAGTTTCCCTAATGGACAGAATCAGTACAGCTTAAGATTTATCTTTTTCCGTTCTTGAACATTTTTACATACAGGAAGGTAAGATTGATATTTCTAGCTGGAATATGGAGCATTGCTCAGAGGTGTCATAAGTTTGTCATTCTACAAGTTCAAAATATATCTACTCAAATGATCTGCTGAAGTCTGAATGGCAGCGTTCAGTCACCAAGAACTTATGGTTTTGAGATGTGCCTGATACAGTCAAGGCTACCTTGCTTTTCTATCTTTCGTTGAAGTGACAGGCATCTCTCAGAACTCCTATAATCCTTAGAGTGATGTTCCTAGATTGGAAATTCTCCAATTTTGACGCCCAAAAACTGCCGTAAAACTTCCCATTTATGTTCACATGTTAGGAGATATTGTCGTTAGGCAGTAATGACCATCCCTCAGAATTTGGAATGACGTTGGTGGTCCAGATGACAGAGGAGCCCAATTCTGGATCCACAAGATTTTTCCCACAGTGGAAGCATGCTGTTATGGGGGAAAATGTGGGTTGGCTTTCTTCTCCTTCCTCTGCCGCCTCCGGACGAAGTTCAGACGTGACTTGCTCCTTGATGGGTCAGAGGTGCTACATCAAACAGTGGGCAGCTTTCTTCATCCAGTCAGTAGCGTCAATGCCTCTGTGCTTTCCGGTGTCCTTGAGGTTATCATCATACCTATTACTTTGGCCGCCCTTTGAGTTTTGGCCAACGGGAAGCTGTGAGGGGGGGATGGCTTTCAGGCATCCAGATGCAATGGCCAATCCATCACAGTTTGTTCTTCAGGAGCAGGGTTTCAATATCAGGCAGACGTAGCTTCATGGAGGATGCCTGCCTGGTCCTGTGGTCATCCCACTGGATCCCCAGGACTTATAATCGGCAAACACTAGGAGCAGCTCAGAGGTCTTTTAATGTGATATTGGCAGACAGTACAGTTTTCTCTGCAGTATGGGAGCGTGGGAAACACAACCACCTTATAACCCAGGACCTCTGTTGACTTCCACCAGCAATACAGAAAGCCAAGCTAATGCACTGTTGACATTGGTTCAAATCTCAACTCGGCAACTTGTGGAATCTGAATTCAGTTCATAAAAGAAGACTGTAATTGATGACTCATGGCAGGAACGATGATCATGAAACTATTATTGATCATCTGGTTCAATAACGTCCTTTAGGGAAGAAAACATGCCATCTTTACACAGAGATAAAAGGTACTGCAGATGCTGGAGAATCCGAGATAACAAGCATGGGGCTGGATGAACACAGCAGGTCAAGCAGCATCATAGGAGCAGGAAAACTTGACGTTTCGGACCTAAACCCTTTACACAGTCCATCCTCCCCGAGACTTCAGACCCACAGCACGGTATTGACAATGTAATAGACCACAGCTAGAGTACTGAGTGCAGTTCTGGAATCCACATTATAGGATTACACTGGAGAGGGTGCAATTCAAGACATGTTCTCAATGCTACCAAGAAATGTTCAAGGCAAAACACTTTTAAGAGGAAAGACCTCACATTCAGGGAGTTGGTTCGTGATGCAGAGTGGCACCAATAGCATGTGGTTCAATTCCTGCACCAGCTGATGTTACCACAATGGATTCACCTTCTCAAGCAACGCCCTTACCTGAGGCACAGTGATGACAGAAAACAGGCCTCACATTCAAGGGGAGCCTGACACATCCCTGAAAAACAGTGTGATGTGGGCAGATTGAAAATAAAGGGGAGAAAGAATTTTTTTAAAAAATATACAGCACCTTCCACAACCTCAGGATGTAATGAGGCAATTTTCACAAGCTTAGGACATTATGGAACAGTTTACAAAGGTTATAATACTCCAGAAGTTGTCGGGTAAGAAATTTGATAACCAGTGTGCAAATAAACACTTGGAATAGTAGTATCAAAAAGTTGCTGGAAAAGCTCAGCAGGTCTGGCAGCATTGGTGAAGGAGTAAACAGAATACTTGGAATAGTAGAGATAACAAGCATGGGGCTGGATGAACACTTGTTTCTGTGCTTTAAATTGTATGTGAGTGCTTCTTCCTAGCTACCATCAGTTCTGAGGCAGGGTCAGCCGACCCAAAACATTAACTCTGATTTTTCTTCACAGACGCTGCTGAGCTTTTCCAGCAACATCTGTTTTTGGTCATGAGTCTACGAAACCTATTGTGAATGGGTATAATGGAAGCTTCGTGTACAAGTTAGCTCTTAAACTGGAAAACACTTCGTTTTTTTTTGCCATGTGCAGTACCTTGGACAATATTTCTGATCATGTGAATAAAAATCTGTGGCACTCTTTTTCAAGGCCGATCATTCATACACATTACAGGAAGTCTGCATTGAAATTTCCAATCAATATTGTTCGCTTAGTCACCTCCAAGAACTGAAACTAAAGCATTGACGGGCCCTCAGCTGTACAAGAGTAAGTTTTAAAAAACAGTTCCATCTAACAACTTCCAAATCATTTCAAAGTCAGCAGTGACTTCCAAGTGCCAAGTTGCACCACAGGCAGTAAGTGAGAGTCATGATTAAAATGGAGGTTGGCTTTGGATGCTGACTAACACTTGCATGGTCAAAAGCATACAAAGTACAACAGGGAATATTAGACTCCAGAACCACATCGGTTGTGCCTGACTTACGGCCAACAAACACACTTAGAATCATACAATCCCCACAGGCCATGCAGCCCACACTGACTGTCTGAAGAGCATCCACCCAAACCCACCCTCTCACCCAGCATTCTCCATGGCTAACCCACCTAGGCTGCACATCCCCGGACACTATGGGCAATTTAACATGGCCAATCCACCCTAACCCTGCACATATTTGGACTGTGGGGGGAAACCGGAGCACCCGGAGGAAACCCATGCAGACGCAGGGAGAATGTGCAAACTCCACACAGACAGTCGCCCGAGGGTGGAATCAAACCCTGGGTCCTCGGCATTGGAAGGCAACAGTGCTAACCACTGAGTCACTGTGCAGCCCTTGGCTGACCTTGGTGCACCAACTTGCCCATGATTAGGGTGGGCACACGCTTTGGATGGAGAGGCAGCATGTTGCATGTACACTGCACGCTGACCTCTTGGAGAAGGAGCCTTGAAGTGCTGCGGTAACATCTCACCTTGTGTACATTACAGGGCTGGCTCTACCAACCAAGGGCAGGCTGCAAGGAGCACTGAACCACTTGTCTACTTCATTTCCCCACAATAGGTTTCTCTTACCTTGTTCACACACGTCTATTCTTCCAATTTTGAACATATCACCAATGCATGCAGATGCACGGTGAACGTTTCTAAAGGCAAAATGTCTTTAAGTAGCAATGTTCTTCTAAATATCCTGCACTTTGTGATTTCCTGTATTCCATCCCCTCCTCATTAAGTTTAGCCCTCAGTGGAGCCGGATTAGGAGAACAAAATGCTCCAGAAAAATTCAATGCGGTCAGATCTTTTGTTTCAATTCACACAACCCAGCCATTCTGGACTGAGTTGCTCCAGGATCCAGCAGTGAGCCCCAGCTTGTTCTATTTACCCTGATGTGTTACTGAAAGGTGAGAACTTTCAGGTCTTCCATTCTAGCTTTGGACAAAAGGCTATCGATTTTTGTTCCCACAAAGCCATCTAGCTGTGAATTAAAAAGATTTCCAAACAGTTTCCAATTGGCAACTGAGGCTTGAAATGATTTTGACAAAACTGCATTTCAGTAAATGTCTCCTGCATCTTAAAACAGTCAGTAAGAGGGCGGCACGGTGGCACAGTGGTTACTCACAGCACCAGGGACCTGGGTTCAATTCCACCCTCGGGCGACTGTCGGTGTGGAGTTTGCATATTCTCCCCGTGTCTGTGCGGGTTTGCTCCGGTTTCCTCCCACAGTCCAAAGATGTGCAGGTTAGGTTGTTTGGCCATGCTAAATTGCCCGTAGTGTTCAGGGAAGTGTAGATTAGGTGTGTTATAGGGGGATGGGTCTGGGTGGGATGCTCTGAGGTTCAGTGTGGACTTGTTGGGCCGAAGGGCCTGTTTCCACACTGTAGGGATTCAAATTCTAGATCAAAGTGAGAGGAACAGGAGAACAATCAAGTGAGAAAGAGAGAGATAGAAAGAGCTAGTGACAAGGGAGAGTGGGGTGAGAGAGAGAGAAAGAGACAGGAAGATGCAGAAATACAGAGACACAGGAGAGAGGTGGGGGTCAAAGAGGAGGGAGAGGGAAAGGAGAGAGTGACTTGAGATGGGGGGGGGGCTGGAGAGAGAGAGAGAGGACATAAACTGACAGCAAGGGGAGAGAGAAAAAGAGGCAGAGATAGGAGAGAAAGTGTAAGAAGAAAACAGTAGGTAATATGATAATCTGATCCCCATCACTGTGGAATTAGGTCACACTGCAGACACAACTCATTCTGCAATCTGGTCCCTGTGACTGCGGAAGCAGATCTGCTGGAGGACTGGGTGTGGTAAGGGGTGGTCAGAGATGAACACATCTTTGAATCATCTCTCATTAATCCCCAGTCACACTTTAGGCTACAATTCCTTAAATGTTAACAGTCCATCCTACGTGGAACAAGGCAAATTCCTCTCCGAAACTAAATTTTCAAATATGATCGGGCACTTTGGTTTGTTTAATTTCAATATGCATTTCTAATTATTGCTGATGAACACTTTTACACTTTCTAGCATCCTTCTAACATTAAAAAAATGCACACCTTAGATATTTAGCTAACAGAAACATCAGGTTGTGAAGACAGAATCTGAGATCGCACACACCTGACCACCTGAAATGGAAACACCTTTTCTGATGACACTGTGCCTTTAAGAAATGTGTTCTGCCCTGGTTCTCTTGCAGAGGGGTTTTGTCACAGTGGTGTTGAGGTGTCTCCTCCCAGCAGGCAGTTAGTAAACAGCTCTGGATTTCTCCCTGGGTGCTTTTTCTAAGACTAAGACAAAAGAATCATGAGTGGACACAGTCAGGGCTCACACAGACCCTGGGGACTTTGATTTTGCACTCAACTGTTATTTTCTGTTGGTCAACTGCCGTAATGGAGTGGAGCACTCTCTGCTGCTAGATTAAACACTTTGAGTTTTCCTCTTGGAAATCAAAAGGGGAAGGTTGTTTCTTTCAATGCCTCTTCCTATTGGACTAGAGAGAGACAGCACGTGAGACTACTAACTATTTTGCCGCATTGCGTTTTACCAAAGGGTGTGTTTATGGAATCCTGCCTATATTAGAACAGTTGATGAACAGTAGTTAAATAATATTGTCTTAAGCATGTCAATAGCATAAAGTAAAACAATTTTTTCGTTTTGTTACATTTTAATTGAATTGTAAGAATAAAGTGTCTTTTCATTAAAGCTTGGTGATGGACCAACCAAATCATGTCAAGAACACATTTACCTCTAAGATAAAATAAAAGTTGGAGTCTGGGCTATCTCCCCAATATATTCTGAGGGAGGCTGGTCTGGTCCCTAGCATTTTGCATGAGAGAACAATTGCACGGCCCGGGCACTCGTGGCATCTCCTCAGAAGCCAGCAATGCCTGGCACGTGACGATGGCCAGGATGAACTCTGCAAACATGGGACATAAGAGTAGGTGGATGCCATTCAGTCCTTCAAGTCTGTTCTGCAATTCGATACTTGCAGGATCTGGGAACAGGTGCACAAGAAGGCAGTACGCTTCAAAGAAAAACAGGAACCGTAACGCCATCCGACTGTCCTTGGGTAAGGCAAGGGGAGGTGGCGTCTGCTTCCTAATCAACACCACCTGGTGCTCAGACGTTGTGACCCTGGAGAGTTACTGCTCCCCAGACCTAGAATATCTTACAGTGAAATGCCCTTTCCTACTAGTTGGTCAGGCAAATTCACCTCCGCCATCTTGACAGCTGACTACATTAGGCCCCGTGCAGAAGTGAAGAATGCTCTGGATGAAATTTACACTGCTACAAATGCCCTGTCGATGAAATTCTCCAAGGCCTCATTCATTGTGGCCGGTGACTTCGACGAGGCAAACTTCAAGAGGATGCTGCCAAAATATCATCAACACGTCTTCTGCCCCAGAGGACTGAACATCCTCGACCACTGCTACTCAACCAAAGATGCCTACTGCTCCACAGTCCATCCGCACATTGGAAAATCAGATCACAATGCTGCGTCCCTCCTCCCGGCTCACAAGCAGAAGTTGAAACTTGAGGACTAAGCATGCAAAGTAGAACAATGCTGGTCTGTGGCAGTGGAACAGCAACTCTGGGACAGCTTGAAATTGGTGGAATGGACCACGTTCAAGAATTCAGTGGACAACCTAGACGAGTACGTCACCATCGTCATGGACTTTATTAGCAACTACATAGAGGACCACATGCCAAAACAGTCAATCCGTGTGTTCCCTAACCAGAAACCTTGGATGAACTGAAAAATCCATTGTCTACTGAAGACCAGGCATGCGGCCTTCAAGTCAGACGACCCAGACCTATACAGAAAATCCAGATAAGACCTCCGCAAGACCACTAGAGATGTCAAGAGGCAGTCCCGGACCAAATTAAAGGCCCAACCCAACCAAATGGGCACCTACCGTCTATGGCGAGGCCTACACGACATAACGGGATACAAAATGAAGCAGAACAGAAGAGTGGACAAAAACACATCCGTCCCCGACACGCTCGACGCTTTCTACGCTCAGTTCGAGCGGAATGCCAGTGGTACAGTGTCACCGGCCCCGACAACTCCGGGTGCCCCTGTTCCCTCTGTAGGATATCAAATCGGTCTTCCAGGGAGTCAGCCTAGAGAAAGCGATGGGCACGGATGAAATCTCCAGCCGAGCACTCAGATCCTGTGTGGATCAGCCGGTGGGAGCGTTCGCTGACAACTTTAATCTCTCCTTGCTACAATCTGAAGCCCCCACCTGCTTCATCATCCTGGTACCAAAGAAAAACCATGCAGCCTACCTCAACGACTACCACCCAGTGGCTCTGACCGCCATAATTATGAAGTGCTTTGAGAAGTTAGTCATGGCCCACATCAACTCTAGCCTACCAGCCTGCCTCAATTCCTTGCAATTTGCCTACCGTCACAACAGGTCCATGGTAGATGCTATTTCCATAGCCGTACACTCATCCCTGGAACATTTAGATAATAAGGATACCTTGTCAGGCTTCTCCTTACCAACTACAGCTCCACCTTCAACACTATAAATCCAAACAAACTAATCTCCGAACTCCAAGACCTAGGTCTCAGCTCTGCCTTCTGCAACTCAGCTTCCTGTCCCACAGACTGTAATCAGTGAAGACAGACAAAAACACCTCCTCCATGATAACCCTCAGCACCAGTGCCCTCTGAGGATATGTACTCAGACCCCTAATGTACTCCCTGTACACTCACGACTATGTGGCCAAATTTCATCTGAACACCATTGATAGAATGCAAACTATCTGCCTTTTGCCCCATTAATTTGTCTAATACAACTTCTCTCATGATGGTAACAGTACTTAATTCCTCCTCCATATTCTTTAGTATGAATGAAGTGTTCGAAGATCTTCCAACATAAAGACCGATGCAAAATATCTGTTTAATTCCTCTGCCATTTCCTTGCTCCTTAAACCATCTCCTCGTGTTCATTTTCTAAGGGATCTATGTCCACTTTGACCTCTTTCTTTTTATGTGTTTAAAGCAGCTGATATTGTCAGATTTTAATATTCCTCGCTAGTTTTCTCTCGTAGTTTATTTTCTGTGTTTATCACCTTTTGAGTCCTCCTTTGCTGGTTTGTGTTTATACCACTGTTCACGGCATTCACTGACTTTGGCCTCCTTATGCGCTTTTTCTTTTACCTTAATACTCTCGTTAATTTACATGGTTAGCCATTGTTGGTTTACCCTTCTCTTAGAATCTTTCCTCCTTAGTGCAATTTGTTTGCTGAGAGACACGGTTTACCTCCTTAAATGCCTGCCACTGCTTAATCTGTCAATACTGCTGATCTATCTGCCCATTTCAGTTTAGCTAACTCTATCCTTATTTCATTTTAATCCCCTTTATTTAAGTTAATCACAGGTGCTTCTGACCCAAGTTTCCCACTCTCAAACTCAATACTAAATTCACTATCATGTTATGATCACTACTTCCTAGGGGATCTTTTACTCAGAGGTCATTTATTAGACCTGCCTCATTTCCCATTACCAGATCCAAGATAGCCTGCTCCCTGGTTGACCCCATGACATACTGCTCTCAAAAACTATCCTTATTGTAATCTATGAATTCTTGTAGGCATGAAAAGTACGACAAAAATGCAATTCTTTATTTCTGTTTCTCACAAAAATTTCCAATCACTACTGTAATAAGTGCATAGCTCGACAAAGGCAGGGACATGAACTTGATTAGGCAACACCAGGCCAGCCAAGACTATCCTGAAGAGCTTCAAGTTTGTACTTGGAGGAATGAAACAGCATGGTAAAACTGGGCACTATGCTGGGGTTCCTGGTGCTGACTGGTGAAAGGGGAAAGCATCACAATATGCACATTGGATAATGCGCTAGCGACCTACTTCGTATGCATGGGTTGTACAGGAACAGAAACACCTGAGTTCAGAACAAGCTATGGGGATATAGTTTCCGATTGGCCACAAAGTTGCCCACCAGTGACAATGTTAGCTCCATGCTGCAATTCTGCTACACAAGTATTTAAAACAAAAGATAAATTTTCCTGAGTTTTGGTAACTAAGTGTACTGAAACCTGATAAATATAGTTTGTGACTTAATAGAGGGTACAAGCAATCGTGGTGTCAATTCCAACAAACTTAACTTCTGATGTAAAGTGATAAGTCTTCCAAAGAAGGGTCACTCTCGACCTGAAATGTTAACCCTGTTTCTGCCTTCAAATGGGTGGCCAAACCTGTGCATTGCTCCAGCACTTTATGTTTTTATTTCAGATCTACCTTGTTCACTTTTTCCCTCCTTCAAATCAACCACATAATGGACATTTACTTGATTGGCTAACCCCATGGTACATGAAGCTTGCTCCTCGCTATCTCCTCAAGCTCATTTCAATAATTAAAGACCTTCTCTTTGGAGATCCTGGAAATGCTTCACATGCTGTCAGCGTTCTAGTGACCTAATGATAACGGGCCACAATTTTGTTTTTGAAAAGAGTTGATCAATCCTTACTATTGGTAAATGAAAATGGCCCCCAGTCTTTAAATGGCACTAAAAATAAATAGCAAAATATAGCAAATAACTAATTAAATGTTGTCTTCAAAATGTGCAAATGAAACAAGGTGGGGTACGGGAGGAGGTTCTGTACAAATCATTTGTTCTTCGCCTCCTGCGCATGGAACTTCATTTAAGCCATTGAAACAGTCTGAGTGCAGGAGTTGAGAAATGCCATGTGGGTGGTCCGAGAACGGCTCTAGAGTTCAACAAAAAAAGATCCCAGCAGTGAACTTTCACAGCAGACTGACTGTCAAGTTACAAGCACTTCTCCATGGCTCCATGGTCAGGAAAATCGTACAATTCCAGCAAAGAATACAAAAGTCGTATCAGGATAATCTTCATCTATTTTACGTGTAACCTTACGCAGAATGTACAGCACAAACATTATAATATGTAAATATTTTCAAGGCAGAGGTAGATAGATTCTTGATTACCAAGGGGATGAATGTTAGCATGGCTAACATCAAGTCCACACTGACCTGCCATACAGCATCCTATCCAGACCCACCCCACTACCCTGACCCTGCATTTCCCATGACTAATCCACCTAGCCTGTACATCCCTGGATACTATGGGCAACTTATAGTCATAGAGATGTACTGCACGCAGACAGACCTTTTGGTCCAACTCGCCCATGCGAACCACATATCCGAAATTAATCTGGTCCTATTTACCAGTAATTGGCCCAAATCCCTCTAAACGCTTCCTATTCATGTACCCATCCTGTCCACCTAACCCGCACATCTATGGTCTATGGGAGGAAACAGGAGCACCCAGAGGAAATGCATGCAAACACAGGGAGAATGTGTAAACTCCACACAGACAGTTGCACGAGGCTGGGATCAAACCCAGGTCCCTGGTGTTGTGAGGCAGCACTTCTAACCACTGTGTCAACATGCTGTGTCATGGATGGGAAGAAAAGCAGATCCATAGGGGACAGATACAGAATATACATAAATGCGCTTCCAAACTGCAAACTATCTCCTAAAGCAAACAGTTCAGCAAGTCAGAAAGTACCTTTGAAAGCATCATTTGATTTGCATTGAAGCAATGTAACTGCTTCTGCACAACAGATACAGTTGAACCTGTTAATTCAAAGCATGTTTAAAAAGCTGGAACGAATCACTTTATTTAAAGACCTGTTTAGATTTAAGCCTGGGGCAGATGACAAACTTGTCTGACAGGCAGAATCTCTCATTTTTCAAACTGCACTGGGATTGGAAATCTACACCTGCCCAGTTCTAGAAAAAGGACAATTTACCACAGCTGAGCTATGTCCTTTATGCTACATGTTTACAAGGTTTTAATGGCCGAAGTGGTGCAGGAGGTTCAAGCGACAGCACATTCACAAACACAGATCTAACGCAAAATGGCTGATAGCTTACCAGTTCCGAATTACTTTTTCATTCTTGTTGCAAAGAAACGTCTTCTTTCCCTGGGAGTAAGAAAAGCAATGCTTTTAGGTATGAAAACACAAAGTCATCTCATCAAATCAACTGCTTGCAATAAATCTCACACAAAAAAGGGATGCCAGATTTGACAGAAACTAAGACAACGCAGTTTCCTTCTATCCCTGTAAGAGCTCCTGCCAACCAAAACACAGATCCCAAATTCCACAGAATGTGCCTTTCCAATGACAACATGACCCGAGTCACCTCTGCAGTAAGATAAAACAATTATTAAAGACTTATTGTGCATTGCTGCCTGCACACTGGAGCTTCACTTTCTGATTTTGTAATAAAATTGCAGAAATGAACACACTTCTGGGAAGGGGCAGGACATTTAGTGGGGACCTGAAGAGCAATTTTGGCAGATAGCTGGGACTCGCGGCCTGAAACTGTGATAAAGGCTGGAATCATGGCAACATTTCAGAAATATTCCAGTGAAATGCCACAGCACACAAGGGTATGGACCAAGTGCCAGGAAATGGGATTACAGCAGATGCTACTTGATGATCAGTGCACAGTCGATGGGCTGAAGGATCTCTTTCCATGCTTTAAAACCCTATGACTCTATGAAGCATTCAGTAAATACTTGTCCTGGCTTGTTCTCAACACACTGGAGCTTCAGTGACAGATAAAAATATAGAGTCATAGAGATACATAGCACGGAAACAGACCCTTCGGTCCAACTCGTCCATGCCAACCAGATATCCTAAATTAACCTAGTCCCATTTGCCAGTATTTGGCCCCTATCCCTCTAAGCCCTTCCTATTCATATACCCATCCAGATGCCTTTTAAATGTTGCAATTGTACCAGCCTCCACCACTTCCTCTGGCGGCTCGTTCCATATACGTCCCACCCTGTATGTGGAAACAAAAGTTACCCCTTAGATCCCTTTTAAATCTTTCGCCTCTCAACTTAAACCTATGCTCTTTTGGTTTGCATTCCTCTATTCTGGGAAAAGAAAAAGATTTTGGCTATTCACCCTACCCAAGCCCCTCATGACTTTATAAACTTCTATAAGGTCACTCCTCAGTCTCCGATGCTCTAGCAAAAATAACTCCAGTCTATTTAGCCTCTCCCTATAGCTCAAACCCAAACCCCACCCCCAACCCTGGTAACGTCCTTATAAATCTCCTCTGCACCCTTTCAAGTTTAACATCTCTCCTATAGCAGGGAGACCAGAATTGAATAGTATTCCAAAAGTGGCTGAACTAACGTCCTGTAGAGTCACAGCATCACCTCCCAGCTTCTATACTCAATGCACTGACCAATGAAAGCAAGCATACCAAACGCCTTCTTCACTACCCTGTCTACCTGCAGCTCTAATTTCAAGGAACTATGAACCTGCACCCAAAGGTCCCAGGATTGATAGATTTCTGATGCGGGGAAGGCAGGGTTAAAGGCAGTCAATCTTTGATTAGTAGTGATCAGAGTGAATAGCTGGGAAATCTCGATGGGCTGATTGGTCTACAGCTATTCCTATGCTCCTTCCAAAATAGTTGCTCCTATTGCTAGAAGGGCCCTTGAAAATTTCATTTTGAAGCTGAATTGCAGTAAAAGGTGTCCAACGGGGGAGGGGTGGGGGCGAACTGAAACTGGAACATCTAAAACCAGGCACTCATTGAGATTTATCAAATCAGAAAGTAGACATCAAGATATGGATACCTGGTACCTTCTGGCTATAAAGTGATACACTGCAGCTGCAAGGATTGCGCCTCAGTTTATCAATGCAAATTTTAAACAATCCCCCGAAAAATGCTAAATATACAGTGACAGCATTATTAGCACCAGTTTCAATCAGAAACAACTTGCTGTGAATACAAAATTCTAAAATAGCATTTCCGACCGTCACTATAAAACCAAGAAAAACCAAAAATACCTTCTGCAAGCAAAATTACAAAAGTAAATGACGCAAGTAATTTTAATGCATGCATTTTTATGTCAGCTATTAACGGAAAGAAAAGCCAGCAAGTGGAGTACTTAAAACAAACATTGAAGCAGATTGCGGTTTGTAAATAAGCAAGCTTCCCTTTCATGCTATTTTTTCCCAGTGTTATCTGGACGCAGTTTCTTTGAAGGCCAATTTGCTTAATTTGATTACGAATACATTGTTTCAACTGTAATGTAATTGACTATGAATTAGCGAAGTTGCAGATGTAGAGTCCGATAGGTACAAATCATAATATCACAAGTTGGAAACATAGTGACTAGTCTGCCCTTTTATTCATTGCAGATAGGTTTGAAGGATACAGTAAAAGATTTAGACAAAGGAACATAGAATTTGGGAGCTGGAGTATACCTGCTGCACCATTCAATGAGATCTATTTGTGGTGTGAACCCTCCTTTCCTGCCTGCTTTCTGCACAATCCTGAATTCCCTGGGTCAATCAAAATTCTACCTAATTAGGTGACACAGCTTCTGTTACTTTCTGGGGAGTTCCAATGGACTTATGACCCTCATCAATGGTGCAACCCTTTGATCTTTTACTTATACATTGTGTCTGACATTACTTCTCTCACTGACACCTGAAAGAGTAAGACACTGAAAGCTTGTGTTTTCAAATAAACTGTTAAAACTGGTGTCATGTGATTTATGCCTCCGAGACAAGACTGTGCCTAAAAACCGTGTCTAAAAACAGAGAGACATTTAATTCTTAAACCGTGCCGCCCAAATTCAGGTCTCCCCCGCAACAGGAAACGACAAGGATAGGCAAAAAAAAATCATAACGGCTTTCTCTCTTATTGGGTAAGTCTGTTTCAGCAATTACACAATGTAGCAATCACAATAAAAACCGAAAGAACTGCGGATGCTGCAAATCAGGAACATAAACTGAAGTTGCTGGAAAAGCTCAGCAGGTCTGCAGCATCTGTGAAGGCAAAAAAATAATCAGAGTTAACGTCTCGGGTCCGGTGACCCTTCCTCAGTCCTTCTGTTTTTGTTCCTGACAATGCAGTTACGTTTCACACTGCACCAGGAAGCAGCATCCTCGAAAGGGGACTCAACTCTGAACAAACATGGGGCTGGATGAACACAGCAGGTCAAGCAGCATCATAGGAGCAGGAAAACTTGACGTTTCGGGCCTA
>JAHRHZ010000059.1:21207324-21254203 GCA_024137785.1 Ginglymostoma cirratum | reverse complement strand
GGGGGGGGAGAGGGTTCGTGAGGAATAAGTGAGACTCAGCAATTGAAGAGCAGAGGGGAAAGATAGGATGAGTAATAAGCTGGGGGCGAGGGGGGGGTTGGAGAGAGACAGCAATAGAGAATGCTATGTGTCAAGTTTAAAGTTATCTAAATTAATTACAATAAACAACAATCAACTCAGAATAAATGCTGTTATAATTAGGTGCTGTCCCCTAAAACATGCCACAAATATTACTGTCAGAGGGCTTCATGGCATTTACATTGTCACTTTTTTTTGTCATGAGGAAATACAGCACATGAGGGTCACAGAACTTTATGGTTTTTTTTTCTGCCCAACATTCAAATTTGACTTAAATAGTTTCAAATTAATCCAAATGTACATCCAGTCCGTTCAGAGGCGTGGCACATAGTAACTAGCTTACTACAATCTTTAACCATGAATGGACTTTCCCTTAAATTTACGCCCAAAATTTGCAGGTTGAAATTGATTTTTCAAAATAAAATTTCCACCAGGGGATGAGCTTGGTAATATTTACATATCGTGTTTATTTGCTTCATTGTTAACAGCTTGGTCTGATCTGGAGTGTTGACTCAAATGAAAACTTCAAAATATTTTCTCAAAATATTAGAGTTGCCAGCTGTTTCAATTTGATCTTGAAAATTATAAATAGTTCACAATAAAGAAAAAAAATAACAGGCATTATTACAGTGTCGCCCCGTCCCAATAAGAAGAGTACTGCCTTCACTGTGCTAGGTTCATTTTCAGTCAGAAACTCCATTTTGCTACATGTTTAGAAGGTAACTGTCTGAAAATGAAAGGGTGATTTGACTATATTGCAATTCAGTAACTTGAGACACTTAATTATTAGGAAAGGTCCTTCCATTTAATAAAACCATCTACAGGTTTTTTTTTTTTAAAGGTGCTTATTCCAGGACTCCTTCAAGTCTTGTCAGGGAGAAGAACTAGAATACAGAAAATGAAACTTCATTGTGGACAATCCTAGCCTACCTTGCACGTGAACAATTGCTTCAAGAACATGGAACAGTTACAAAAACAGCTCTGCATCTATGTTGGCCTAAAAATATAACCACTATACTGACTGAACAATGAGAACCTTGCTTTCAATGGAAGTGACACTGGAAATACAATCACCTAAGAAACACCTAAGAAAAAAATGAGCAATGAGGATTTCGAATTCAGCAAAGACATACAAACATTTAGAATAGGAGCAAAAGTAGACCATTCAGCCCATGAAGTCTGATTCACCATTCTAAAAGATCACGGCTGATCTGTTTGTGTTTTGAATTCCATATTCCCATCCCACCAGAATCAATTTCTGCCTTAAAAATATTCAACGATTCCACCTTCTGAGGCAGAGTTCCAAACCCACCACCATTCCATGTCCACTTAATGGAGATCATTCAGGACCGTTTACACTTCAAGTCACTTCTCACTTGTCTAAACTGTACTGGAAACAAGCCCAGTCTATCCAACTTATCCTCATAAGACTATCCATACATTCCGGGTATTAATCTGAAAATAATCTTTCATTGGAGGCAGTTCGGAGAAGGTTCAGTAAGATGATCGCCAGTAGAAAGGATTGTCTTAGGAGCAAAGGTTAAACAGGTTGGGACTTTACTCATTGCAATTTAGAAGAATTAGAAGTGATCCCATTGAAAGTGTGACAACGCCTGAGGAAGGAGCTGAGCCCCGAAAGCTTAGTTTTTCACATAAAGCTGGTGTCATGTGATTTTTGACCTTATCTCATTGAAAGATAGAGAGTTCTGAAGGGTTTGACAGGGTAAATGCAGAGATGGTGTTTCCCCTCATGGAAAAGTCTAGGACCAGAGGGTATCGTTTCATAATTAAAGGGTGCTAATTTAAGATTGAGATGGGGAAGAATTTCTTTTGAGTTTTGCGAGTCTTTGGAACTCCATGCCACAGAGCTGTGGGGGCGGAGTCCTTGTGACATATGTAGATTCTTGATCAGATGGGAAATCAAGTGTTATGGGGAAGACCATAAGAAATAGGAGCAAAATTAGACCGTTTGGCCCATCAAACCTGCTCTCCCGTTCAATCATGGTTGATATGTCTCTCAACCTCATTCTCTTGCTTTCTCTCCATAACCTTTGATCTTCTTACCAATCAAGAACCTATATTAGTCTTAAAGACATTCAATGACTTGGCCTCCATAGCCTTCAGTGGCAATGAGTTTCACAGACTGGTTGAAGAAATGGCTGAAGAAATTCCTCCTCATCTCAATTCTAAAGAGTCGTCCTTTCATTCTGAGGCTGTACCGTCTGCTCCTAGACTCTCCTACTTATGGAAATATCTTCTCCATGTCCACTCTATCCAGGCCTCTCAGTATTCTAAGTCTCAGACTCCTCAACTCCATTGAGTACAGACCCAGGGTCCTCAGCCGTTCCTTACAATGACAAGCCCTTCATCCCCAAGATCATTCTTGCAAACCTCCTCTGGACCTCCTCCAACGCCAGCACATCCTTCCTCAAATACAATGCCCAAAACTGCTCAATATTCCAAATGCCATCTGCCCAGATCCTTATACAGCCTCAGCAGTACATCTTTGCTCTTGTACTCTAGCCCTCGTGAAATGAATGCTAACATTGCATTTGCTTTTTTCACTGCCAGTTGAACCTGCTTGTCAACCTTGAGAGAATCCTGCACAAAGACTCCCAAGTCCCTTTGTGCTCCAGACTTCCAAAGCTTTTCCCCATTTAGAAAATAGACTACGCCTCTATCCTTCCGACCAAAGTGCATAACCTACATTTTCATACACTGTATCCGATCTGCCACTTCTTCGCCCACTTTCTGAGCCTGTCCAAGTACGTCTGCAGCCTCCCTGCTTCTTCAACACCAAGAGAGTGGATACAATCAGCCATGATCCTATTGAATGGTGGAGGAAATCAAGGGACCCAATGGCCTACTTCTCTCCATATTTCTTATGGTGTAAAAACTTCATCTGAACTGTCTCCGATGCATTTACATCACTCATTAAATAATAAAACTGTTTCTAAAGACTCCTGAATTGAAACGTTATCACGTTTACAAAAAGCAGCATGCATCTCTCAAACCCTGCATTGCACTTTAAATATTAATTCTTCCAGTTCACTATTCAGGCGAACTTGTCACAGTCGGTTTTTGTTTTGAAAACGTCAACTCATTAGAAACAAAAAGACGTTACAACTAACTGCTAACTCTGACTGGAGACTGAAATATTGGTGGTTACATAATGCATTTTATGCAATAACTGTAGTGGGAAGCCACTGGCTGGGAAAGATTGCGGTTCAAGCAGGAAGAGAATCAGAGCAGTATCCTTTGTCAACACACAGTATCAAAGTGTGGGTTTTGCACGGGCGCGGGGCTCACAAGCCAGAATACTGACGGCGCAGTAAACTTGGTGGTGTTTCCCCGTCTGAAAATCATTGGCAAACCGACTCCTGCTTAACCCACGATGCCAAGCAGTCATCAACCATTTTGCAGCAACTTCGCTCCATTATCTCTCAACACAGCTCCCTCTCTGGCACTTTTAGTGGGGTTGCTAATCGTTGCAAAATAAAAAATCTCAGTGCAACTGCACCAAAACAGTAAGTAAAAAATAGGAAGGGGATACTGATTTGGCTTTGTCTGTGCAACCGCTGTTGTACAGCATAAGCACTTTCCACTGTCCTCGACCACGGAAGCAGCAACACCAGCATTGCACTGAGTTACAGTTTGCAAAATAGTGGGGGGGGGGGGGTGTTGATTTGGTCGCTAGTTGCTGCCTGGATCAGTGAAGCTGGGGGAAGGAAGGGTGAGACGCTTGCCTACCTGTCAGCCACACCGCGCTGGATCCGTCCTGCTTTGCATTCGGCAAAATCCCACCCAAGAAACAAGCAGCCGCCGCGCACACCCAGCAGACTGCTCTGGTCATGAAAAAAAAAGCTTCAAATGACACCGCGTCAGGAAGGCGATAGGAACTAATACATAAACATAGACGTGCATTACAAAGAGAGAGAGAGCGTAAAACAAAACTAATTTCTTACATCAAACAGACAGGGAGAGGAGACGTGGGCGTACGCTAGCGGTGCCGGTTGCTGTGGCGATGAAGGGCTGTTGCCCAGTCACACTGTGTCCTCAGTCACACTCTCACATTGGAGAAGCGGACTTTCCCCTCCACGCAATCCCCTCCCCCCCAATACAAAAAAAACTCACAACAGGAGAAGTAAGGAAGGAGGGAATGATGAAGGAAAACATTCACTTTCCCCGCTACCGGAAAAGAAAGTATCAAGACTTGCAAAATAGAGAGACAAGCGCCCGTTGCCGATTCACTTCGCTCCGTCACGGTCCATTCCTGGGCTAAGATTCTAATTTCCCGGGCCAACGTTCTATTAGCCGGGCGAATGTTCTATTTTCCCGGGCCAACGTTCTGTTAGCCTGGGCGAACGTTCTATTTTCCCGGGCCAACCTTCTATTAGCCTGGGCGAGCGTTCTATTTTCCCTGGGCCAACGTTCTATTATCCTCGATTAAGATTCTATTTTTCCGTCTAAGATTATATCATCCCAGACTAAGGTTCCAAAGCCACCCAATCGCCCTAGCCTTATCTGGGAGACCCGGTTCCAAGCTTCCCTTTGTTTTTTTTACGGGACCAGAGAAGGGGCAGGAGGAAGGATTTGGGGTTGGTATTAAGCATGCATCAAGGTTGGATGGGAATGCAACGCTGAAGCAGCTGGGTGCAGGCAGCGCTTCTACGGCCAAGGTTAATGAAATTCTCACTGTAAATCCTCCAGTCGGTGGGAACTCTGCAGTCGGCAGAGGAAATCCAATTGGACCGTCCCCCTTTCCCTTTCAAACGACATGTGACCACTATTACTGGGAAATACGTACGTCATTGCCTTACACGAGTTGATATCTTAGGGATATATAAAGAGAATTCAGTACCGTATTGTGCATTTAGGACCGTCATCTGTACAATGTGCATTTTATTCCTGTCGCTCGTGTGGCAATGAAATGCTGCACCATATTACCAACCTCGAGTAATTAACGTCCTGTGATTTAACTTGCTAATCCAATATCGAAAGAAATTGCAATTTTTTCTTACAATCTTGTTGCTAGTTTAAGAAGAACGCGGCTAAGATTGCTGTCCACATTTTTGCAAATAAAGGAATAGCAAAGGTTTGCTTTTCTAAAACGATGCTACATCGCTGTGCAAACGGGTAAATCTTCCTGGTGTTACCGTGCGCGAGTGACCAACATCATTCAGACCGTGAGCTTGCTTCCACCTCCTTTGCTGTTTTCAAACGTCCTTGATGTTACCATTATTGAACAGAAATTTCATTGTATTCTGTGTTTGCAAACAGTGGCCTCTTGGTCTTGTTTTAAAATTCCTGTGCAGAATTTGTTCATGATGTTTGCAAACGCAGATCGATTTGCCTCAGAAAAGAACGATAGAAAGGAAGGTGCAATTCAGAAAGCAACCAGCAACTTAAAACCAATTCTAATATAGGAGGCTGTTGCCAGAACAATTACAATGTGGTTACTGAATAACCAAAGTTCCGGTTTCCTTAACTGAGATTCCAGTGTTGTTGCTGGCACCTGCAATTCAAGGCAATCTTACAATGCAGAGGGAGGCTGTTGAGCCCATCATGTCTGCACTGGCTCTCCAAGAGAGCCAACCGTCTAGTACCAATCCCCCACCTTCCCTGCATTAACCTGGGCATTCTGCCAACTGGTCAGGGGCCTCTGGTGGCACAGTGGTAGTGTCCCTACCTCTGAGCTGGGAGACCTAGGTTCAAGTCCCACCTGCTCTACAGGACTGTATTAATGTCTCTGAACAGGTCAATTGGGAAAATATTTCCCCACTTGGTCAGCAACACTGGTGTATTGACCATGTCACTCTGTTTGTAATCCAGAGGCTTGAGCTCATAGGGACAGAGCTTCCTTGAGAAGAATCATGATAGACTCAAAACATTAACTCCATCTCTCCACAGATGCTGCCAAGCATGCTGAGTTTCTCCAGTGTTTAGTTTAATTTATTATTGTGACATGTACCTAAGTACAGTGAAAAGCTTTGTTTTGTGCACAGTGCAGGCAGATCAAACCATGCAAAGATCATAGGATGATAGAATAGTGTGACAAATACAAAGTTACAGCTGCAAAAAGGTGCACAAAAAGTGAGGTCAACATTAGATTTGAAATTTGAGAGGTCTATTCAGCATTCTAATAACAGTGGGGAAGAAGCTGCTCTTGAACCTATTGGTACATGTATTTAAGCTTTTGTATCTTTTGCCGGATGGAAGAGGTTGGAAGAGATTATAACTGGGTAGAGAGAGGTCTTTGATGATATTGGCTGCCTTTCTTAGGCAGCGAGGAGTGCAGACAGAGTCAATGGATGGAAGGTTGGCTTGCTTGATGGACAGGGCTGTGCTCACAACTCTCTGTAGTTTCTTACGGGTTGATATGCTGAAAGGATTGGATGAATAGGCTTGGAAGCAGGCATATATGTTGCCATAAACCAGTTGGCTTGAATGGCTGGTTTTCTTGCTGAAGACTCTATTATGTAGGATTCACTTTTGTTTACGAACCAGCACAATAGACTGGACAGTTGCATCTTCCGGAAGGTCTTATTTTAGCATTTTGATGCAGTGGAAGGTTGCATACTCATTTCAATTTGAAAACACCAAATGAGTTTATGAAGCAAAAGGCAAACATTTAACTATTTTGTACCATCTACCTGTGGTAGGTGCCCAGGGTTGGAGAATAAAACACAAGGCTGGCGCCACAGTGCTGCACTGAAGGAATGCCACATTGTCCAAGGTTCTTTCTTTCAGATGAGAGATTAAACAGGGGTTCCATCTGCCTGGTTAACTGGATGTGAAAAATCCCATGATACTTTTTTTTAAAAAGCACAGGGAATTATCCAGGTGTCCTGGTCAATATTTTTCCTCAATCAACAATGGCAGTTAATGGATTTTCTGATTGTTATCACTCTGCTACTTGTGGGATCTTGCTGTGTTCAAACTAATGTTTCCCACGCAGCAACACTTTGAAATGTGATCCATTGTCCAGAAAGCATTCTGAGATTTTTTGTTCTGTCTCTGTATCTTTTTATAAGAATGTTCACTCTCACTTTAATGATCATCCAGTAGACAAAATAATAAAACATCCTCATCTCTATGTTCGTCAGATCTAAAGAACTTTTAGATGACATTGTTTCATTTCCCACAATTTATTATCGCAAATTAATTCAAAAAGTTCCTTGGAATTTCTCTCTCAACAGTTCAATTTGGCCACTTTTAAAAACGGACTCTTTTCTGTTGAACAGGGCATCTCTTTCATATTCCAGTGGAGAGTTATTGGCAATTTCTACATTATCCTACCTCTCAGATTTAAAAAGGAACTGCAAGTCATGTGCCAACTGAAACAATCACACAGTGTTCTTTACATTAGAAGAATTCTTCTTCCCAGCCTGTAACTTGTGTATTGACACTTGTAACATGATAACAGAATCTAAACCACAGCTTCTTAAACTGTTTACCCCGATGTGCACCCTTGCCTGCATTTAAAGAGATGACCAACAATCAAAATGAAACAGTTCAACGAAAATATAACATTGCGGATGCTGGAAATCTGAAATAAAAACAGTTGGTGATGGAGGAACACAGCAGGTCTGGCAGCATCTGTGGAGAAAGAAACGGAGTTAACTTTCCTTGTCCAGTATAACTTTTTTGGAGTCTGCTCTGAAGAAGAGTCAGACTGGACTCAAAATTTTAACTCTCTCCAAAACAGAACCGTGTCCACTTTGGTCATAGGAACCTTGGTGTGAAAAAAAATTGGCTGCCACATTTGCTTTCATGAGATCTGCCACGTACTTTCAATTCTATTCAAGTACCCAGTGTGAGACACGTCTATGATTTCAAAGGCCACACTTTTTCCTGGCAGAGAACAACCCTCAAGAAACAAGCACATTCAGAGTAAATGCTGGTTATTGATATTTTGCTGTTTGATGTTCAATATGCTGCTTTAATACTAATCCATGCCACTTACAATGTCTGATGTTACCAGCATGACTGAAGCATACTCTAATAAAACGAGGCTTTATGTTGTGTTTTCTGGTTGCCTCAAAGTGCCTTGCAAACTGAAATCTCTCCCACTCATACCCCAAATCCTTCCTTTCCATTTTATTTTGTTTGCTTTTCAAGTTTTAGGCTTAGTTTTGTCTTTCTTGGTTTTACTTTCAGACAATAGCTGTTCATTATCCTGGCATTCACACCTCCTCCTATTTCTTGTCTCATTGCCACGCTCTTTGGATGTTACCGCCAACTCTTTCTTCGTCTATAGACTCCTCTGTTCCAGCACTATGTTAGCCTTTCCTTTCTTTGATTTTCTTCTCCATCCACCTGAATAATTTACTTCCTTGGAATACAGTACATCTCTAAATTTACCCAGTTCTGATGGAGCTGAAATACTATCTGTTTCTACCTCTCCATAGATCCTGCCAGACCAGAATTTTCTGCCTTGTTTTCAGACTTCCAGCATCCACAATGTTCTGCTTTTGTCTATTTTGCCCTCATTACAGCCAACGTTCACTGTGTAAAGAGTTACATGTTGAAGTATATTTTGTTTCTAAATGTGAGCTCATATTTCCATTTCTTAAGTGAAAGAAAGGCTATGACATTTGATAAATCAGTACAATAGGTGGGCCTTGAGTTAGACTGAGTAGTGTCTCCACCTCTGAGCCAGTTATTCTGGGTTCGAGCCCCAGACCTGAATCTGTTGAGCTTCAAGTGCATTCATCACGTGACCAACAGGTATATTATCAATCTATAAATCCCTTTCAAAACCATCTCACGGCAGGTGATAAAAACAGGGAGGTTGTTGGTCAGCCATACCACAGAAGGCAATGTCAAACGTCTGCACTACTTTCGCCACAAACATGGACTGCAAGTCATAGAGTCATGTAGCTTGAAAACAGACGCTTCAGTCCAACCAGTCCATGCTGAACATAATCCCAAACTAAACTAGTCTCACCTGCCTGCTCCTGGCCCATATCCCTCCAAATCTTTCCTGTTCATGTACTTACCTAAGTATCTTTTAAATGTTGTAACTGTGCCCCCATCCACCACTTTCTCAAGACACCCATTCCACACAAGGACCATCCTTTGTATAAAAAAATTGCCCCTGGTGTCTATTTTAAGTATCTCTCCTCTGACCTTAAAAATATGCCCCCTTGTCTTGAAATCTCCCATCCTGGGAAAAAGATACCTGTCATTAACTTTGTCTGTACCCCTCATGATTTTATAAACCTCTATAGGGTCACCTTGGAACCTCCTACGCTCCAGTGAAAAAAAAAGTCACAACCTATCTAGCCTTTCTTTATAATTCAAACCTTCCATAACCGGCATTATCCTGGTAAATCTCTTCTGAATGCTGTCTAGCTTACTAATATCCTTCCTATAACAGGGCAACTAGATACAGTACTCCAGAAGAGGCTTCACTAATGTCCTGTACAGCAATGCCCAACGCTGACAAACAAGACCAGGATGAAAGACAGATAGATAACAATGACAAAGTGTAGAGCTGGATGAACACAGCAGGCCAAGCAGCATCAGAGGAGCAGGAAAGCTGACTTTTCCGGTCTGGATCCTTCTTCAGAAATGGGGGAGGGGAAGGGGATTCTGAAATAAATAGAGAGGGGGGTGTGCTGATGGAAGGTGGATAAAGGAGCAGATAGGTGGAGAGGAGACGGACAGGTCAAGGAGGTGGGGATGAAGCTGGTAGGTAGGAGGTGGGGTTGGGTGTTGAGGGGAGAGGAGCGGATAGGTGGGAGAAAAGACAGACAGGTCAAGGAGGCGGGGACGAGCTGGGCTGGCTTTGGAATGAGGTCGGAGGTGGGGAGATTTTGAAGCTTGTGAGGACTGGGTAGTTAGCTGTGCCTGGTGTACATGTAGGCGCATAAGGGAGCAATGGAGCATGTGATCCAGGGGTAACTGCCAATAGATGGGGGCAGTGGAGGCAGGTTGGGAGGGGGGCATTCTATGGAAGAAGGGAAGCAGTAAAAGGTAAGAGTGGAGCCCAATGAAATTGCCATGGCTGGAAAGATCATTTCTATGAGGGATGGGAAAAGTTTGATGAGCAGGATGGGGTTGGAATGGGAAGGTTGGGCATGACATGAGAGGGAGGAGACAATGGGAAGAATTTAAAGTAAAGGGATGGATGCCTGAAGTCCAGATAGCAATGATGGCAATGTAGTGAGGATTGCAGAGTCACTTGATTAAATAGAGCAGGCTGTAAGGGAACAACTGATCTAACCTCATGTGAAGGGAATGCATGTATGGATCAAGCTGTTCATTAAAATTTCCAGCAGCAACACTATGGGAGACAAGGAAATGAGAATGCAAACACTATAACACAAAGGGTATAAGAGATGATGGAATTTATTTAATATGACAAAGTTGCAGTGGCAATGATTTAATGTAGTTCATTATTCTAAATATATTCTTTGTGTTAAAAATTAAAATTCACTAGATTTTAATGAAAACATTTTAGAAAAGACAGGTGGATTAAAGGATTGAAAAATTAGAAAGAAAATTTTGCATTTATATAGCACCTTCCACAGCTACTGTTCATCCCAAAACATTTTGCAGCCAATGATGCATTTTTGCAACATAGCTACTATTGGAATACAGGATATGGCCAATTTGCAAGCAGCAAACTCCCAGAATCTGTAATAACCAAATAATCTATTGTTTCAGCAATGTTGATTGAGGAATAAATATTGACCAGGTCAATTGGAAAAATAGGTCAGCATTGATTCCATAGATGAAGGGGATGGTAACAGTTTATATCCTCCAGCGTTTCCACATGGTTGAATTGCAATAGACATGTTACCACACAAACAGCTTCAAGAAAAGAGCAGTTGTAATTTTGCTGCAAAATTTGAATCCTGAACAAGGACTTTGCCACAAAAATATTGACGTGTCAAGAAATGTTTTTCTTTGTTAATAGATGCAGAATTAATAACAGGGGGATTTCAAGGCAACTGTGTTTGTTCTTCAAATAATATTGAGACTATCAAACGTGAAGATACCATTTTGACTCAGGGAGAAACAGTTCTCAATTAGACTTCCTGATTTGATGACTCTAAACAAGACAAATGCCTGGATCTTCGTAAAATTTGCATTTATATTTCTGGGCTTGCTTTTACACATGGGCACCATTCAGTAGCTGCTTCCAGAGTGACAAGGTTTGACTCTGTTGGCCTCTTTGATGTAAGTGATGAAAATATGCCAACATACTAGACATTCTGTTTTTCAGGTTATACTTATATTTTCTTCTAATTTTGTGCCATGTTCCTGCATTGTTTCTGTTCTCAGCCAATCAGAACCTGAAAGGGTTTACTGACAAGACAAGCTTTGTTCGTCAGGAGGTGTGGGAGATGGGACTCGGGTGGAAGCTAGCCAGTTTTGTTTTAATTCACTGTTGGGGTTTAGGCGTCATTGGCCAGCATTTATTGCCCGTCTCAAGTTGCCATTGAGAAGGTAGTGAGCTGCCATCTTGAACTACAGCAGATTATGTGTGGGAAAGCTTGACGTTTCGGGCCGAGATCCTTCATTTCTGATGAAGGGTCTAGGCCCGACACGTCAAGCTTTCCTGCTCCTATGATGCTGCTTGGCCTGCTGTGTTCATCCAGTCCCACACCTTGTTATCTCGGATTCTCCAGCATCTGCAGTACCTTTTATCTCTGATACAATTTTAACCCCACTGCGAAGCCTCTTCTAAGGATGTCTACCCTGAAGAAGTTACCTTCCTCCCTCCGGACAAACCTCAGGGAATCTCTCTCCCTCTGCAACTCTCTCATAATCTCTTCGGCCTTGAAACTGCTCGACCGCGTCCTGAAGCAAACCAGGTATACAGCCACATCACCTTTCTTAGTACCTGCCTACGGAATCAGATCATCCCCAATGGACTACAATCCACATTCAAGCCTTCCCAATTTGGCCCCAGCCATGACAATGCATTTCTGATGAAGGGTCTAGGCCCGAAACGTCAAGCTTTCCTGCTCCTATGATGCTGCTTGGCCTGCTGTGTTCATCCAGCCCCACACCTTGTTATAGCAGATTATGTGTTGCGGGTAGATCCGTAGTATGCCATAGGAAGGGAATTTTGGGATTCTGACCCAACACCAACCAAGGAACAGAAGTATATTTTCAAGTCAGGTTGATGAATGGCTTAGAAGGGAATTTGCAAGAGGTAGTGTTCTCATGTATATGCTGCCCTTGTCGTTCCAGATGACAGTGGTCATGCATTTGGATTGTGCTATCTAAGGATCTTTGGCAAATTTCTACAATGTATCTTGTAGATGATACAAACTGCTGCTGTTGAATGTTGGTGGTGGAGGGACTGAACTCATGTTGATGTGGTGCCACAGTGGGCTGCTTTGTCTTGGATGGTGTTGAGTTTCTTGAGTATTGTTGGGGATGCAGTCATCCAGATAAGTGGAGAGTATTCCATCATACTCCTGACATGTGCCTTGTGGACAGGCTTTGGGGAGTCAGGTAGTGAGTTACTCGCTGCAGTAATCCTAGCCTCTAACCTCCTGTTGTTTCTTACCAGTAGTTCTAAGTGCTAAATTCTGTGTAGATAAACTGTAATATATATTTACTCTTAAACCTAGCCTGATGTTTCACAAGGACCATCATTTAACTGGAATGTAGCGTTATTAGCTATTAAGTACTATGTAATAAACTAATTTTGTTCCACAAGACTAAGCCTCCCTTCTGCTTTACGTGAGCATCCTGCCCCACTTGGTATCAGTAACTCAGACTAATGCCAATAAGAAAGATAGATGGTTCTGCTGGGCACAACCATAATATATTCCACTTTCCAAATAAACAGAAAACATACTTTGTGAAGACAGAAAGTGCTGGAAAAACTCAGTAGGTGTAGCTGCTTCTGGCAGAGTGAGAAAAAGAGAATAACATTTCAAGTCCAATATGACTCTTCTATGGAACTCAAATTAGTCTCGAAATGTTAACTATGATCGCCCTGCATAGATGTTGCCAGCACTATTCAGTTTCTCCAGCACTTTCTGTTTTTGGACCAGATTTCCAACATTCACAGTATTTTGTGTTTTGTTTTTGGTCTGAGCAGAATTTGTTCTGCATCTCAGAGTTCACAAAGGGACACGGTCAAATGCAGCATCTGGGACATACACAGGCAAAAATGAGGATTTGAAGAAACAAATGAAGAAACATTCTCTCTTGAAATTTGGTGTGAAACGGAAAGAGTAAAGAAATGAAAAAAAAAATAAACGAAGCAACATTACAGGGAAAAACAAGGATTTCCAAACTTTTTGGTGCATTGCATAATGCTTGCGAAGCCTGAATTTGAATTTGGCTCAGATTGACAGTGATGAAAAGGGTCCCTACACAAAGCACATTTAACAATTTCAATACTAGGACTGCATCCACAGCAGAAAACTGCCCTCCATTTGGCAAAAACACTCTAAGAAGTTGAAAGGAAAGGAAACAAGAATTACATTCATATAGCACCTCTCTCTGCACATCTCAAAGTACATCACTGCCAGTTAAGTCCTTTAAAGTGTCGTCATAGCTGAAATGTAGGAAATGTGGCAGCCAATTTACACACAGCAAGCTTCCTCAAACCACAATGTAATAATGGCCAGTTAATCTTGCTTGATCATTTTTAGAGATGTTTCTTTTAGAATAAATGTTGGGACATCACTTTGAAATAGTGCCATAGCATTTTATTCATTAACAAGGTGCATGTGTTGTAGGCAGGTCCAGCATTTGCTTCCCATCTGTAATTTCCCCTGGACTGAGTGGCTTTCTGGACTATTTCAGAGGACCGTTGGGAGTCATTAACGTTGCTGTAGTTGCTGATGGAGTCCTGACTGGTTAAGATGGCAGATTTTCTTTCTGTGAAGCAGAGAATAAGATGGGTTTTCACAACACGCATCTCCAAAAGCATAGCACTTCTTTAGATCAGCATTGATTTTTATCCTCACTGCAGCACTTAAATCCACAACCTTTGAACTCAGAGGCAAGAATGTTCCCAACTGAGTGAACTTTAGGTAAAAATGCTGAGTATCAAGACTTCAGTAGAAAAAAGCAAAATGGCTCCTGTCTGTGATTCTACATATAGCACATAGTAATGGAATGTCTAGAGTTTAATCCAGTTCTGCTGATTTAGTTAATTTCAGCCACAATAGTGATGGAGCAGCAAACAATTGGCTTTGTTGTTCCAAGAATAGGCCTAGGAAACTTATCCAGTGTTCTAAATCGTGATTTGACATTAGTCACAATACCATAACCTGCCAATGTTCGCTATCTACATCGTGTAAAACAACTGCTGGTGGCCACGGAGCTTGAAGCTTCAGAGAAAGGGCAATGGCCTATTATCGCTGGACTGTTAATCCGGAGACCCAGATAACATTCCGGGGACCCAGGTTCAAATCCCGCCACGGCAGATGGTGGAAATTGAATTTAATAAAATACTTGGAATTCAGGATCTAATGATGACCATGAAACTATTGTGGATTGTCGGAAAAACCCATTTGGTTCACTAACGTCCTTTAGGGAAGGAAACTGCCATCCTTACCTGATCTGGCCTACATGTGACTTGAGACCCACAGCAATGTGGTTGACTCTAAACTGTCCTGTGGGCAATTAGGGATGGGCAATAACTGCTGCCTGATCAGCGATGCCCTCATCCTGTGAATTAATGTAGAAAAAAAAAACATAATCATTTTAAAAGTGTTTTTCATTTGTTTCTTTATCTGTTTGTTGTGTTCACCTTTTCTTCTCTGAAATCCAGAGCAGTTTGATAAGTGCAATCTAACTGGAGATTTTATACTAAGCCCATCCTGTAAGAAACAGAGGTGTGTAAACATTCTCATATGTCCCATTATTTGATTTCATTGTATAAAGTCAAATGCTGAATTCAATCAATGTTGCAACAAAATCAGAAATTGCTGGCAAAACGCAACAGGTCTGGCAGCATCTGTGGAGAAAAAGCAGAGTTAACAACTGGACCTGAAATGTTAACTCTGCTTTCTCGCCACAGATGTTGCCAGACCTGCTGAGTTTTTCCAGAAAATTTCGATTTTATTTCTGATTTCCAGCCTCTGCAGTTGTTCATTTTTTTTTCAAATCAACATTGAGTTTGGAAAGGCAATCTCATCTAGTTTGGAACCAGAAAGTTTTGCTTTTATAAGGTGTCTTAGGAAATATTTGTAATACTACAGTGACAATGTGTCTTAGACAAAAAAGTCTTAAGTTGTGAGTTTGTGACATTATATTCTCAAGGTCACAGTTTAGCACACTTGCCTTCACTGCTCAGACCTCTAAGCGTAGAGATTGGGACATCATGTTGGGGTTATACAGGATGTTAATGAGGCCTCTTCTGGATTACTGTGTGCAGTTCTGGTTGCCCTGATATGGGAAGGATATTATTAAACTGGAGTGGGTTCAGAAAAGATTTACCGATGATGTTGCCAGGAATGGAGGGTTTGAGTTTTAAAAATAAGCTGGGACTTTTTTTCACTAGAGCATAGGAGGTTGAGGGAAGACCTGACAGCAGTTTACAAAATCATGAAGGGCAAAGATAAGGTGAATAGCAAAGATCTATTCCCTGAGGTGGGGGAGTTGAAAACTAGAGGGCATAGATTTAAGGTGAGAGGAGAAAAATCTAAAAAGGACGTGAGGGACAACTTTTTTACACAGAGACCGGTTGGTGTGTGGAATGAACTGCCTGAGGAAGTGGTGACTGTGGGTACAATCACAATGTTTAAAAAGACATTTGGATAAGTACATGAATAGGAAAGGTTTGGAGGGATATGGGCCAGGAGCAGACAAGCGGGATTGGTCTAATTTGGGATTATGTTTGGCATGGACTAGTTGGACTGAAGGGTCTGTTTCCATGCTGTATGACTCCATGACTCTACATTAATATATCCACGGAATGCATTGGGAATAATCACAATTTCAGATCTGTTTATCCGGCAATTTCCACTTGATTGAAGACTTCATCAGATATCAGAATCAGAATATCCTTTATTGTCACATTTACTCCATTGTGGAAGTACATTGAAAAGCTTTTATAATGTCTGCCTCTCGTGGTGCCATCTTAGGTGCAAATGTTGCTGTGACCTTTCTGTGTTATTCGTTATTGGGATGTGAGAATCACTGGCAAGGTCAGCATTTATTGAGAAGGTGGTGGCAAGTGCCTTTTTGAACTACTGGAGTCCATGTGGTGTAGGTACTCCTGCAGTGCTGTCACGGAGGGAGTGCCAATATTATGTTTCAGTGACAGAGAAGGAACAGTGATATAATTCTACATCAGAATAATGTGCTTTTCAAAGGAGAACGTGCAGACGATGGTGTTCCCGTGCATGTGCTGCACTTACCCAGCTACAGTGGTAAACTTCACAAGTTTGGAAGATGCAGTCAAGAGAGTCTTGGTGAGTTCCTGCAGTACATATGCAGTTGGTACACACTGTAGTTGTGGCAGAACAGCTGTGCTTTACAGTTCTGAAACACCATGTTTGGAGTTATTTTTACTTTCCAAAGTTGCTCATCATTTTGCGTCTGTACATGGAGTAGGTCTGGTTATGGATTACTGGAAGCAATTTGCTTTGTTTAGTTTTCAGTTCCGATTGCTTATGCTTGTCATTAACACAGAAGAATTGTTTTTGTTGCCAAATTGTCCAAAAACATTCTGTCAAACAATAACAAAGTAATACAGGGCAGACCTTGGAGTTAATTGCTACAATGTGCTTACTCCCAGTAAGCGTAAAAGTCAGTTTGCTATGGTGAGGAGCCACAGCCCATAAAAAAAATGTCATTTATAGGATGAGAATAATCAGTCCACAAACATAGGGTAGACATGTAGTCAGGACCTCTTTTAACTATCGCTGGTGGTACAGGAATTGAACCTCCTTTATTCCATACCACGGTCTGTTCACCAAGACAACTAAGTGAACCAACTTTCTCCACCAGCACCCCATCTCCGTGCGCCCCCTCCCACACTACCACCACCTCCCCCCACTGAGTTACCTAGGCACCATGGATATCGCATTCCCCCCCTTCCACATTCCACCCCTGCCCTCGGAAGGTGAACATCATCTGCAGTAACGAGCACGGCCAACAACTGAAAAAATCCTCAAAGAAGTTCAGCAACTGTAAATGTGACCTGTTAAAAACAAAAACCTTCATCTGGTACTGTGCAGGAAGGATGGATGATGCAACATCAGAACCATAATTAACATTCAATAGCAATTCTATCGCTGAATACCCCAAAATCAACAGCTCAGTGGTAACCATTGACCAGAAACTGAACTGGACCCTCTGTATGAATCCTGTGACTACAAGACCAGGTCTATGGCTGGGAACTCTGGAGGAGCACACCTTCTGACACCTGAAAGCCTACCTGCTATCTGCAAGGCACAAGTCAGGAGTGTGATGGAATGCCCTCCATGAACCTATTACTATAACGAGGGGACATAATTTTAAAGTGATTGGAGGAAAATATAGGGGAGATGTCAGAGGTAGGTTCCTCACACAGAGAGTGGTGGGCGTGTGGAACGCGCTGCCGGCAGTGGTAGCGGGGTCAGATACTTTAGAGACTTTTAAGTGACTCTTGGATAGGCACATGGAGGATAGTAACATGTAGGGTATGCAGGGTAGATTGACCTTAGCAGGATAATAGGTCAGCACAACATCGTGGGCCAAAGGCCCTGTAGTGAGCTGTACTGTTCTATGTAAACCTACTTGAGGGCCACTGCAATAGCTCTGTCAAGGAGCTCAGCATTCTTCTGTTGAAATCAACTCCCTGAAGCAGCACACCATCACTTTCACAACTACTGTCATTTGTATGTCCCATCTATAAGCTGATCTGCATCAAGCACTGTTCAGTGAGTCTTAAATTTGCAAATTACTGTTGTGCTTTTAACCTTGTAAATAGTTTAGATTTGGGCCTCAGATACATTTGAATAACACCTTCCACAGATTGCTCTCCAAGTAGCACACTATCCTGACTTGGAGTTAAATCGCGATTTCTTCTCAGGAGTTGGATCAGAATTGTGGAAATCTCACAATAACAGCATTGCTGGTGTAGCTACACCCCATGAGCTGCATGCCTCAGGGACGTGACTCACTATCATCCTTTCAAAAGCTATTGAGACAGTTAATTAAAGTTATCTTGGCAGCAATGCTCACATCTCAAAATCTAATAAATAACTGGAAGAAGAATTGAAAAATAATACAGTACTTAAGTCCAAACATTTTGGAGGTTTGCTTAATACCTGTGAATATCTTTGAGCAGGTTGACGTTAAATAAACTGGGATTAATATCAGGCATAGCAGATGCTAACTTTTCAGGTCTGGCATCAACACTGCTATGATTCTTTGCTGAAGCATTCGTACCAGGATCAACATCCCAGGAGACAGTTGGCTTGATTCATAAGGAATTGATGAAACATCTGAAACTTTCTGAGGCACTGATCCAACCATTTTTACAGACATAGGAAGAAGGGCTTCTAGGTGAACCCAATCTGTCAATAGATCATTGGTGAATTGCCAACAAAATCCTGACCTGCTTAGGCTCTATCATCCTGAATAGCCTTGCCTAAGAAAAAAGCTACCAATTTCCATTTTGAAGTGCGCTATCCTCACTTTGTTTGGAGGAGAATAGTTGGACCATAAGATGTAGGAGCAGAAGTAGGCCATTCAGCCCATCAAATCTGCTCTGCAATTCAATGAAATCATGGCTGATCTGATCAGCTCCATTTCTCTGCCTCTATCCCATAGCCCTGATTCCTTTAAGTCCCTTACTGACTAAAAATCTGTCTACCTTAGACTTGAATATACTGTAATGACCCAACCTTAACAGCTCTCTGTGGTGAAGAATTCTAGAAATTCACTACCTTCTGAGAGATGTTCCAGAGTTGCATTCCCCCTTGTGACAAGGTGTGTATCCTGACCTCACCACTGAGAGATCTGGCTCAAATTTAAGGCTTCCTTCAGCTGGACCTTTCAATCAGAAAAATCATTTCCATCTACCTTGTTAATTTAATCAAGAACATCGGAGGGGTTCGGCTGAAAAATTGGGGTTCACATCTAAGGCTTTTTTAAATGGAGAAGAAAACCTAAGGGGACAAATAGCTCATTGCTCATCTTATTTCTGATGATCTTATGTCAACTCTTTTAATCATATTATTCTTCTTCATTAGTTGCCATGTTTTGTAACATCAGTGTTCATAACTGTCCAAATTTCAGGGTATTGATAATGGCCAATGCCTTGGTGTTGTTCTTGTGATAAAGGCCAATACCGTGGCGTTGTTGTCATTGGCTTGTACCCATTCTGCTTCTTCATTTATCTCCCTCTTGCTTTTCTCCCCTTAGGTTCACCAGTCGCTGCCAGATATTCTAGCTTTTCTCTTCTAAGTATTCATCCAAAGAATTGTTGTTGGTTATCATCTGCAAACATTTCTTTGTTCTTGCTGATGTCAAATTGTCATCATTAATTGTGTGTGTTGACCAACTAATCCAGATCATGTGGTAGTCAATTACTGAAACACAAGCATGCCTTGCTGCGGATTTAGGCCGAACAATAAAACAGAAGCTTATTACACAAAAGGAATTAAGATTAGATACCGCTAACCAAGCTACTTAAGTGTAATATAATTCGAAATTTTTCAAAACATGGCAGAGTAAAATCTCATCCATCCCAAAATTATCACTTTACAGGAAACGCCTACCAGTGAAAGTTCTCTTCTCTCTAATGCATCTTGGTTTGACTTAATAATGTCTTTCAATTCCCAACCTTGAGAGTTTGATAGCTCTTTCCTTGATTAGCCATACAATTGAACTTAAACTTTCTCAGTTTCAAATAACAAACACTTTTGTTTTTTAATTTTCCAACTAATGCACCTATTTCCTCACTGTTCTGAATGAGCCCCTCCCTTCAGGAGAATCTATTTTTACTTCTAACATCAACCAATCTTCTGTGAACTGAAACCAAAGACTTTCCATTTTTTTAAGCAAAGGAAATCCCGATTCTTCCAAACCAAAAGCAAATTAATGTTTTTCAATATTTACTCTCTTCCATTCTAAAACTCTTACAATGCAAATAAATTCCCATTATCACTCCAGCAGCTATTCTATCACACTTTTGGTTTAAAAACTATGGCACCAGAAAGACTGACAAGTTTATTATTAGCCCAATCAATGCACGTGGACCAATGCCCACTTGCCAGAAGAATTATGTACCTGAATTCCTAGGTGTCTCTGTTCTACAATACTACCTACGGCCCTACAATTAATTGTATAATTAATACAAAATGCAATATCTCACATTTATCCAAATTAAAATCCATCTGCCACTCTTCAGTCCATTGACCCAATTGATCAAGATCCCTTTGTAATCTTAGGTAAACTTTTTTACTGTTCGTATACCACCAATTTTGGTGTCATCTGCAAACTTACTAACCTCTTTCATTTTCATCAATAAATCATTTGGAGAAGTTATAGATATTGTTCACATTTTACATCACATATGTAGGACCATAAGGTAGGGTCATCTGAGTAACCAAGTGCTTTCCAGTTGTTCCTTTCCACAGTTTAAGTATGTACGAAACTAACCCAAGTGTGAGAATTATGTGGAGGACCTAGAAAATAGCACCATGCACGTACCTAATGACATTTGATTTTCTGCACTTACATGCTGCTATGTTTAAATCTCTTAAGAAAAATATATTCATAACTCCATTGTGAGTTGCCTGACACTTCCTCAGTCACACAGTGTCCAGGTGTTCCATTGTGAACTGTTGTCTGCACCTTATTCATCTATCACAGTACATCAGCCGGCATTTGCAAACAGAAAACAAAACAAGTTTACATTGTGGGTTTAATCTTTTATTAGCATCAAAAAAGGTGATCTCTACAATACTGGAGCAGGAAAGCTGACGTTTCGGGTCGAGACCCTTCTTCAGAAATGGGGGAGGGGAAGGGGATTCTGAAATAATTAGGGAGAGAGGGGGAGGCAGATAGAAGATGGATAAAGAGGAAGATAGGTTGAGAGGAGATAGACAGGTCAAAGAGGCGGGGTTAGAGCCAGTGAAAGTGAAGGTCGGTGGGTATTTAGGTGGGGGATGGGTCAGTCCAGGGAGGACAGACAGGTCAAGGAGGTGGGATGAGGTTACTGGGTAGGAGATGGGGGTGGGGCTTGAGGTGGGAGGAATGGTTAGGGAGGTGGGGACTAGCTGGGCTGGTTTTGGGATGCGGTAGGGGGAGGGGAGATTTTGAAACTTGTGAAATCCACATTGATACCATTGGGATGCAGGGTTCCCAAGCGAAATATGAGATGCTGTTCCTGCAGCTTTCGGGTGGCGTCATTGTGGCAATGCAGGAAGCCCAGGATGGACACGTCGTCCGAGGGGTGGTGGGGTGGGTGGGGCGCTGGGTGGGCGAGTTGAAATGGTTCACAACTGGGAGGTGTAGTTGTTTGTTGCGAACCGAGCGTAGGTGTTCCACAAAGCGGTCCCCAAGCCTCCGCTTGGTTTCCTCGATGTAGAGGAGGCCACAACGTGAACAGCGAACACAGTATACCACATTAGCAGATGTGCAGGTGAACATCTGTTTGATGTGGAAGGTCTTCTTGGGGCCTGGGATGGGGGTGAGGGAGGAGGTGTAGGGGCAGGTGTAGCAATTGCTTTGGTTGCAGGGAAAAGTGCCAGGGTGGTGGGTCTGGAGGTGAGCGTGGAGCGGACAAGGGAGTCACGAAGAGAGTGGTCCCTCCGGAAAGCAGATAAGCGTGGGGAGGGAAAAATGTTTTTGGTAGTGGAGTCAGATTGCAGATGGCGGAAATGTCAGAGGACGATGCGTTGGATTCGGAGGTTGGTGGGGTGGTACGTGAGGATGAGGGGGATTCTGTTTTCGTTATTATTGCGGTGAGAGGGTGTGGGGGATGAATTGCGGGAAATGCGGGAGACACGGTCGAGGGCATTTTCGATCACTGTGGAGGGGAAGTTGCAGTCCTTGAAAAATGAGGACATCTGGGATGTTCGGGAGTGGAATGCCTCATCTCGGGAGCAGATGCGGCAGAGGCGAAGGAATTGGGAATAGGGGATGGCCTTTTTACAGGAAAGTGGGTGGGAGGAGGTGTATTCTAGGTAGTTGTGGGAGTCGGTAGGCTTAAAATGGATATCGGTTTCCAGGTGGATGCCAGAGATGGAGACAGAGAGGTCCAGGAAGGAGAGAGAGGTATTAGAGATGGTCCAGGTAAACTTAAGGTTGGGGTGGAAGGTGTTAGTGAAGTGGATGAACTGTTCGAGCTCCTCGTGGGAGCACGAGGCGGCGCTGAAACAGTCATCAATATAAAGGAGGAAGAGATGGGGGATAGTACCAGTGTAGCTTTGGAAGAGGGATTGTTCCACGTATTATTCCACCTGCACATCTGCTAATGTGGTTTACTGTATCCACTGTTCCCGTTGTAGCCTCCTCTACATCGGGGAAACCAAGCGGAGGCTTGGGGACCGCTTTGCAGAACACCTACGCTCAGTTCGCAACAAACAACTACACATCCCAGTCGCGAACCATTTCAACTCCCCCTCCCATTCCTCAGACGACATGTCCATCTTGCGCCTCCTGCAGTGCCACAACGATGCCACCCGAAGGCTGCAGGAACGACATCTCATATTTCGCTTGGGAACCCTGCATCCCAATGGTATCAATGTGGACTTCACAAGTTTCAAAATCTCCCCTCCCCTGACCGCATCCCAAAACCAGCCCAGCTAGTCCCCACCTCCCTAACCATTCCTCCCACCTCAAGCCCCACCCCCATTTCCTACCCAGTAACCTCATCCTGCCTCCTTGACCTGTCCGTCCTCCCTGGATTGACCCATCCCCCACCTAAATCCCTACCTACATTCACCTTCACTGGCTCTAACCCCACCTCTTTGACCTGTCTGTCTCCTCTCCACCTATCTTCTCCTTTATCCATCTTCTATCCGCCTCCCCCTCCCTCCCTATTTATTTCAGAATCCCCTTCCCCTCCCCCATTTCTGAAGAAGGGTCTCAACCCGAAACGTCAGCTTTCCTGCTCCTCTGATGCTGCTTGGCCTGCTATGTTCATCCAGCCCCACAACGTTTTATCTCAGATTCTCCAGCATCGGCAGTTCCTACTATCTCTACAATACTGACCTGTTTTCATAAGTGCAGACTGATTTCTCTAGTATCCCAGTATATCTTAGATTTATTTCAGATCCAGAAAAGACTACAAAGCACTCAGAGAAAACATTTACTACAGTCATGCATGGTCAGGTTAATACTCACAGTAGTATATATGTATATCTATCTATCTATCTATCTATCTCTGGTAGATACAGAGTCTTAACATTTGATAGCAATCATGTCCTTTACACTCTGACATCTTATAGTTTGATATTTTTCAATGATGTTCCTCTGAAGATTCTAAGCTATGTTAAACTCTTTATTGCAGGTAGAATGTGCATGCTCCCTTACTGCCCACAATCAGAATGATTGTATGGAATGAGGCATGTCTTTTAAACAGCCAATCCCTATGTAGTGCAGAACTGAGGATAAATAACATTATGTGGAGACCTCTCTTGGAGCAAATTTCATGGAGTGGGGACTCTCTACTGGGGTAAATCCCATTGTGTGGCTACCCCTTTCCTGGGGAAAATCAGACTGCATGCCCCCCCCTTAACACCCGAACCCTTGTAGATCTTCAGCTTTTCCTTCAATTCCACAAATGAAGGTCTCTGAGTCTGCAGGTTTAATTTTGCTGTAATTACCATTCACCACAGTCTCTAATATAGACTAATGGTATCCCACAGGGATCTGTGTCAGGACCTCAGTTAATCACAATATTCATTCATGACTTGGATAATGACATAAAAGTCAAATATCCAAATTTGTTGACGACACGACATTGGGCAGCATTGTAGACAGCGTTGACGACAACATAAAATTACAACAGGATATTGTTAGATTTGGTGAATAGATAAAGCTGTGCAGTTAGATTTCAATACATGCAAGTGTGAGATTACCCATTTCAGACTGAAAGATGACAGATTAGGGTAACTTTAGAAGTCTTAAATTTAAATACAGTGGATGTCCAATGGGAGTTCAAGTGCAAAGCCCTTTAAAATGCCACGAATAGGTGCGGAAAATAGTCAAGAAGGCGAATGGAATACTGGCTTTCATATCTAAAGGGCTGGAGTATAGGGATGCAGATGTTATGATGCAGTCGTACAAAACCCAAGTTAGACCACCATTTAGAGTATTGCAAGCGGATCTGGGCACCACACCTTAGGAAGGATGTTATGGGCCTGAAGGGAGTTCGATGCAGGTTTACAAGATCGATACCTGGACTTGAGGAGTTAAGATTTGAGCAGGGATAATGCAAATTAGGCCTTTATTTTCTAGAATTTAGAAGGTTAAGGGATGATCTAATCAAGGTCTTTGGGATATTAACAGGGAAATACAGGACAGATAAAGGTAAACTATTTCTACTGGATGGGGATTCTAGAACCCGGGGCATGAGAATTAGGGTCAGATCATTCAGGAGAGATGTCAGAAAGCACTTTGACATGCAAAGATCAGTGGAGGTTTGGAACTCCCCTCCTCAAATGGCAGTCAATGCTACATCAAATGTTAAATTTAAATCTGAGATAGACAGTTTTGTTTATTAAGCAAAGGTATTAAGGGATATGGGCCCAAGGCAGGCAAATGGAGTTAGGCCACAGATCAGCCATAATTTTATTGAATGGTGGAGTAGGCCTATGGTGTTGAATGGCCTACTCTTGCTCCTATGTTACCATGTTCCTTCTTCTTATGTATGACTATAATGAAGTTTAAATAACTCTAAGTAAAAAATCACCTGTCATGATGCCTTCACTCTGAAATTCACCTTTCTGGACTTCCTCCCAGGTGTCTAAGATCCCAGTGTGGGACCCTCCCAAAAAGCGCAGGATCCCGGGGAGCAACCATCCCGAACTTCCCGTCCCTTTAGATAGCACTGGTCTTTCCTTACCTTAGAGTGTGTATTCCACTTATCTTATTCAGTGCAAACTTCTGTGGGTTTAAAGACGAAAGAGAGTTATTTACCCCTATGCTCGCCCAGAATTAATGCAAAATGGTACATACTCGATCTTATGTATGCAAGTGAGATAAGACGCAGATAATAAGTATATACTTCTGCAGATTGCATTCAATTCAGCCTGTTTTACAATCTCCAGCTTCCCAAGTAGGGATGCCTGTGGTTTTAAGGGTGGATCAGATGTCTTGACTTTGCAGTGAGGATCTTGCGGATGCTACCTATAGGTTGAGGTGGGATCGAGTGATCCCTGGTTTTGAGACCAGGAGCAGTGATGCCATGTAGCTATGAGGATGCACTTAGAGATTTTTTTCAATGGGTTAAGCATTGGAGAAGGAGATTTCCTGGCAACAATCGTGGGAGCAGAGGCATTCTGTGAGCTGTACATTACAGTTTACTGATAATGAAAGTGAAAGCATTGGAAGATTCAACAAGACCTTTCTCTGCTGTCTAGAGTTGATACTGGAATTGAAGATCCGAATGCAGACATAGCTAGGACTTAATGTAAGAACAGAAATGTTCCTAGAACTTCTTATAATGTTGGTGCCAGCACTGCCAACCTATTCTGGGATATTATATAAAATCCTACATTATGGTATTTGCTGGCACTGATCTTTCGCATTGACATTAGTTGATCTACTGATACCAAGAGGGAAAGAATGCCCATGATATCAGCATTCAGCAGAAGATAGGCTTAGCCTTGAATACACAGTAACGATTTATTGCAAACTACTTGATAGCTTGTGGCATTAGATCGATAATATATGGTTTTCCCTTGTGAGACATCAGAATGAAGTTAAGAATAAGCACACATTACCACTTTAGCTACATGCTGTTAACACTAAGAACAATTACTGAGAAAATGGTTAGGACTCACTGCACAACTCTGGAGAACACATGGAGAACAGTCCATAGCAAGTGCCTGAAGACTTGTCACCCTGTCCCAGGAATTAATCCTTGTACCCTAATAAGGAGAGCATACCTTATGACATAAGTTCAACCCTTTTGGGTCCTCTATTATATACAGGAATAACGACTTGCAATCAGACTGGGCCTAAATTCAGGAGGGGATATGTTTCTTGGACTGATGCTGGAAAGAGCAGCACATAACACGCTTGACATTATGGTATAATTAACATTCTCGATTTTAGGAGAATGCTCAGTTGGAAAGTGCACCAAAACCGGTGACAGACTGCCTGAAATTTGCAGAGGTGAATTTGAGGCATTGGAGAGAATGTACAAATCTCTAAACCCAACTCTTCACAGTCCCACTTGAGGCCGTGTTTGCAGATTGCATACCAGACTTATCAG
The DNA here is from genome assembly GCA_024137785.1 of Ginglymostoma cirratum. Lineage (NCBI taxonomy): Eukaryota > Metazoa > Chordata > Chondrichthyes > Orectolobiformes > Ginglymostomatidae > Ginglymostoma > Ginglymostoma cirratum. The sequence continues at coordinate 21,227,754 of JAHRHZ010000059.1, read as the reverse complement.
CCATTTCACAATCCATCGAAGCATCACCGGAGCAACATGTCCTCAATCCCAAGTGACTACCCATGGAAGGATGATAAACTGATTAAGTACCAACCTGATAAATGCCTGAAGTTTGTTTTTATCAAACACCTTGAAATATAATTTCTTAAGATGAAAAAAAAATCAAGTTTATAGTTTTTTTAATGCAAATGACAAACATTTCCACAGGTTAAAATGTGAACAATATTTTTAGCTTCTCCAAATGATTTCTTGATGCAAATGTAAGAGGCATGGTTAGTAAGTTTGCAGATGACACCAAATTTGGTGGTATATGAGCAGTAAAAAGGTTATCAAAGATTACAAAGGGATCTTGATCAATTGGGTCAATGGGTTGAAGAATGGCAGATGGAGCTTAATTTGGATAAATGCAAGGTATTGCATTTTGGCAAAATAAACAAGGGCAGGACTTATACAATTAATTGTAGGGCTTTGTATTGTATAACAGAGAGACCCAGGAGTTCAGGTACATAATTCTTTGAAATTTGAATCATAAAGAGACAGGGTGGTTAAGAAGATGTTTAGCATGCTTGCCTTCATTCTCTAAACTAGAGAGGATTCAGAAAAAAATTACAGAAAAATTCAGAAAAAAATGTGGCCTGGAATGGAAGGTTTGAGTTATAAAATTAGTCTGGACTATTTTCACTGGATCATAGGAGGTTTAGGGCTGACCTATAAGGTTTATAAAATCATGAGGGACATAGAAAAGGTGAATAGTGAAGGTCTTTTCCCTAGGGTGGGGGAGTCCAAAACTTTTTACGGTGAGAAGGGAAAGATTTAAAAAGGACATGACTTTTTAACACAGAGGGTGGTTAGTGTGTGGCGTGAACTTCCAGAGGAAGTGGTGGATGCAGGTACAGTTACAACATTTAAAAGACATTTGGATAAGTTCATGAATAGGAAATGTTTGGGGGAATATGGGCCAAATGTAGGCAATTGGGACTAATTCAGTTGGGGAACACAGTCAGCATGAGCTAGTTGATTTGAAGGGTCTGTTTGCATGCTGTATGACTCTGATTCTATTCCTAAACATCACTGAACACGAAGCAGGCAGCAACGAATGTGGGTATTGTCATTTCATAGTTTAGGAGTACACTAGTGGTGCCACTACCCAATAGAGGGAGCTGCGTGCAGCAGCTTGTATAACATTTAGGATTGCTTTTGAATCCATGGCTAATCTGTTGAAATTAATAACAAATGAAAATTGGGAGATTACGTCCTGTGGTGTTGCATTTTCTTTGTGTAGGATTTTGGGAAGCGAGGAATTCAATCACCGATTTTTATGGAAAATGCCGGAGTTTTAGCATTAAGTAGTTAGCCACTAAGATAAATGATAATCTCAGAAATCATGTGAAGTAAATTTAATCTAACTTGCTCAGTGAAAAATTGATCTCTTTACTCACTGGGCGGATCAGCTTCGAAATTACCTTTGCATTCCCCCCAGTTTCCTTAAAGGGTGATTAATTGCAGGGAGAAATAGTCATTGTGTTGCATTACTTACATCTTCTCTTTTGGTTAATGTGTAGCCATGGAGGAAAATAGTCAAGAGCTCTCTGTGATAATGCTTGCAAGCAACTCACAAAGAGGCAAAACGTGTCACTTGGGAGATTGGGTCATCCATCATCTGCTCTGCAAATGAGCTTGTTATGAAATTACATAGAGCTACGAAGAATCTGCAGCAGAGAAACAGGACACTGGACTGGACTGATCTATGCAACTAATGCTAAACACAAGCCTCCCCCAACTCAGCTTCTTCGAGCCTTATTATTTCTGCATTGCAACTGCAATTTTGTTGGAAAGAACACATGTAATACATTCTTCACCTGGTACAGATGTTTCCACCATTGATGTTTCTTTTATGCTTCAAATTGCAATATTCCTTCAAATTTTAGGGGATGCCAAATGTTTGAAATCGATGTTATGTAGCTGCGATGCTGTATAACTCAGAAAGGAATTTCTGAATAGACGGCACCCTTAGATTTTGTGTGGCCTGCGCAGGATTCATTTCAGACTAGTGCCCATCAGCATTAAAAGCCAGTAGCCTAGAATTGATCTCTTCCATCATGACAGTATAATATGTACTGAATGGCATAAGAGAGGCAAACCAGGGATGCTGGCTACAGACACAAGCATTTTCATTGCATATCATATTTAAATATAATGGAATAATCAACCCTGATGTGACAAAATTCATCTGCTGCTGCCAGAAATGTTTTTTTAACTTGTGGTTTAAGGTAATTAATGTAAGTAGAATACATTGCCTCCTAGCATTTCCAACAAAATCTATATTGCAGGGGTCAACAATGCAAAATAGTGGAGCACTGATGCAAAAAACTCAACATATTCTGAGGAGTCTTGCACTTAATTACTTCCTTACAAAGATGTGAAGGCATTATCAGATGGAATATTTCTATGGAAAGTTTAATTAAACAGTAACTACACTTCACAGAAGCTTCAATATTTAAATTCAGATATTTAGTTTTGTATCTCATAGAAGCACGGAAATACTATTCTGAAGAGTATGAAGAATCAATAATAAGATAATTGATAACCACTCACCTCATGTACACACAGATCCGTGCCATTTAATTTCATGGAAATATCTTGCAAACACCAAGAGATTACAGGAAACGTTATGAGCCCAACTCTATTACTGGATAAGGGAGATATTACATTATTAGGGGATAACTATCAAGGCAGATGAAATTTTGAGTGCTTTTAAATCTGCATTTAAACAGAGATGGAGACTACCCCCGGATTAAAATGTGGATGCTTAACAAAGTAAAATTTAAAAGGTTTAATGATAATAAAAGCAAAATACTGCAGAAGCTGGAAATTTGAAATTAAAAAAAAGCGGCGAATGCTGAAGAAACTCGGCAGGTTTGCTAGTATCTGTGGAGAGAGAAACAGAGTTAACGTTTCGAGTCCAAAGTTCTGAAGTGTCATTGGATTCAAAATGTTAGCTCTGTTTCTGACTCCACCAGTGCTGCCAGGCCTGCTGAGTTTCTCCAGCATTTTTTATTTTTATTTAGTTTAATGATAACAACTGCAGACAAACTAACCCGAAGAAGAAGTAAGACATAAGGAAAACAATTTTCCAGAGAATAAGGAAGGTGTCAATTTCAGTTAAAGAAAATTGAATAGAATGGGCAGATGAGGAATTGGAAGGTATACTACAGCTAGGTGTGTACATGTTAATAATGACTTTGACAGTAAGAATTACTTATGGATTTTGAGAACCTATAGGACCTAGTTTGGTGGATTCTCTATGATACCGCTGAGAGGTCTAATATATTTCACATATGGGCCATATACTTTTTTCTGGTTCCTACCATTGAAATTGCTAAATCCACTATCAGGATAGGCACTCACATATAAGTGTCCTCTCTCAGGCCAACATCCTCAATATTGAGCCACTGATTATGGTCAATTAGCCACATTGGGTGCGCTAACTTCCTAACACAAGGGTCCCAAAATGAACTTTCCACTTAGAGCTCCATCACTATAAGCAGTTACGAAGGAGGCAGAAAAAAATACTTTTAAGGACACCCCCAAAACCTTCCTGAAAATATATTTAACATCCCTACCGACTCTTGAGAATCTCTAGCCCAGGGCCACCCATTCGCAAAGGAGACAACCATTTCCATCGTCTCTGACAGGCCAAGTCACCCACTACCACCACCTGTAGCAGGCAAACTCAGGACCCATAATTCCAGACTGGGAGAAAGACACTTTCTATGCAGAGGGGATTTCCTGAGTAGGTGACTATTGATGCTGCCAGTGGCAAAACCTAACGACAACATCCATGTTTATCATCGCAGAAATAATTGCAAGCAGAATGTTTTCTTTTTGACTCAGTCTTGGAATGTAAGTGTTGCTGGTAAGACTTAGGAAATTTGCAGATGGCAATGGTTCAATTGATATTGTGAATGGATATTTTGAAAGTATCCATCCACTAATGTTGCACTCCATAAGATTTGTCAAGCAAAGTTTAAGATGAATACTGAATTAGTTGCTTTGCTTTGGAAGTAGGTAACAGTTGAAACCCAGCATAGGGTCTAATTCCTCTTAAAATCTCACCAGGAATCCAGTTTGACAAAATTGCTGTTTGCTTTGCTATTCACGAATTGATTGAAGGCACTGAGGGAACAACATCAAAGTTAATGATGGAACAAAGTTATGTGTGTAAGTTATGCTTTTACTTGAAAAAATAAGACTGCAGGTTAAACTAGATGCACCGCATGACTGATGTTCATAGAATCATAGAGTCCCTACACTGTGGAAGCAGGCCATTCAGCCCATTAAGTCCACACCGACCCTACAAAGAGCATTTCACCTAGATCTATCCCAACCTTGTAATCTTGCATTTCCCATGGCTAAACCACCTTGCCTGCTCATCCCTGGACACTATGGGCAGTTTAGCATGGCCAATCCACCTAACCTGGACATCTTTGGACTGTGGGAAGAAAGCGGAGCACCCAGGGGAAATCCACACAGACACGGGGAGAACGTGCAAACACCACACAGACAGCTACCTGAGGGTGGAATCGAATGCAGCTTGCTGGTGCTGTGAGGCAACAGTGCTAACCACGAAGCCACCGCTCTCTAATATGGGTAAATACAAGGTGATGCATTTGGGCTGGATAATTCCAGAGCCATATACAACATGGATGATTCTTCATTTAAGGCTCTGGAGCAGAGAAGGAGCCTAGAAGCTGTTGTTCATAAAATATTAGATGCCCATTCCCAGTTACAGGGTATTGGAATAGGCTGCTTGGCTGAGGACAAATGCAAAACTAGAGACGGCAATTGCACTAATGGTGAGAAAGTTGCAATAAAGTTGCTATTTTTACAAGATTAAAAAAAAATCATTCATAGGATGTGGATGTTGCTTGCTGGACCAACATGTATAGCTCGGCCCTAATTGCTCTTGAGAAGATGGTGGTGAGCTTCCTTCTTGAACTTCTGCAGTTCGTTTGGGGTATATACACCCACAATGCTGTTAGGGAGGCAGTTCCAAGATGTTAACTCAGTGACACTGAAGAAATGGCATTATGTTCCTCAGTCAGGATGGTGAGTGGCTTGGAGTGGAACTTGCAGGTGACGGTGTTCCCATGTATCTGCTGTCTTTGTCCCTCTAGATGGAAGTAGTCATGGGTTTGGAAGGTGCTGTTTGAGAAGCCTTGGTGAATTTCCACATGGTATCCTGTTAATGGCACATTTGCAGCGACTGAGCATCGGTGGTGGAGGGGGTGGATGTTTGTGGATGTGGTGCCAATTAAGTGGGCTGTTTTGTCCTGGATGGTGCCAGGTTTTGCATGTTGCTGCACCCATCCAGGCTTAGGAGTTTTGAGATAATGAAAAGTACCCAGAAGAAGGCCACCAGGATAACACTTGGGCCCTGATTTTCGTGTCCAGGTTGTGAACACAGAGTGAGGACAGCTCCTGGCCCCACAAACACAACCTGAGAAAACATGGTGGGATTTCTTGGGAGTTCGGCTGGAGACTGCTACCTGTAGCTGTCGGAAGTGTCTAAGGTCTTCCTTCCTTCATCAGACTCTACTGCAGTTTAATGACCGAAAAAAATCTCTTCAGTGGCTCCCCAATGTCATATGCTCCATTTGCCTCAGTTGTACCACATCATGCCCTCCATAACACCCAATGCCTCTACCCATCTGCTCGGGCCCTTCACAAATCCTATCTCAGTCTGTGTTCTTGTATTCATCACCCTGACTCTTTGTAACCCCTATGCCAACATAGTACCAAATCATGCCAACCTGTGCCCCTCTATCCACCACCATTTCCTTCCCACCTCCATGCGTCTATTCCAACTCATTGGCGATCAACCATAATGAAACGTCACGAGCCATACCAACATAAAATAATGTCATGTGTCTGTTGATGAAATTACTGTGTAAAAACACACCAATTTAAGAAAGAAATAACACATCGATCTTGATTCTTACTGAAAAAGACACATTTTGTTAAAATTTTTCATTTTACAATTCGCAAAAAAAAGGTGTGTTTGCAAATTGTCCTGATGAGTGCTAAATGAATAGTTCTGAAAAAATGTTTATCTTTTTCCAGCAACTCTCAAGTACTAAATGACTAGTTACGTTGATATTTCTTCAATTAATCTCTTAGGAAAATAAATAGTTGCATTCTAAGTTTGTTGACAGTTTTGACAGTTATTTGACAAATTGACAGTACTTTGAAAGCTATGAGAGATCCAAAGGGTTTATGCACCATTTAGGCAAAGTCAGGAATGCATTTAACAATCCCACAAAATACCTGATTCCCACCAAACCCTGCCCCGGGCATCCGACACCATTTCTCATCCTCAAAAGAAGTTGGTCTAGGGCCATAGTACAGAATTCTTGCATGCAGAGGATGCCTTTCAGCCAATGGTGCACCTACACATCCATAGAGGTACATCAGCTTTTCAAAGGAGTTTTCTGGTTTTCCATAATAAATTGATTGAATCAGAACTGCCCTCACTTGGTCTATTGTACACACTCTGCATCCTGGACAGCAGTGATGTGGGATTTAAATCGGCACTGCAGCTGTCTCTGTGAGGCACATGTGCATGAAGCCCACATATAACATCAGAAATGACATGTTTGGGAACCTGGGAAGCTGGACTTCATGGGGCTTCAATGACGGTCTTTGGAATAATAAAGGGAAATCAATACTACTTGGATGCCCTAATAGCACGTACGATTTGGATTCCAGTCCTGAAGCAAGCATATTCAGTTTGAAATGTTAATTCTGTTTCTCTGTCCACAGATGCTGCCAGATCTGCTGAGTTTCTCCAGAAATTTCTGTCTTCATTTCAGGTTTTACCTGTGTTTCAGCAAGCAACCATCAATGACTTCCCCACCCATCAAACCTTCACTGTCCCAGCAATCCACAAAGATATTTCTTGCATCTCGAATTCATTTTCTTTAGTCTTTCATGGGATGTGGATGTCACTGGAAAGGTTGGTATTCATGGCCATTGAGCTGTGTGCCTTACAAGGTCATTTTGGAGGGCAGTCAAGAATCAACCACGTTGATGAGAGTGTGAGCCCATTTTTAAGCTGACATACGAATGGTTTAGTGAAGGAGTATGGTAATGTCAGCGATAATGTCCTTTGGGCAAGAAATAAGCAGAGTCCTTTTCCACCCATTACGGTATTTGCTGCTGGACATTAACAATCCTCTGATAGAATTCAGAGAGGAGAAGGGAGCTTTCTCAATGTCCTGGCCCACAGTCATGACTCATGCAATTATACCAAAGCAAATTAACTGGTCGCTCATCTGTAATCTTTAGTGAATTGCATCTGTTACCAATGCACGATCCTTTCCTCCCATATCTGTTTGCACCCTGTTAGAACATATTGCACAGAATGCTTGGAATGCCGATGAATATGATGAAGATGCCTGACAGACAAGAAATATTTTTCTATTGGTAAGTGCTACAATTCCTGAGTTCCATAAAACTGTTTTACTCGCAGTTATTTCATGGCAGTTTCAGCCTTTCACCTAGAAATCAAATTTTAACCCTGCCCACCCAATGTCATAGGTGTGGTTAACATCCAAGGCATTTCTGCATTTGAGAAGCAAAACATACACTCTTGTAAATGTTGTAATCTTATGAATTGAATGTTGCTTTTGGTTATCTGTTATTGCTATCGGTGGTCTGGAAGTGCTTTTTCGAGTAGTGGAATGCATATTTAGAAGGCTACATTTTTTGTTAAATCGGTCCTTCGACAAGAAAAAATGTGCATGTTTATTAGCCAAAATATGTATATGATGAATATTGGTATTTGTATGGGAATACATGTTTCAGTCTGGTACACTGCAGTTAGATAATATGCAACCGATAGTTAATCTTTGCCAAATATCTGGTTTATATTTCACTTGTTTAAATGACCCACCTATCTATTTCAATCCAACTGACCCACAGGAGTTCCAGGTTTGCTATAATGCATTTTTTTTGGGCTTGATTGTTGCATGGCAACCTTTCAGTGTAATTTTTTTCATAAAGCTGATCAGTTCCTGTTTTTGCTTGGATTGTAGTAGTTTAAATGGCTGTCATGACTCAGAGGTCTGAAAACAGAGACAAGATTTATTTTATCCATTCATGGGATGTGGATGTCATTAGCAAGGCTAGCACTGATTGTCCTTGAGAAGGTGAAATTCTGCAGTCCATGTTGTGTAGATACCACTGCAGTGCTGTTATGCAGGAAGCTCTAGAATTTAGACCCAGCAGCAACGAAGAAGCAATGATATATTTCCAAGTCAAGATGCCTCCTGTCATAAGCCTACTGTCGTTGTCCTTCTAGATGGTGGAAGTTGCGGGTTTGGAATCACAAAGGATTTTCTGTGGTGCCTCTTGTAGACGTACACACTGTGCTCCCTTATTTACGATGGATTGAGCTGCTTTGTCGTGGGTAATGTAAGCTTTTTGAGCATTGTCAGACCTCCATTCGTTGAGATAAATGGAGAGTATTCTATCAAACTCCTGATTTCTCCTTTGTAGATGGTGGACAGGCTTTGGGGAGTCAGGAGGAGAGTCACTCTTTGCAAAAAACTGAGGCTTGAACCTGAGATGACGAGGCATAGAGCTGGATGAACACAGCAGGCCAAGCAGCATCAGGGGAGCAGGAAAGCTGACATTTCGGGTTGAGACCCTTCTTCAGAAATGGGGGAGGGGAAGGGGATTCTGAAACAAATAGGGAGAGAGGGGGATAATATCCATAGAAGATGGATAAAGGAGAAGATAGGTGGAGAGGAGACAGACAGGTCAAAGAGGTGAGGATGGAATCACTAAAGGTGAGTGTAGGTGGGGAGTTAGGGAGAGGATAGGTCAGTCCAGGGAGGACGGACAGCTCAAGGAGGCGGGATGAAGCTAGTAGGTAGGAGACGGGGGTGGGTCTTGAGATGGGATGAGTGAATAGGTGGGAGGAAGAACAGGTTAGGGAGGCGGGGACAAGCTGGGCTGGTTTTGGGATGCGGTCGGGGGATGGGAGGTTTTGAAGCTTGTGAAGTCCACATTGATACCATTGGGCTGCAGGGTTCCCAAGCAAAATATGAGGTACTGTTCCTGCAACCTTCGGGTGGCATTGTTGTGGCACTGCAGGAGGCCCAGGACGGACATGTCATCCAAGGAGTGGGAGGGGCAGTTGGAATGGTTCGTGGCCGGGAGGTGCAGTTGTTTGTTGCGAACCGAGCGTAGGTGTTCCACAAAGCGATCCCCAAGCCTCCGCTTGGTTTCCCTGATGTAGAGGAGGCCACAACGAGAACAGCGGATACAGTATACCACGTTAGCAGATGTGCAGGTGAACATCTGTTTGATGTGGAAGGTCTTCTTGGGGCCTGGGATGGGGGTGAAGGGGGGCGGTGTAGGGGCAGGTGTAGCACTTCCTGCAGTTGCAGGGAAAAGTGCCGGGGGCGGTGGGGTTGGAGGGGAGTGTGGAGCAGACAAGGGAGTCACGGAGAGAGTGGTCCCTCCGGAAAGCAGATAAGGGTGGGGAGGGAAAAATGTCTTTGCTGGTGGAGTCAGATTGCAGGTTGTGGAAGTGTTGGAGGATGATGCGTTGGATCTGGAGGTTGGTGGGGTGGTACGTGAGGACGAGGGGGATTCTGTTTTGGTTGTTATTGCAGGGAGGGGGTGTGGGGGATGAGTTGTGGGAAATGCGAGAGACACGGTGTAGGATGCTTTTGACCACTGTGGAGGGGAAATTGCGGTCCTTGAAAAACGAGGACATCTGGGATATCCAGGAGTGGAACGCCTCATCTCGGGAGCAGATGTGGTGGAGGCGAAGGAATAGGGAATAGGGGATGGCCTTTTTGCAGGAAGGTGGGTGAGAGGAGGTGTATTCTAAGTAACTGTGGGAGTTGGTAGACTTGAAATGGATATTGGTTTCCAGGTGGTTGCCAGAGATAGAAACAGAGAGGTCCAGGAAGGAGAGGTATTGGAGATGGTCCAGGTGAACTTAAGGTTGGGTTGGAAGGTGTTAGGTCCACATTGATACCATTGGGCTGCAGGCTTCCCAAGCGAAATATGAGGTGCTTCACCAGCTTCAAAATCTCCCCTCCCTCGACCACATTCCAAAACCAGCCCAACTTGTCCCTGCCTCCCTAACCTGTCCTTCCTCCCACATATTCACTCATCCCACCTCAAGTCCCACCCCCATCTCCGACCTACCAGCCTCATCCCGCCTCCTTGACCTGTCCGTTCTCCCTGGACAGACCTATCCCCTCCGTAACTCACCACCAACTCTCACCTTTACTGGCTCCATCCCTACCTCTTTGACCTGTCTGTGTCCTCTCCACCTATCTTCTCCTTTATCCATCTTCTGTCCGCCTCCCCCTTCTCCCTATTTGTTTCATAATCCCCTTCCCCTCCCCCATTTCTGAAGAAGAGTCTAGGCCCGAAACGTCAAGCTTTCCTGCTCCTCTGATGCTGCTTGGCCTGCTGTGTTCATCCAGCTCTACACCTTGTTACCTCAGATTCTCCAGCATCGGCAGTTCCCACTATCTCTGAGCCTTGGACCTACAGTTTTTGTGGCTGGTCCGATTAAGTTTCCAGTTGTTCCCTCAAGGGGTTGCTGGCCAGAAGTTCAATGGTCCTAATGGTGTTGAACGTCTATGTAACAAGTTTAAATTTTCTCTCATAGAGGTGGTCATTTACTGATACTTGTGTGGTCCATGTGTTCATTGGCTCTATTTCTTCCATGTACAATGCTGTTTTTGCTTTTAGCGAAGTTGGACCTATATCTGCCCAAATTTCTAGTCAGTCTACAGTCCAGATGAGAATTATGTTCAGTGAATAATTGACCTGTTACCATGTGAAAGGTGAGCAGCCATTTTTAAGGTGCAATTTTACATTGAGTGATGGCATATTGTGAGGCGTAAGCATTTAAAAAAATACTGTGAATGATCTATTGTACTGATTGTTATTTGTCTGCTTGCTATATTTTGAATGTTATATTTTAAATGCATTGCAACCTGTCCTAATTTTATTCTTTATTCATTGATGGCGTGAGGGCATCACTGACTAGGCCAGCATTTATTGCCCATCCTTAATTGCCCAGAGGGCGATTACGAGACAACTGCATTGCTGTGGGTCTGGTGTCACATGTAGGTCAGAACAGGCAAGGATGGCAGTTTCCTTTCCTAAAGGACATTAGTGAACCAGATGGGCTTTTCCGACAATCGACAATGGATTCATGACTTAATTCCAGATATTTTTACTGAATTCGCTCATGAAAGGTGTGGAGGATCATCTTGTAAAGTGTTACATTCTAAACTGGAGCTCACTGAGCAAGAATTCTACATTCATTTCCAATATATTTTACCTAAATACTGGATAGTTAATGACATGTACCCAGTTCATAAAGCATACGAGAACTCTTTGTGGGAAATGGTGGGTGATGCTAAACCTGAGCGGAGCATAAGACTCACAAAATATACAACTACCTTACCAGATGTTAGCAGTATTGTCTAATTTTGTGAGCAATGACTTCCTATATGTCTGGTGAACATGGGAGAACGAAAATTGCGTAGACGCTGTCGTGCACTGAAAACAAATATTTACAAATAACAGGGGCACAATATCACAGGACTTCCCAAATTTTTGTCACCATGCCCAGTGGGGTTGTGAGATGAGATTTTGGAGTCAGGATGGTCACTGTGGAACTCAAATTCCATGCGAACAGCTGTGAGACTCTGTGTTATTGCAGATAGTGGACCTGGCCTAATGAATTGATCATTGTGGCTTTACTGCTGCTGTAAAAATAGCCTGTGAAAAAGTAGGTGTCTTTAAAAAAGACTCTACAGTTTAAATATTTGTTTATGATGTTTGACCTCGCCCAACTATTTCTCCCAAAAAGCTACCCCCCCCCCCCCAATGACTCTTATACCCGTCTAGAGTTTGGGGCAGTAAAGTGGGGTCACACAAAGATAAGACTTTGGAAACACAGCAATACAAGATTAAAAACAGCTGTTTAACAATATAGAATGTAAGTTTTACTGAAAATCAATACATTTTATGGAAGATTTTCACCTTGCAGTGTCAGGAAAATTTGAAAGGTTGATGATTTAAAAGGGAAAACCAACATTTATACTGCATGAGAAAAGAGTGCTGATTGGTTGGCCACTGGACTCTGATTGGTAGAGGTGTTGATGTGAAGAATGCTCCAGTTACTATTTCCCCTTGATTTGACATTCTTGTGAATTGTCCTGATGAGTGCAAGGTAAAAACCTTTGTCAAAATGTGTCTTTGTTTCAATATCACTGTAGGATTTGTTAAAAATGGAGAAAAGAATTAATCTGGAGCAGTATATTCAGATGAGATCTTTCTTATACGTGGTTAGAGAACTTATGAAGAAAATTTATCGGGAAAGAAAATTGCAAAAATAGGTCAATGATGTAGACAATGATGTAGTGTGTCACATGAACAAATGGGCAAGACATCAAAATAGCAGGTACCAAAAGGACAAGGTTGGAAACTGCAAGAAGGAAGCCAAAACGATGTCGGAATAGATAAATCAGAAATGCTGAAATGCAAATTAGAGTTCCAGTGGGACAGGGAAGTTATAGAATGAAGATGCTGGAGAAACATATGTGAGGAATTGACTGTGAATGAAGGCTTGTGAATGAATTGGAAGGCTATTCCTTTAGCTACAGAACTAGAGTTAAGTTCTGTTATTGGGAGCTCTGAAATCAAATCCTCACTTTCACTTCAGTTTTCCGTTGGAGCAGATTGATTAAAGCTTTTGCGGAGTTTGAGAAAAGATTCCAACCTGGTACGTCAGGGAAGGAATTAATATTGACTGTGCACGGAGACGCCTACATGGTTAACTCTTTCAATGATCAAATCTTGCCAACTGTACCCTTATTTCCCCTCTGGTATCCCCGATTCAGCTGTCCCTCTGGAGTGTCAATGGTAACTATGTTGTACTGTCTTTTGGACATGAGATCATGTGAATGTAAATGTTTCTATGACACTACTTTGCAGAAGAACATTAAAATTCTGACCAGAGTCCTGGACAATATTTATCCCACAGACATTGCAAACATATTATCTGATACATTGTCACATCAATCACACTTCGGTTCTCTGTTGACCGTAAAACATTTTGAAATGTCCACTGGTTGTGAAAGGCACTATATAAATGCAAATGTTTACTTTCTTTTAACCAGGTTATGAGCAAGCAAACAGAAATCTTAGTTTACTCCATGTATAATGTTAAACAAACCTTTTCTTTTGTGGTAAAAATCAATGAACCTAATAACTCTGGGTCTATTTAAGAAAACAAAGCACTTAAGGCACAGTGTTTCAGGTTGCTATTAAGGATGCCACTATTTGTAGATTTAATCACCTGGATACCATATGTTGCAACATATTTTCTCAGAAGCTAATCTGTGAGGCAAACAGTACCTGTAGGGTGTAACAGTCTGGTAGTTAAGGATGAATAATTTGGCATCCAAACCAAACTGTTTCAAAATACAACATCAGAAACTGCAAGGAAAATAGATTTAATTAACTTAAGTGCTAAATATATATAACTTGGCCTTGATGCATTCGTTTCCTGCAATGGGTCAGCAGTAAAGTGGCACAATGGCTTATTTGTTACCATTGTTCAAACTAGTGTTTAACTGACCAGTTAAACAAAATGCACCATTCATTAACTTTGGTTGTCCTGGACAATGGTAACATTTTACTTTTACAAATGTTTCTTCAGATTGTTTGCCAGTTTACAAAACAATGTAAGATAATGAAAGATGTTTATGTTAGTGCATCTTGAAATTTACAACCATTTCAGGAATTACAAAAGAGTGTCTCACTGTTTTCTGTTTAAGTTGTTAATATCACATTTTTTTGTCCGGCTTGTTTCACTATCCTTTTGAAATCACACATATCTGCTGCCGCGTCCAATCTTTTCTCACTTTGGCATCACTGCTAACTTTGGAAATTTGGCCAGTTTGAAATAACATCTGACAATGACAGTTTCACAATTCTTAGCAGCTGCTTCAACGCTAAGTCTGTTATGTGCGATATTAACTCACTGCAGGCAAGTGAGCTCATTCACAAGGGAGCCAAAAGAAACACTGGGGAGGGAGGGCAATCTCAAAAACATAGGAAACACAGGGGCAGGAGAAGACGATTTAGCCCCTCGAGCTTGTTTTGCCATTGAAAGAGACCATGGCTGATCTCTGGCCTAACGCCATATGCCTGCCCTTGGCCTATATAACCTTAATACCTTTGCTTAACAAAAATTCATCCATCTCAGATTTAAAACTAACAACTGATCTAGCATCAACTGACATCTGTGGAAAAGAGTTCCAAACATCTACCACACTTTGTGTGTAGGGGTACTTCTTAACATGTCTCCTGAATGGTCAGGCCCTAATTCTCAGACTATTCACCCAATTTCTAGAATTGTCAACAATGGAAATAGTTTATCCTTGTCCACCCTCTCTTTTCCTGTGTATACCTTGAAGACTTTGATCAGAACACCCCTTAATCTTCTAAGTTCGAGAGAAAATGAGTTTGTCATATATGATCTCTCCTCATAACTTAAGCCTGCAGTCGTCATACAACCATAGAAGCCCACAGTGTTGAAACAGGCCATTTGGCACAACAAGTCCACACTGACCCTCCGAAGGATATCCCACCCGGACCTGTCCCTCTAAATCTGCAGTCCAGGTCCCATTCTTGTAAACCCACGCTGTGGTCCCTTCAAGGCCAATATATCCTTCCTAAGATGTAGTGCCCAGATCTATTCTCAGTACTCCAAGGAGGACCCAACTGGGCTTTTGCATAACTGCAGAATAACTTCTGTGTCCTAATTCTCCAGCCCGCTAGTTATGAAGACCAGCATTTCGTGAGCTTTCTTGATTACTTTCTGTCCCTGTTCACAGCATTTTAAAGATCTATGTACCTGATATCCCCAAATTTCTTTGGACACCCACCTTATTTAACTTCATGCTATCAAGAGAGTACTCTGATCTATCCTTTCTCAGCAAACTCCGTGAAGGTCAGTACTATTAACATGAACATTTGGGAAGATGATGCCTCATGGTGACAAAAGTGACATTTCAACATCCAAAATGGCGTCAAGACTTTGCAATCAACAAGTGCTCCCACTGAGAGATGTGCAGACTAGGGTGGTTTGGCCAATGCTAAACTGCCCATAGTGTCCAGGGATGCGCAGGCTAAGTGGGTTAGCCATGGGAAATGTAGGGTTACAAGGATTGGATTGGGGCAGTGGGACTGGGTGGGATGTTCTTCGGAGAGTCGGTGTTCACTCGATGGGCCGAATGGACTGCTTCCACACTGTACGATTTTTATGAGAGAGAACTGTGGGAAACATCAGAAAGAAGGTGGCCACTCGAGCTATCAATCCACCTCCAGTCCGCAGTCCTCACTGAGGGAAAGTGTGCAGGCTAAGATATGGCTTTATAAGTCATCTGTGAACCCACAGGAAACACTGTCACCTTACCTCCATTCATCTATCCTTCAGGAATAAGCATCCTTGACTGAGGGATTACCAACAATGTGCTGCAGACAGAGTAAATTTGCAATTGTTATATTTCAGCTAAACAATACCTCATGTATGCATTCCCCTTCAATCCAGGAACTGCAATCCCCATAACGAGAAACACTGTTTTTTGGTTTAAAGGACATCAACATTGCCCAAAGCACCAACTCACCAGATAGATAGGTGGTCCATTTTGCTTTTATATTACATTACAATGTTAGATTTTTTTCCACGTAAATTATTTTACTGAGCCAAGTATTGCAAACTTGAATTTGGATGAGTTAGACAAATATATATTTAGGATTAGAATTTAGAAGTAGGTTTTCATTGTTACATGTACTCAAGTACAGAAGTACAGGAGTAGAGTGAAAAGTGCACAATGTGACCATTTTAGGTACAAAGTATCTTGGTACAGAAACTTAGGTACTAAAATAGATCAGGCACAAAAATAGAGAAATAAAGAAAAAAGCTAAAAGTTCTACATTAAGTTCTTCATAGTATAAAATGAGGAAAATAAAGAAAGACAGTTCAAAGGTAGACATTACCATCTGCTGGAGCGTGTAGTCTCTCCACACTTTACTCAGGTCGTCTCAACCTCTCCAGCGCTGGGCTGACCCCAAGAGAGTTTGTAAGCTGTTGACTACCATCACTGACATGCTAACGCACCGGGCCCCAGTCCACCAACTGCTTATTTTATATATGCAGTGACACATCTGGAGAGGGGATGATTGTGGGGAGGGATAGCTCTGCTGAAGTTATCTGCTGGAGAGGAAGCTGCATCAGGGCATGGTTACGAGACCATAAGACCATAAGACATTGGAGCAGAAATTAGGCCATTGGGCTCATCGAGTCTGTTCCGCCATTCAATCATGGCTGATAAGTTCCTCAACCCCATTCTCCCGCTTTCTCCCCATAACCCTTGATCCCCTTGACAATCAAGAACCTATCTATCTCAGTCTTAAATGCACTCAATGACCTGGCCTCCACAGCCTTCTGTGGCAGTGAATTCCATAGATTCACCACTCTCTGGCTGAAGAAGTTTCTCCTTATCTCCGTTCTAAAAGGTCTTCCCTTTATTCGAAGGCTGTGCCCTTGGGTCCTAGTCTCTCCTACCAATAGAAGCATCTTCCCAACATCCACTCAATCCAGGCCATTTAGTATACTATAAGTTTCAATTAGATGCCCCCTCATCCTTCTAAACTCCAAGGAGTATAGCCCTAGAGTCCTCAAACATTCCTCATATGTTAAGCTTTTCATTCCTGAGACCATTCTCGTGAACTTCCTCTGAACCCGTTCCAGGGCCAGTACATCTTTCCTGAGACATGAGGCCCAGAACTGCACTCAATAAGCAAGCTGAAAATTGGGGCAGAATCCATTTACTCCAGATCCCTGGTTTTCTCTTGGTGAGTGCACATTTCCGAGGGTGGCAGTGCAGGACCTTGCTGCATGAGCCCCCTTTAGCACTTATATCACTGAACAATGTGCTGGGTGTGGTGAGGTGATGAGATCTGCTGGAAACTCAAAGTAGTTGGAGAGAGCCAGCGGGTGGCAAAGGGATGGTCCAAAATACTTAGGAAGGACACTCATTTCATGGCAGTCAGTTGCATAATGTTTGAGTTTAAGAAAAATATTTTTCACTGGGAAGTCTATGGTCAGACTGGCTGGAACTTGTATGTAGCAACCAACCAGCTCAACTGTTTCCTCAAAAAAATAAATTGGACAAGACAGCTCGGTTGTGCACATGCTAGCACAGGTGTTTACCTTGTTCAACTTGTTTCACCTGAAGAATTCTGATGGGTCAAGGTACAACAGCTAACAGCCCCACTCTACCCTGGCCACAGCGATGAACCAGGTTCAAGGGCATTTGAGTCCAATTGTTGCAAATTTGCCATTTGTCAGAGGCAAGACTGCTTTCTCTTTTACTATTTTCAATCGAGCAAATGATCAAATTAGATCAAAATTGAGGTTGACAGCCCTAACGGGCATTGTAACGAATCCAAAATTTTAACGAATATTTACAAATGTTAAATTGAAGTGTAATCTTGGGACGGTATTAATGTACCCAATACCTGTAGTGCTGGTGGTCTCTGAAGACCTGTAGCAAACCAGTGGATATCACATTCTCCAGCATCAAGGACTCTATGGTGTAGATACTCTATATTTGCAATCCCTTTGCTGATGGCCGAAAAGCCCTCCCTCCAGCATCAGCAGTTCCTACTATCTCAATGGTGTGGATTTAATCACGAAAGAGATGCAAGCAGTTGGGTGCAATGACCCTCTCCATGGCCCCGTTGACTGGATTTGTTCATAAGCATCCTTGGCCAAGCAGGCAAAAATAAAACAAAGAACTGCGGTTGCTGCAAAACAGAAATTTCTGAAGAAATTCAGCAGGCTTGGCAGCCTCTGTGGAGCGAAAAACAAGGGTTAACGTTTGATGTCCAGTGACCCTTCTTCATAACTGATAGTAGCTAGGAAAAGGTGGTATATATGCTGAAGTCAGGGGTTGGGTAGGGAGAAATTGCAAATGGATCTGACCTAATAAACTTCCTAATAATTCACAGAAGATCATAGAATCCCTACAGTGTGGAAACAGGCCTCTTGGCCCAACAAGTCCACACTGACTCTTGGAGCATCCTACCCAGACCCATATAACCCACCTAACCTACACACTCCTGAACATTGTGGTCAATTTAGCATGGCCAATCCACCTAGCCTGCACATCTTTGGACTGTGGGAGGAAACCAGAGCACCTGAGGAAACCCACACAGACACAGGGGGAGAATGTGCAAACCCCACACAGACAATTGCCTGAGGGTGGAATTGAACTCAGGGCCCTGGTGCTGTGAGGCAGCAGTGCTAACCACTGAGCCACCGTGCCACCCTAAATTCTAATAGTAATTCCAATAATTCTAATAATCCTAATAATTTCTCCGGGTAAGCCTGCACTTACTGCTTATTTGGACAGTAAAAATAATTACCATCATAACTCACTTCTTGAGAATGAAGTGAGAATTTGGCAAAAGAAAATGCAACCTCCAGATCAACTGAAGTAATGAGTAAAGCTTCACCCAGAGCTACATCTGGAAGAGTCTCTTCTGATCTCTTCGCCCCATAACAGGAAGGATGTGGAAGCATCGGAAAAGGTGCAGAGGAGATTTACCAGGATGTTGCCTGGTCTGGAGCGAAGGTCTTATGAGGAAAGACTGAGGGACTTGGGTCTGTTCTCATTGGAGAGAAGACGGCTAAGAGGGGATTTAATAGAGACCTACAAAATGATCAGAGGATTAGATAGGGTGGACAGTGAGAGTCTTTTTCCTAGGATGATGACATCGGCTAGTACGAGGGGGCATAGCTGCAAATTGAGGGGTGATAGATTTAAGACAGATGTCAGAGGCAGGTTCTTTACTCAGAGAGTGGTAAGGGTGTGGAATGCCCTGCCTGCCAATGTAGTTAACTCAGCCACATTAGGGGCATTTAAACAGTCCTTGGATAAGCATATGGATGATGATGGGATAGTGTAGGGGGATGGGCTTAGATTAGTTCACAGGGCGGTGCAACATCGAGGGCCGAAGGGCCTGTTCTGCGCTGTATTGTTCTATGTTCTATGTTCTATGTTCTATGAACGATGGCTGAGGACTGAGGTGAGAAAAATGATGAACACAAACAAGATCTGCAGTCGCAAAAATTGTTTTCTAAACTCTTGAGAATTGCGGAAACTTCGAACCTAAATTGACTGAAGCTGACAGTGTTGCACTTTTTAAATCTCGGCAGTAATGATGCAGAGTGTGTTAGCAAGGTGAAAAACAGGAAAGACAGACCTCATTTTGCCAAATGCAAATTGGGCTCAGCAGGCAGAACAGAGCAGATGAGTTTTAATGACAGGGATCACAGGGGCAATGACTTGAAATCAGTTTCGTGGCTGATTGCAATTCTTGCACTACCTGTGCACAGCTAATGTCCTGAAATAGTCAGATGAGTGCACCTCCTTATTGTATTCATCATCATTGGAAGTGGTGAAGAATGTGAGCCCTGAGCATTTAGCCTCGAGGCCCCCAAGGTGCATGCTGCAAGAGAGTAAAGAGTAAGCATGGCTGGAAAAATACCTGTTGTGTTGAGATAGTTAGGGATCGAACAACACAATGGCAGCTGGAGAGGTCTTGAAAGGGGTTGACATGGCACTGCACTGAGGAAGATGAGGAGAGTTAAAAACACAATTGATAATGCTAGCTGTATAGCTATCTGGCTGTGTTACAGATCGCTCCAGGATGCTGAACTGCTGTGGTAACGTGTACTTTTATGCCTGTATAAAGCTATATTATCTCAGATTCTCCAGCATCGGCAGTTCCTACTATCTCTCAAGCTATAGATAACAATGATAGAGGCCCCAACTTATGCCAGACTATGATGTGGAGGTGCCGGTGTTGACCTGGGCTGGACAAGGTCAGAAATCACACAACACCAGGTTGTAGTCCAACAGGTTTATTTGAAATCACAAACTTTCAAAGCACTGCTCCTTTGTCAGGTGAAGTGAGAAAGACACAGACAGAACACAGAATTTATAAGTAAAAGATCAAAGGGTCACACCACTGATGAGGATGTATTAAACAAACATAAGATGCTGTTAAAACATTAATTAGTTAGAAGGTTTTAATTGATTAATATGTGTATGTAAATCCTTTAATTTCTTTCAAGTCACTGCCCTGCAAGAACTGAAGGTTTTATCACTGTAAAGAAACGACATTTTAGGTCAGACAATGCGTGTTAGATGTAAGGCTTTGGCTAGAATCTGTTTGCGTTTTGGTTTGGAGCCAGACTGGTTTTATTTCTAAAGTAGGAATTTATAAAACGCCACATTGACTGAT
>JAHRHZ010000059.1:21160166-21205166 GCA_024137785.1 Ginglymostoma cirratum | reverse complement strand
CGCATCTTGTAGATGGTGCAAACCACTGCCACGAAGCATTGTTGGTGAAGTGAGTGCATAATGAAAATGGTTGATGGCATGCCAATCACAAAAGCTGCTTTGTCTTGGACAATGTTGAGTTTCTTAAATGCTGTTAGAGTTGCACCCATCCAGGCAAGGGAGGGGTATTACTTCAGGGCAGTTTAAAGGTCAGAAATGAGCCTGTTCAATTCTACCAGCCACATAGTCTCATCGAGTCATAAAGGTGTACAGCATGGAAACGGACCCTTCAGTCCAACTCATCCACACCAACCCGATATTCTAAATTAATCTAGTTCCATTTGCCAGCATTTGGCCCACATCTATCTAACCCCTTCCTATTCATATACCCATCCAGATGCCTTTTAAGTGTTATAGCTGTACCAGCCTTTACCACTTCCTCTGACATTTCATTCCATACTTGCACCACCCTCCATGTGAAAAAACTGTCCTGTACGTCCCTTTTATACCTTTCCTCTCTCACCTTAACCTATGCCCTCTAGTTTTGGACTCTCCCACCCTGGGGAAAAGACCTTGACTGTTCACTCTATCCATGACCTTCATGATTTAAGGTTACCACTGAGCCTCCAATGCTCCAAGGAAAATAACCCCAGCCTATTCAGCCTCTCCCTATAGCTCAAACCTTCCAACCCTGGGAACATCCTGACTTGATTCCCTAGGTCAGTTATTTTGAGCTAATCTTCCTTTCATTAGAACTGTAACAAGATAGTGCCCGGAGATCACAGAATCACAGAACTGTGTTGGCACAAACAGGCCATTCGGCCTACTGTACCTGCACTGATTCTATTACCTAGTACCAACTTCCTGCATTTTCACCATCTCCATGCACACCATTTCTATTCAAATAATCATCCAATGCCCTCTTAGATGCCTCAATTGAAAGTGCCTCCACCATATTTCCCAGTAAGTGCTTTCCAGACCCTAATTACTTGCTGTGTGAAGAAGTTTTTTTTCACATCACCCTTACTTTGATTTCACATCACTTTAAGAAGTGATCTAATTGAAACAGAGCATCAGTAAGGAACTTGCCAAGATGCTGACAAAGTAACTCCTCTGGCTGGAGAATCTAGAATAAGGGGTCAGTCATTTGGGATTGAGACGAGAAAGAACCCCCTCATCCGAAGCAATGTGAATCTTTGGAATTCTTTACCGTAGAAAGCAGTGAATGCTCAGTTATTGATTATGATCAAGGTAAGGATTGATCAATTTGGGGTACCCGGGGGAATAAGGGATGGAAAATTAGTCCTGGAATAATTGAGGAAGCTGATGAATTATGATCTTTTTAAATTGAGCAAATAGCCAATTCAAACTTCTATTTCTGATGTTCTTGCGTAACCTTAGACTTTGATGCAACCTATTAGCTCTCGACTGGGGTATTTTTAGGCTGAACTCAATCCATTTCACGTCTAACTACATTCTCACAGCAGGTTTGTTGCAAAAATTCTGCTCATGATAATCTGGGCACGACCCCCTTTTCATCCTTTTTACATTCTTCCTGACAGCTCTGCTTACTGACTTTGCTTCATATTAATTTATTTGCCTGCAATTTTATCTGCATTACTGACTGACAATCAAGCTGATCATTCCTTCCATCAGCTTCAATTATGAGGTATTGTAATTCTACCTCTCTCAGTGAGGACTTCTGCATCTCTGTCTGCAAGTGGCACTCACAATCAAGCCTTTCATTTGTCTTCCTTACAGCAATTTTGGAATCCTTAAACAAGCCAGGGAAATGCTCAGTCATGTGATTTATACAACAAAGGAAAGATACTGGCTTGGCACAGCTGGTGCCCATGCTAATTCTGCTTAATGTCGGTGTCTTTAGATTTGCGAAAGGGACTTTGTATGCATTTAGTGTGCTATATCCTTGACTTTTTTAAAAATAGTTTTCCATTCTGCTTTTCCTCTTTTGTATGTGCTTGAAGGTCAAATGTCTGACACTTGCACAGATTCATGGTTATGAGTGCTTGAGAGAAACATATAAAAAGTTAATGTGTTGAACACAACGGTGAGATGTTATTTTACAATTCATGTTGATAAATAAACCATGCAGCATACAAAAGTAGTCAGAAAACAGCCTGGAGAGAAGGTGTTGAAGAAAGAAAGACCTTGCAACTATAAAGTGGCCCTCATAGCCTCACAATGTCATAGAGTCGTAGAGATGTACAACACAGAAAAGTACCCTTCGGTCCAACTTGCCCACACCAACCAGACATCCTAAATTAATCTAGTCCCATTTGCCAGCATTTGGCCCATGTCCCTCTAAACCCTTCCAGTTCAAATATCCATCCAGATGCCTTTTAAATGTTGTAATTGTACCAGCCTCCACCACTTCCTCTGGCAGTTTATTCCATACACGCACCACCCTCTGTGAGAAAAAACTGTCCCGTAGGTCCCTTTTATACCTTTCCCCTCTCATCTTCAACATATGCCCTCTGGTTTTGGACTCCCACACCCTGGGGAAAAGATTATACACCCTATCCACGCCCTTCATGATTTTATAAACTTTTAAATGCTTCCCAGCCAAATTAAGCACTTCAGAATTAGAAGCAAAATTATAAATTAGGAACAGGTCATTCAGCCTCTTGAGCCTGTTCCACCTTGAGATAAGATCTGGCTGGGCTAATCATGTCCTAAACACCACTTTCCCTCTCACCCCCTAACCTCAACCTTCAACTTCCTCATCAGTCACCAACCTATCTACCTCAGCCTCAAAAACATTCAACAGCCCTTCCTCCGCCGGTCTCTGAGCAAGACAGCTCCACAGACTTCACCTTATCTCCTTCTTAAATGGGAGCATCCTGATATTCATCTCCCTGCTGGTTCTGGTTTCTCGCCAAGAGAAGAAACATCCTCTCAGCATCCACCCTGCCAAGTCCCCTCAGAATCTTATGTATTTCAAACAGATCACTCTTCAATCTTCTAAACTCGAATTGATATAGACCCAACCCATCCAACGTAAGAATCTACAGAAGGTGATGTGCACAGCCCAGACCTTCACGGAAGCCAACCATCCATCCATGGACTCTATTTTACACAGCTTGCTGCTGTGGAAAGGCTGGTAATATCATCAAAGACCCATTGCACACTGGTAATGGTCTCCTATAACTTCTTCTCTCAGGCAGAAGATTCAGAAGCTTGAATCTGAAGCACCAGCAGGTTCAGGAATAGCTTCTTCCTGGCTGTTGTTAGATTGACGAATGGACTCTCTAACTTCAAATAATACTGATCTTGCTAATGGTGATCTTGCTTAGTGCACATCCCATGCGATGTAAACTGTATGCCTCTGTCTAAGGTTTTTTCACCCTGTGACCTGTACGTCCTTGCTTACTATGGTCTGCCTGTACTGCTTGTCAACAAAGCTTTTCACTGTGTTTAGGTACACCTGACAATAAATAAATCAAATCAAATCAAATGTAAAATAACCCACTCTTCTTTGGAAGCAGTTGAGTGAACCTTCTCTGAATGGTTTCTATCATAATTGTACCTTGTTCTTAAATAAGGAGGCCAGAACTCTATGCAGTACTCTAGATTTGGTCACACCAATGCCTTGCATGTCTTTGGCAAAATATCCCTGCTTTTACATTCAGTCCCTTTGTAATAAATGTCATGTAGGAAATATTGTCAAAGGGAAAAACATAAGTCATTGATGTGCAGAACTTGATGGCTCAGGTTCCCTGGTCTTAGCCCAGGGGTGATTAATCATTCGTGATAGGTTCCTGATTGCGAACGGTAAGTAGGAAATCAGCAGCAACCAACAGGCATATTCAAGACTGCTGCTTCTGTACACCGAAAAGGAGATTATGAAAGGAGTCGGCGGTTAAATCTCTTCTGGGATGCCTGAAGAACACACACATAAAGTGCTCTTACTGCCCTCCAGGATGTCTCCTGCCATGAGTTCCAAATGGGAGCATGAGTTGCTCTGAGAATCTGGAGACAGACATATGAATGATACGTCCCATCGAGGGAGATGGTTTTGAGTGATTAACACCTTGATGATGAGGTATAATCAATGAGGGAAGCCACCTTTCACTGAAGGAATGCATAAATGGTGAAATTCATCATTGCCTCCAATGTACCAGCTCAGCCTTTGGGCTACAATGGAGAAGAGCATTTGTCGGCTGTGACTGTCACATTGTGCTTGTGAAGCTTGGATGGTGGATACTTAAAAAGACAGTAATATAGAATCATGAGCATGTATACCTTCAGAAAATTGATTCCAGAAAGTCAGGTGACATTGACTATTCATTACAGGAGTAATTTCATTTGAAACTGCCAGCCTTCATTTGTCTTTTTCCTCTGAGTCATCGTGTTCAGATATGTTATTACACAACTCTGGAGCAGGTAGGACTTGAGCCTAGGCCTCCCGGTTCGGGGCAGGGACAACACCACTGCCCCACAAGAGGGCCCATTTTGTTGTTGAGGAAATGATAGAGAATCATTCAGATCTGCCGTTGTTTCTCAATCTCCATCTGAAGAATGAGTTAAAACAGTGACTTGTTTCTTGTGAAGAGGTGATGGCCTTTGGTATTATTGCTCGTCGTTAATCCAGAGACCCAGATAATACTGTGGGGATCTAGATCCAAATCCTGCCACAGCAGATGGTGGAATTTGAATTCAATAAATATTTGGAGTATAGAGCCTAATGATGACTCTGAATCCATTGCTGGTTGTTGGGAAATACCATTTGGTTTGCTAATGTCCTTTAGGGAAGGAAACTGCTGTCTCTGCCTGGTCTGGCCTACATGGGACTCCAGACCCACAGCAATGTGGTTGATTCTTAACTGCCCTCTGGGCAATTAGGATGGGCAATAAATGCCAGCCTGGCCAGTGATGCCCACATCCCACAAATGAATTGGAAGGAACATTGGTGGCAGACTAAGTGTAGACCACATCTTTATAAATCTCCTTTTTGTTATTTGTGTGTGTCTTCCTGTTTGGAGATTGGGTGTTTGTGGCATACAGTTAGGCTGCTACGAAAGTAAATGCCCATCCTTCCTTTTGGTTTAAACTTATGTGGAAGCTTGTTCTTAAAATCACAGCTTTGAAAAGGGCGAGAACGCTCTTTCTCAAAAAAGGAAAATTATTTCATACTCCTTTCCTCGTCCATGACTGGATAAGGATCTCACAAGCAAGATGGCTGCACTACCAAATGCTTTGGAGACTTGGCAGTGTCAGCTGGTACCTCAAAGCTCTGGTGAAGTACCACAGCATCCCTTACCAAACAACTTGCCTAGCATCAAGATACTAATCACTCAAATCCACTTTGGGTATAAAGCTGGGGAGATCTGCCCAGTGGATCGTTTAACAGTCATTGATTAACGGTTGTACCCCAGAAAGCTTGGCAATGTCTGAGATTGAAAGAAACGTGTTAACCTCTTGACTGATGATAGTGAAATGGTTCATGTTACTCGGCCGGAGGAAGCCTGGACTGTATTCTGCAGTTGTAGGTTCAAACCCCACCACAGCATTTAAATTTGGCCAATAAATCTGGAATCAAGCTAGTTTCAGCAATGACAACAATCAGCAATGGTTACAAAAATCCATTTGGTACGCACATATCCTCCAAAGTCAGAAGTCACACAACACCAGGTTATAGTCCGAGACAACAAGGTGCGGAGCTGGACGAACACAGCAGACCAAGCAGCATCATAGGAGCAGGAAAGCTTATAGTCCAACAGGTTTATTTGAAATCTAAAGCTTGCGGAGCGCTGGTCCTTCATCAGATGAAGTGGAGGGAAGCACACAGACACAGAATTTATATGCAGAGAGATAATGGCAAGATAATTCAAGTAATTAAGAGTGTCAAAAGATAAGTACAAATTTGTGTGATGTCTGACTTTGTCCACCCTGGTCCAACACTCGCACCTCCACACCATATTCTTCAGGGAAGGAATTCTGCCATCCTTTTCCAGTCTGATTCCCACCCATGTGCCTCCAGAACCACAGCAATGTGGCTAACTGCGCTCTGAAATGACCCAGCATGCCACTTGGTCCAAGGGCAATCTAGGGCTGGGCAACAAATGCCAGAAATGGGCATCTCTTAAAAGAACAAAGACAAACTTGTTCTACTCATCCTTCAACAATCTTTTAGTGTTGCTGCAAATTCATTGTCATAGTGGTTGGATTTCAGTAAACCTTGGCTTTATTGCCTTTATTTTCCTGTGATTCACATAACTACATTTATTCATGCAATATACAAAGTCCAGACTTCCAGTTGACACTGCATCCACAAGAACTGTCAGCTCCAGAAGGTGCATTCTCTGTGAATCTGATTGTATGCAGTAAGCTAATTCAGGAAATTTTGATGGACAAACCAATTTTAATGATAAATGTGATGTTTTAAAAACACAACACGACTGAGATGTTGTCATTTGTCAAAGTAGGTCCCTTCAACATATTCTTCTCATGATATAGTGATTCAAAATATAGAGCAAAATAACATGTGAATCAACGACTGACAAAAAGATTGTTATACCAGGATTGCCTAGTCATTGATGGTAATTTTTCAAAACTTTCTTATCATTTTTCATCTCTCCCGCTGGCTCACGTCAAATTTAAAATCTTCTCTTCCCTGTTAAGAGGTTTTATGGCACAATAATAGTGCCCCTTCCTCTAGCTCAGCAGCTGTGTGTTTGAATCCAATACCTGGACTTGTTCTCCATGAAAAGTGAACTTGCCCAGCATGTTAATTGGCAGCCTGTCATCCTTCTGGTACGCCTCTGTACAAATGAAAAGTGCAGGAGAATATCTTGGTCAGTCACCCTGAAGGAGGCATTGACAAATTACTGCAGTACAATCCCGATATGGATCCAGTGGAGGTGTATGACCCTCAGAAATGAGGATAAAAGACAGGATCCCTGCTAAATTGAAAATTTCCCATTTTATGCTTCAATTTAACTCTGTTACAAAATGCCGCTTTATTCCATAGCCCCCACTGAGGTTTAATTTGCTGCCACTGTTAATGATAACAGTTTGCTTTAAATGATATTTCTTCAATCAGTCAACGTTAACAAAATGCCTGCTAACTTTTGCTCGTAATCTAACATTATCTGTGACTAATTGGGTAGAAAGGACTTTAACACCAAGTCTGGTGCTGAAAGTTTTATTTTAGGTGCCCATTAACTGATTAAGCAACAACTGAGAGGAAATGAGCAAATTTGTTCAGAATTTACTTCCTGCACGCATCACATCTATTTCCCGCAAGTGAAGTTGCACCAGCTGACTGAATGAATCTATAGAGTGGCATCTTACTGCCTTCGTTTCTAAGTGAGAGTTGAGACCATTTCCACATCTCAACCTGACAGCTTCTGCCACCCGAAGGCTGCAGGAACAGCAAATCATATTCAGCCTGGGAACCCTGCAGCCCAATGGCATCAATGTGGATTTCACAAGCTTCAAAATCTCCCCTCCCCCAACCGCATCCCGAAACCAGCCCAGCTCATCTCCACCTCCCTAACCTGTTTTTCCTCTCACCTATCCCCTCCTCCCACCTCAAGCCCCACCCCCATCTCCTATCTGCCAACATCATCCCGCCCCCTTGACCTGTCCGTCCTCCCTGGACTGACCTATCTCCTCCCTACCCCGCTAACTACACTCACCTTTAGTGGCTCCATCCCCGCCTCTTCGACTTGTCTGCCTCCTCTCCACCTATCCTCTCCTCTATCCATCCTCTATCCGCCTCCCCCTCTCTCCCTATTTATTTCAGAACCCTCTTCCCCTCCCCCATTTCTGATGAAGGGTTTAGGCCCGAAACGTCAAGTTTTCCTGCTCCTATGATGCTGCTTGACCTGCTGTGTTCATCCAGCTCCATGCTTGTTATCTCGGATTCTCCAGCATCTGCAGTACCTTTTATCTCACTTTCTAAGGTTGTGATTTGACTGGAGGCGACCAATTCATAGGGTACATGCAAGATTCTGTCCAGTCAGGACTGGAGAGCAGCGACCTCTTATGTAGGATATGCTACAACTTCAACGGTGATCTTTCAATGAAGCTTTGGAAGGACAAGGTAAATCTTGGTTGATTTCATTTGTGGGATGTGGGGGTCACTGGCAAGGCTGGCACTTTTTGCTCAACCCCAATTGCCAACTCAGAGGGTAGTTAAAAGTCAACCACATTGTTTGGCATCTGGAGTCAGGTTTAGGCCAAAACAGGCTTTTTTGATGTAATTCATAGTTTCATAGAATCATGCAGAAAAGGCCCTTCAGCCCATCGCGTTTGAACCCGACATAAGTGCCACTAAAGTTGCGCTACTCCCAATTTCCTGCACTTGTCCTGTTTCCTTGAAATGTTATGATATTTGAAGTGCTCATCTAAACATTTTTAAAGGCTGTAAGATTTCCGGCCTCCACTGCCTTCCCAGGCAGTGCAGTCCAGATTCCCACCACCTGCTGAGTGAAAAAGGTTTTTCTCCAAATCCAAATTTCTGAATCTCCTGCCCCTTCCCCAAAAAATATGCCCTCTCATGATTGACGCCTCAACCAAAGGGAACAACCCTCTCTATTCGCCTTGTCCATGCCCCTCACAATCTTGTACACCTCAATCATGTCGTCCCCTCAGTCATCTCTGCTCGAAAGAAAACAAACCAAGCCTATCTCATCTCTCTTTATAGCTCAATTTCTCCATCCCAGGCAACATCCTGGTGAACCTCGTCTGTACCCCTTCCAGTGCTATCACATCGCTCCTGTACTGAGGCAATGAGAACTGCACACAGTACTCCAGTTGCAGCCTGTCCAATGCTCTGTACAACTCCAACACTGCCTCCTTGCTATTAAACTCTATGCCACGACCAATGAAAGCAAGTTTCCCATGCGCCTTCCAAATGGGTTTGGAGGATCGGGAGCAAAATAAAAATCAGCCACAGATCTGTCCTGATTGGTTTACAGTGATTTTGACCAACTTCCAGTGTGTAATTGCGAACATGGGGACAGGGCAGAATCAGTGCCCGCTGAAACTCAGTACTTGGAGCTCCTATGTAAGAAGCAGTTATTTGGAATAGGGTGCCAGTGGTTTATGAGCACCACTCGCAAAAATATTCTAGCACAGAGCAACAGCTCTCACACAGAAAGCATTGGCAGAGGAGAAGTTGTATAAACTTTGCTTCAGTTGCAAAGGCAACTTAATGTGAAGGATGTCTGAGAAAGTGGAATTTGGGAGTTGAGATCCCTGCACTGTAGCAGAGTAGATAAAGTTAGATACGCTATTTTATCTTCCTGTAGTTGTCAGGGAATCTTGCTTTTTTTTTTAAATCACTGTTGGCAACAGGTTATGGAATTATGTTGCAATGCAATGCACTTACAAACTGTATTGTACCAGACCCTCTAAATGTCTTCACTCATCTTTATCTTGCAAACTGCCAGGAAATTATAGTCTTGAAGTTAAATTCATGTTTTGCAGCTTCACTGATACTTCAAAGACTGCTTCATTCTGATGGCTCTTGAAATGCCAACTCTGAACACCTTACTGATTACAAATGGCTGGATGACTAGTGGTACTTAATGCTTTTGAGGAACAGAGGCCCAGAAAGCAAAGTTAACTTTTCATGCTGCTTGACAATTATCATTAGAATTGCCACAAAAATTCAAACCAAATTAAACCATGCATTCAGTTCAAATTAAGCTTTGTGGAAAGTCCCCAGGACTTATCTGCAGTATTGGTTCTTGTAATACAGTGGCAATGTCCCTATGTTTGAGCCAGGAGGCCCAGGTTCAAGTCCCATCTGCTCCAGCGGAGCTTAATAACGTCTCTGCACAGGTTGATTTGAAAATATGCAAAAGGAAGTTGGTCAGCCTGACTTGAACTTCACTATTTCTTGGTTGCAGTAAATGGATGGGACGACATTATCAACAACTAGACAGATGACGGAATAAAGGCAGTGCACCGAATTGTGTTGTGGCAATGTGTGATAAAATAATAGGCACATTTGGTCACTGTTGTCGAAAGCTTATGGAAAATCATGTACACTTAACTGCCAGCACTTTGTATTTAGAGCCACAGAGTCATATAGCATGGAAACACACACTTCGGTCCAGCTCATCCATGCCAACCAAGTTTCCCAAACTAAACTAGTAAAGATGTAGGAAGTAGGAAATGGTGAAAGACAGGCGAGGACAGAATCGATAAACTAGCATGGTGCTAAGCAGCTCTTATAACGTTATACAAAAGAGGTGGGGTAAGCAAGAGAGGTAATTACGTGTGGCTTGCAAATTGCTGCTGTTTGCTTGCATTGAACGCAGACCTGCACAAGGCAAGAAACTGAAAAGGAGCAGAGGCATTAGCGCTCTCACCAACCCTCAAGTGCAGCAATCTGTCTTCTAGATCAGACTCCCCAGCACTTTAAGCAGTGGCAGCATGCTAACTGAGGAGAAGAATATCCTGGCAGGGTAATACATCACAAACACATTTCTGTCTGTGACATTTAAATTAATCTTTTCACCCTAAATTTTTCTACGCATGTTAAGATCCTAATTATGGAGGATTTGACAGAACCATATCTCAGTGCACTGATGCATCCAAAGAGTCTCTGTTAAAATGGGTGCCCAACTTTAGTATTTGGACATTGAGCTGCAGCAGAGGTTGAAACAGTATCGCTTCTTTGATGATGATAATTTATGGGACACAATTTGGTCCTTTAAGCTACAGTATTCCTTCGAAAAATGGAAAAGATACACTCAATGTGTTGACAATAAAAGGCATGCTGATAATAAGATTTACAATGAGCATCTTCCAGTTCAATACGTTGGGAGTTGGAACATACAGTATTTCAACATCTACAGGTCCCTTTGAAGAAATAGGCTAGATGCTTAGCTCAGTTGGCTGGGTAGTCTCATGATGTAGAGTGACACGACCAATCAGGGTTCAGGTCCTTTGCTGGCTCAGGTTACCAAGTAGGATACATCTTTTTTATCTCTCATCTCTGCTCAGGTGAAACAACCACCAGTTGTGTCTCCTTCACAATAGGGAGATCAGCCTTGTGGTCTGGCAAGACTCTTATGATTTTTCCCTTTAATGATGGGCATCAAGAATTCCTGGTTGATCCAGTAAGCAGTAGAAATCCTCTATGATCGATCAAGTTTAATGTCACCAAGGAAATGGAAATGCCACTTGTGCCACCTTCAATTAACTGCAACTCAGATGATAAACTGAATGAACCATAGAGACGTTGAGCAGGATGAGTGATATTGGCTCCCTGGGAGGCTGTGCAAAGAATAGATTAAGTATATATAAAAATTAAAATAATTGAATCTGTACACATCCACATGTGGCCAGGATGGGGACGGGATGTTTTTTAGATGATTTATGGGGTCCCATCACTTTCTAAACATGGGGATGAAATATGCTATGATAAAATACAGTGCAATTTTAAAATACTTGCCTGATTTATGTCCTGCCTCTACTTTCAGCGCGAATCCAGTGAGATATTCACAGACACATTTTATGGAGCATACTTGGTAAGCTGCAGTTGAGCTGCAATGTCACAGTGTTAATCAAAAGGAAACCACCCCAGAATGGAGCTGGGACATTATGTTGAGGATGTACAGGACATTGGTGAGGCCTCTTCTGGACTACTGTGTCCAGTTCTGGTCACCAAATCATTAAGCTGGAGACGGTTCAGAAGAGATTTACCAGGATGTTGCCAGGTGTGGTGGGTTTGAGTTATAAGAAGAGGCTGGATAGGCTGGGACCTTTTTCACTGAAGCATAGGAGGCTGAGAGGTCACCTTATAGAAGTTTGTAAAATCATGAGGCATATAGATAGAGTTAATGGTAGGTGTCTTTTCTCTAGGATTGGGGGTTTCAAGACTCGGGGCACATTTTTAAGGTGAGAGGAAAGTGATTTAAAAAAGACACGCGGGACAAGTCTTTTAAATAGATTCTGATTTACATGTGGAATGAGCTTCCTGAGGAAGTGGTGAGTGTGGGTACAGTTACGAAGTTTAAAAGACATTTGGACAAGTACATGAATAGGAAGGGTTTGGAGGGATATGGGCCAGGAGAAGGCAGGTAGGACTGGTTTAATTTGGGATTATGTTCGCCATGGACTGGTTGGACCAAAGGATTTGTTTCCATGCTGTGTGACTCTATAGCTAGAACTACTCTAAAGGATATTTCTGCAGTGCTGCCTCCCCATTTCCTTCCAATTTCAACACTTTTGTGTCAAGCATTAATGCAATAATATCACAGATTACAATAGTGCACAACCTTAACAGAATCTTGGCAGCTACATTTATTATCTGGTGTATGTGAGTCAAAAACATAAAACTTACACTAAATTAATTGTAATTTGCTCCAGGATCAAGAAGTACAGTGAAAATAATTTTAAAATGCCAAATAAAGTAATAACTGCTTTCAAAAAAGAAAAACAATATTCTGACAGGAAGCCCAGTTTGAACATTAGTCCTGCAATATTGCGGTAATCGTTAGGTTTAAGAATAGATGGATTAATGGTCTTTGAATTGAGTGGGGGTGAACTGTAATTTCCTGATACATCATAATTACAGAGATGCTGTAGACTTGAATAGAACAAAGGTTTTTTGATATATAGTAATGACTCAGACCTAGATGTACAAAGCATGATTTCAAAGGCCACAGATGGCTTTAACCTGGCAAATGTCTCAAATAATTGGAGTGGGCAGTTACCAATTCCATCAGGACACCGATAGACCTGTGAAACTAGATTGATACGTGGTGGACATAACGTAATGCAGAGAAGTGTAAAAAGCTTCATTTTGGTGGGACCATTGGCAACATTGCACTGAATGGTACAATCTTAAAGTGGGGTGGGGGGAGTTGCAAGAACAGAGATACCTGAGAGGAGTATCCTTGTGCAAATCTTTAAAGAAGATAGTGCATGTTCAGAGGCTATTAAAAATAGCACAGAACAGAAGTTCCAGTAAAGCTTGAACTGAATTATCTATTTCTAAGATGGAGGTTGAGGGGCATCGTTGTACTGGTAGACTAGCAGGAAGTGCCAAAAGAACTGGCGCTATTACCAATAGTATTAGTTTTATAAATAAATGCATAAGAAAATGCGTAAACAGGAGAAAGCTTTTTTAAACAAACACAGAATGCCGGAGAAACTCAACAGGGCTGGCAGCATCAGTGAAGAGTGAAAGGAAGTTAACATTTTGAGTAAATATGATTCTTCTTTAGAATTGAAGTTATGTTCGTTAGTTACTCAGATAGAATTCAGTTATTTGAAAACTCTCGAAAACAGTGGTTAGGTCCAAACTGAGAATTGCAATCTATTTTGAATTATTTAATGGGGAACTGGGCATTATTTGCATTGCCAGAATTAGCATTTAGATGCCCTGGTCAAGATAGTGACAAGCCACGTGCTTGAACCACACTTGGCCATTTCAAAGTGCTCCATCGCTGTGGGCTTGGAGTAAAGCAAAGGTCAAACCAGGCAGGGATGGCAGATTTGTTTCAGTGACAATACATTAATTACCCGCATGATTATGACAAGTTTCTAATTCCTGACTTATTTGAACATCACCAGCTACCATGATAGCCTAGTGACTTTACTGCTGCACTATCACCTCACCTTTCAAGTAGCCACAGTTTAGCAAGAGTGTCAATGCCTTAGACAGTGTGCAGAACGGATTTACCAGAAGGCTATTAGGGATGAAAGACTTCAATTATTGTGGACAGGCCAGAACACTGGATTTGTTCTATCACCTGACTGCATCACCTTATAAATATGCTTGTCGAAAGGAAAAAAAAAACAAAATTCCCCAAAATGCAAAAGGGAAGCTCCAAAGTAATTTAAAAGCGTAACTTTTGAGAAAATCTCAAGATGAGTCCTTGGGGAATAAAAAATACTATTCTGACTCTTACCGTCTGTAAGTTCCAATGATCACATCTAGCAGCATGTCCATTGGTTTTCCACCACAGTGTACTCATTATACTCAACCAGACTGTGCTTGAAAAAGTCAGAACGCCATGTCCAACATTATTTGTGATTCCATGATTGAATCGCAGTTACGTAACAATTCCAACTTGGCTAAGAATTAACGCTGATGACAAATTTGTCAGTCACAGTTGCAGTGTGACTCACATGTATTTGCTTGTAGTTTACATTTGTATAGAGTCATACTGCACGGAAACAGACCCGTCGGTTCAACCTGTCCATGCCGACCAAGTTTCCCAAACTAAAAGAGTCCTACTTGCCTACGTTTGGCCCTTATTCCTCTAAACCTTTCATATTTATGTACCCGTCCAGATGTCTTTTAAATGTTGTAATTGTACCTGCATCTTCCACTCCCTCTGGCAGCTCATTCCACATATGGACCACCCTCTGTGTGAAAAAGTTGCTTCACAGGTCCCTTTTAAATCTTTTTCCTCTCACCTGAAAAATATGCCCCCTTGTTTTGAACTCACTCGCCCTAGGGAAAAGACATTTAGAATATGTCCA
This sequence comes from Ginglymostoma cirratum, assembly GCA_024137785.1. Taxonomy (NCBI): domain Eukaryota; kingdom Metazoa; phylum Chordata; class Chondrichthyes; order Orectolobiformes; family Ginglymostomatidae; genus Ginglymostoma; species Ginglymostoma cirratum. Next base: position 21,190,712 of record JAHRHZ010000059.1, on the reverse strand, counting down.
AAAATTTCAAATTTTTCAATTAAACAAAAACAATGGGGATAATTATCTCCCATGCCATCCCCACAGCAATCTCTTGACCAAGTAGCTTAGCCTCTTTTTGTATTTAAAGAGAACCTTGTGGGAAAACTGTTCTCCGATGCATTCTCAATAGGAATGTCTAAACCAATTAAAAGGGTGCACTTGTTAAACAGCCAGTACCCTTTTCTCATGGAGCATTCATCGGTGTTCTCTTTGAAATGTGGCATTCCCGTGTATGCTCTGATGAGTGCAAGATATAAAGCATCAATACTTAAGTTTTGACAGGGAGCTGGGCAAAATCTTGAAGAATCGATTAATTGTGGAGAATATGCATTTCTGTAGATTTGTCCTCACATTATGTTCCTTTTGCTAAGTATACAATCTCTTCACGCCCACCTTGACATGTCAGAGAAAATAGAGGGCAGAATTTTAATGGCCCACCTGCAGGCAGGTAGGCAAATAGGCCAGTGGCCACCCAAGTTTGACAGCATGCCATTAAAAGTATACCCGCTGCTGGTCTACCTGTCCGTGCCCTCTGCCATGATTTTACATGTGGCAGGGGAGGTATTGGGTGGATCACTCACCCGTAGCCCAAATGAGGTCCTTCAGTGTGTAATTAATGTCCAATTAAGGTGTTATCCTATCACTGCTCCAGGGGACCTTGAAGCATTCAGAGAGAGTTTGGCAATGCTGGGCCTGGGGTGCATTATGTCCGCCTCTAATTTCATTTTGATTTAGTCTCTGCCTCTTCCCCTACCCCTACCCTTGAGTAGTTGGTTACTGAGATGAACTCTTGAGGAGCAGCTCAAAGGGGAGAGAGAAGTGTAGATATTCAGCAGGTAATACCAGAGCTCAGGATTTAGGTACCTGTAGGTATGGCCACCAATGGTAGAGTAAATAAAATGGAGGCTGTTCAAGGGACTAGAATTAATGAGGAAACCTATCGCCAGAGGTTGTGTGGCAGGAGGTGATGACAGGGATAGGCAATGGTCATTATTTGAGAATGAGACTGAGAATGTTAAAGTCTTGTCCTTTGATAGGGATGGCATAGCTGGCATGAAGAATAGTACTAATTACATTTTAGCACTTCTGCCCCTGAGTCATAAGGGTCACATTCCACTCCAGGATGGGTGAACTAAAGTCAAGGCTGATGCCCCTCTGCAGCACTGAAAGGGAATTGCACATCTGAAGGTACTTTATTTTCAGATGAGAGGTGACCTGATTTGTGAATTAGAACAAGGGAGTTAGTCTTGGTCCTCTGGACAATATTTATCCTTCAACCTGCACCACAAAAAATAGTTTATCTGGTCCCTATCGCATTACTCTTTGTCAGAGCTTGCTATGCATAAATTGGCTGCCATGTTTGCTACATAACAACAGCGAGTAAGTTTCAAAAGTTATTTAATTGTTGTAAAGCCCATTGAGATGTCTGGGTCCAATGGATGTTAAAAGTGCTATATAAATGCACATCTTTCTACCTATGTGTGAATGTTGTTGATTTGCCAGCTGGATCTGTGAATCTGTGTGGTTGACATGCTCACTCTAAGGGAAGCTCAGTCTCGTCAGTGGAGCTTTGAAAAATCTGAGGATAATCCTCATTTGAAATTCTTACTTTGCTGGTAACACTACATTTGTCTGATGTGTCATGTCTAATTGTACTTATTATGGTCCTCAAATAAGACTGACATTTGAGTTTTGAAATAAAATTACTCGATGTGTACAGCTACGTATCTAGCTGTTTCACATACAATTATTATTCATCGGTATATAATTGTTTTCAAATTTTTATTTGAAATGGAAATTAAAGACAAATTAGCTTCATAGTTCTTTGCAGTAAAAGTGTATCAGTCGTAATTTAGAAGGTCACCTCCAAGAATTTTACTTCAATAAAGATATTTGTCTTTGTCAGGAGTGACAGGCTGAGGTACTAGATTTTGAATCATGGAATCCCTATCATGTGGAAAAAGGCCATTCGGCCCATCGAGTCTGCACCCAACCTCTGAAAAGCATCCTACCCAGACCCAGCCCTAGCCCCCAACCCCCCCAATGCTATCAGCGTAACTCCGAACTTACCATGACTTAACCCACCCACCTGGACATTGCCAGTCAATTTAGCATGGCCGGTCCACCTAACCTGCGTATCTTTGGACTGTTGGAGGAAACCCCATGCAGACACAGGTAGAATGCGCAAACTCCACACAAACAGTTATTTAAGGCAGGAATTGAACCCAGGTCACTGGTGCTGTGATGCATCAGTACTGACCACTGAGCCACAGTGCATATTAGTGACAAAAATAATTGGGTCAGTGTTAACTTCCCCCAATCTGGCAGAGGCAGGTTGAGAGCTACTAACATGGAACAGGAGGCCTGCCTCCTACTTTCCTCTCTTCCTGCCCATTTCCCATAAATCTGGTCAACGATAGTTTTAAGTTGCAGGCAATAAGGACAAGGACCCCTCTGAAGTGGATGGGGTTTTCTTATAATTTTGTAGGCCAAACTCTGACTTAGAAATCCATCTGCTCCTTCAATCTGAGGCCTGAGCTTGGGTTGGTGATAGGTCAAACCAACTAGAGGTTTGGCACAAGTAAGTTTGTAACAGAAAGTTAGCGACCTTAAGGGAGCTTGGCTGAGACCCCAGACTTCCATCAAGGCTTTCTTTATTGAGACAGGTGCACAGAGGGTTGAATCTTGCTCAGTTAATACTTTACTGGCCTTTCATTTCTTTATCTATCTTGTCACAGTCTCATGCTTATTTATGGATGTTAAAGAGGTGTTGGATGCTTATAGTTTCTGCTATTGGTACTTTAAAGAGCTGGTTAATTGACGCTTATATAGGGTTGTTTTTATAGCAGTTCAAAACATTTATCAATTCTTTTTTCAAAACTTTTTTTTCTGCACATGCCATTGTTACAAATAGTTCTTACAGAATGTGCTCTGGGTTATTGGGCAGGGACATGTTAGGTGTTGGCATGGACGATATGACAGATCATTAGGCATGACTGGGGCGAATGTTGGCATGGACAGCATGAGGAGCTTTTACAAATGGATTGGTGGCATGTTTTAACATGAGGTGGTGGACAGTGTGTGTGAAGGAGTGAGAGTATGTGAGGAGTGAGACTTGATGAGCCCAGTATTGAAAATAAATGACTGGGAGAAAGTCCCAGAGAACTAATGTGGTCCTTTCAAATAATCCACCTCAGCACTTGGTGATCCTTGTTGCCCCCCTGTGTCCCCAAGGGGTGAGATGCATGGTTGTCTCCAGCCCCGTCTCCCCTTCCTTGAGTGAAAATCACTTCCCGGGATGGGTTTACCAAAGAGGGGCATTTCTCAACTTCAGTGGTGAAAATCCAGCCCACTAACTCTGTCACACTCCCTAGACACTGCTTCATCTGCTGGGCATTTTCAGCATGTCTGTTTTTGTTTTTGAGTTTTGGCCTCTGCAGTGTTCTGCTTTTTGGGTTTGTAATTTCTTGTCGCGGTCTTGTGGTGAAAGAAGAGCCAAAGAGCACATCCTCACAGGGCCACACTTACCTGCCTCAGGCTTCCTTCATCCCTTCTCAACCAGACCCATCAACCAGCACCCAACCAATTTTTGTCCTGCATAGTGTCAAGCTTCTTCAGTGTTGTTGGACCTCAATCTATCACACTCCTGACTTGTGCCTTGCAGATGATGGACAGGCTTTGGGGAGTCAGAGTGAGTTACTCACCGCAGTATTCCTACCCTCAAACCTGCTCTTGAAGCCATAGCATTTACCTGGTGAGTCTGGTTGAGTTTCTAGTCAATAGTAACACTGAAGATGTTGATAAGACTGACTGAGCTCCCCCAGCTCAATAACAATGGGCCATTATAGGGACTCAATTGCCAGACAGTCAATTCCCCTACACTTTGCAAGCTGTTTAAGTTGAGCCACTGAATCTTAATGAGACCTGGCCATTAAAATTAACCAAATAACTTTACTACCATTCCTAGATGGGCCAACAACTTGGTCTGCCAAGTTAAAGTGGATCCCCAAATACTTTGCAACAATATAAAACTCCTACTCTTGCAATAATGTACATATTATAGTGGTCCATATCCTACCAAATGTTTCCCATCCATGTACCTTTTTAAATGTCTTAAATGTTGTAGATCATAGAATCCCTACAGTGTGGAAACAGGCCCTTCGGCCCAACAAGTCCACACAGACTCTCAGACCATCCCATCCAGACCCATCCCCCTATAACCCACCTAATCTACACATCTCTGAACACAATAGGCAATTTAGCGTGGCCAATCCACCTAACCGGCACATCTTTGGACTGTGGGAGGAAATTGGAGCACCCGGAGGAAACCCACACAGACACGGACAGAATGTGCAAACTCCACACAGACAGTAGCCCGAGGCTGGAATTGAACCTGGGTCCCTGGCGCTGTGAGGCAACTGTGCTAACCACTGAGCCACTGTGCTGCCCCATAACTGTAACTGTACCTAAATCTACCACTTCCTCTGGCAGTTCATTCCATGTATGAACCACCCTCTGTGTGAAAACGTTGCCCCTCAGGTCCCTTTAAAATCTTTTCTCCACCCACCTTAAAAATATGGCCTCTAGTTCTGAACTCACCCAACGTAGGGAACAGACCTTTGCTATTCACCTTGCCTACGCCCCTCATGACTTTATAAACCTCTATAAGGTCATCCCTCAACCTCCTATTCTCAAGTGAAAAATGTCCCAGCCTACCCTTATAACTCAAACCATTCAGTTCCAGCAACATCCTGGTAAATTTTTTCTGAACCCTTTCCAATTTAATAATATCATTTGTGCATCAGAGTGACCAGAACTGTACACATCACTCCAAAACTGGCCTCACCAATGCCCTGTACAACCTCAACATCATTTTCTAATTCTTATAGTCAAAGTTTGGAGTAATGAAGGCAAGCGTGCTAAACACCTTCTTAATCACCCTGCCTACCTGTGACACAAATTTCAAAGAATTATGTCCCTGAACCCCTAGGTCTCTCTGTTTGACAACACTATCCAGACCCTTACTATTAACTGTATAAATCCTGCCCTGTTTTGTTATACCAAAATGCAATACCTCACATTTATCCAAATTAAACTCTATCTGCCACTCCTTAGCCCACTGACCCAACTGATCAAGGTCCCTTTGTAATCTCAGATAACCTTCTTCACTGTTGACTATAGCACCGATCTTGGTGTCATCTACAAACTTACTAACCATGCCTCCTGAATTCTCATCCGAATCATTTAAATAAATGACATACAAAAGTGAACCCAGCACTGATCCTTGTGGAACACCTATGGTCACAGGCCTCCGCTCCGAAAAACAACTCTCCACCCTCTGTCTCCTACCATCACTCCAGTTTTGTATCCAATTGGCAAGCTCTCCCTGAATCCCATGTGATCCAACTTTATTGATTAAACTACCATGCCAAAGCTTGCCAAAGGCTTTATTAAAGCCCATGTAGATAACATCTACTGCTCTGCCCTCAACCTTTTTGTTTAAGTCCTCAATAAACTCAATCAAGTTACTGAGATATGATTTCCCTCGCACAAAGCCATGTTGATGATCCCTAATCAGTGCTTGCCTCTCCAAATGCATGTAAATCCTATCTCTCAGAATACCCTTCCACAACTTACCCACCACCAATGTCAGGCTCACAGGTCTATAGTTCCCAGGCTTCTCCTTACAGCATTTCTTAAATAAAGACACAGTGTTAGCTGCCCTCCAGTCTTCTGGCACCTCACCTGTGACTGTAGATAATACATATCTCTGCTAGTGGCCCCACAATTTCTTTCCTAACTTCCCACAATGCCCTGGGATACACTTGGTCAGGTCCCAGAGACTTATCCGCCATTATGTTTTTTGAGACTGCTGTGATTGGTTTGCTCATAGAGCTGGTTCGTTAGTTCGCATAACAAACCAACTCAGCAAGTGAACCAACTGCAGCATTTCCCTAGTCCCCTAGCCTCCATTTCTTTCTTCACAGTAAAAATTGACGTGAAATATTCGCTTAGTATCTCTCCCATCTCCTTTAGTTCCATACATAGATGACCTCGTTGATCTCTTTTCTCCTAGTTGCTCTTTTGCTCTCAATATTTATGTAGAATCCCTTTGGATAATCCTTAACCTTATCTGCCATGGCTATCTCATATCCCCCTTTTGTCCTCTGATTTCCCTCTTAATGCTGCTACATCCCTTACATTCTTCAAGACATTCACTTGGTCCCAGTTGTCTTCGCCTAACATATTCCTCTTTTTTGGCTGGAGCCTCAATATCTTTATGCATCCACAGTTCTGTATGCTTGTAAGCCTTACCCACCACTCTACCAGGAACATAATGCTTCTGAACTCTTGTTATCTCACATTTGAAAGCCTCCAACTCACCCGTTTTCCCTTTACCTGTGAACAGTCTAATCCAATAAACTCTTGGAAGTTCCTGACTCATGCCATCAAAATTTTCCTTACACTAATTGAGAACTTTAACTTTTGTACCAGGCCTATCCTTTTCCATAAGTATTTTACAACCAATAGAATTATGATCTCTAGTCCCAAAGTGCTTCCCTACTAACTTTTCAATCACTTTCCCTGCCTTATTTCCCAAGAGAAGGTCAAGTTTTGCTCCTTCTCTAGCAGGTACATCTACATATTCATAAAGAAAATTTTCTTGAACACATTTAACAAATTCCTCACCATCCAAGCCCCTAACACTATGGCAGTCTCAGTCAATGTTTGGAAAGTTAAAATCCCCTAATATAACAACCCTATTATTACATACATCTGAGATCTCTCAATGTACTTGCTCCTCAGTTTCCCGCTGACTACTGGGGGCAGCCTATAGTATAATCCCGTCAAGGTGGTCACCCCCTTCTTATTCCTAAGTTCCACCCACATAGCTTCACTGGACAATCCCTCAGAAATATGCTCTCCAAGTGCAACCGTGATGTTTTCCCGAATCGAAAACAAAACTCCCCCTCCTCTCTTATCTTCCTTTCTGTCCTTTTTTAAAGCATCTAAACTCCGGGACAACAAGTGTGGGGCTGGATGAACACAGCAGGCCAAGCAGCATCATAGGAGCAGGAAAACTTGACGTTTCGGGCCGAGACCCTTCATCAGAAATGGGGGAGCATCAAGTTTTGGTCTAGGCCCGAAACGTCAAGTTTTCCTGCTCCTATGATGCTGCTTGTCCTTCTGTGTTCATCCAGCCCCACGCCTTGTTATCTCGGGTTCTCCAGCATCTGCAGTACCTTTTATCTCTGATACAATTTAAACTCCGGGACATTTAGCTGCAAGCCCTAATCCTCCCTGAGCCATGTTTCTGTTATAGCTATAATATCCTAGTCCCATGTTCCCATACGTGCCCTGAGCTCATCTGTGTAACTTGTTAGACCCCTTGCTTTGAAATAAATGCTGGTTAATTCTTCGCAGTTACCTTATTCTTTAATTTGTCTTGCCTTTCTTTTCTAAGTAATTAGTTATTGTTAAATTCAGAGCCATCCTCATTAGTCTTTCTATTGTCACTACTACATAGGTTCCAACCCCCTATCCCAACCCCCACGACTAGTCTAGTTCAAAGGCTACCGAATAGCACTAGCAAGTCTTCCCACCACGATGTTTGTCCCCATCCAGTTCACATGGAACCCTTTTGAACAGGTCTTTTCTGCCCCAGATGAGATCCCAATGATCCAAAATTCTGAATCCTCGCCCACTGCACAATCTCCTCAGCCATTGATTGATCTGCCCTATCTCCTTATTCCTTTTCTCACTAGCACGTGGCATCAGGAGTAATCCAGAAATTACTATCTTTTGAGGTTCTGCTTTTTAACCTTCTACCTAACTTCCTGTATGCACTCAGCAAAGCCTCAACCCTTCCTCTAATGATGTTGTTCTTACTAACATGTACAACAACTTCTGACTTCTCAAACTCTCCTTTGACAATATGCTGCAACTGTTTTGAGATGTTCTTGACACCGGCACCAGGGAGACAACGTACCATCCATGCTTCCGCCTGTCGAATCTCCTGTATGTGCCCCTGACAGGGGGGTACCCTATAACAATAACTCTTTTGAATCTTGACAAATCCCGCTCAACATAAGATTCATTCTCAGTGCCCAAGATCTGGGTGCCACCTCTAATTTCCTCTGAGAGACTATCCGTCTCAACATTCACCCTATTTCCTGCATTAGGCCCATAGCCTTGAACAGTATGACACCTTAAATGTTCATTCCAAGTGTTTTTTAAAGGTTGTCAATTTTCCCGCCTGAACTACCTTTCAGGTAATGCACTCCAAACCTCCATCGTCCTCTGGCTGAAAAATTATTTCCTCAAGTCCCCTCTATACCTACTGCCATACACATTAAAAGTGTACCCTCTTGTTATTGACTGTTCAACTAAGGGGAACAAATGCTTTCTATCCATCCTGTCCACGCTCCTCATAGTCCTGTACGTCTCCATCAGGTTGCCCCTCAACTTTCTCTGCTCCTAAGAAAACTACCTGAGCTTATGCAGCCTCTCATCATAGGCAAGATGTTCCATCCCAGGCAACATTCTAGTGAATCTCCTCTGAACCCTCTCCAGTGCAATGACTTTTTATAGAAAGCATCCTATCCGGATGCTTCGCAGAGTGATATGGCAGCTGTTCTGCCTAACACTGCAAGAAACTAGAGAGTTGTAAATGTAGCCCAGTCTGCCATGAAATTGACTCTGTCTTCACTTCCCGCTGCCTCAAGAAAACAGCCAACATAATCAAAGGCCCCTTCCACCCCAGTTATACTCTCTTTCAACAACAAAAGCAAACTTGCTGAAAAGCTCAGCAGGTCTGGCAACATCTGTGAAGGAAAAAACAGAGTTAACATTTCAAGTCCGGTGACCCTTCCTCGGTTCTGATGACCCAAAATGTTAACTGTTTTTTCCTTCACAGATGCTGCCACTCCTGCTGGGCTTTTCCAGCAACTTTGTTTTCGCTCCTGATTTACATCATCCACAGGTCTTTCAGGTTTTATATTCTCTTTCACCGTCTTCCATTGGGCAGAAGATACAAGAGTTTGAAAACACGTACCAACAGATTCAAGAACAGCTTCTTCCCCACTGTTATCAGACTTAACGAATAGATCTCTCGTATATTAGAGTTGATCTTCCTCTGTACCTTTTCTATAGCTGTGACAATACCTTCTGCATTCTGTTCTCTTAACCATGACGTACTGATGTAAGGTATGATTTGTCTGGTTAGCAAGCAAAACAATGTGACAATATAAATCAAAACAAAAATCCTTCCTATCATGCGGTGACTAGAACTGAACACTATACTCTGGGCTAACCAAAGTCCTGCACAGCTCCAATATGACCTCCCTGCTCTTACAATCTAAACCTTGGCTAATAAAGGCAAGTGTCCAATATGCCTCTTAACTACTCTATTAACCAGCCTGGCCACTTTCAAGGATTTGTGGATGAGCACCTCAAGATTCCTGTGTTGATCTGCCTCAGTGTTCATTGAATACTTCCTGGTCTTGTTACTGCTTCCGAAGCAGATCGTCTCGCATTGATTAAGGTTAAATTCTGACTGCCATCGGTCTGCCCTTGGGACCAATATTAATGAACCAATGTCCTCCCCACAGTTTACAATTCTTCCAAGTTTTGTGTCATCTGCAAACCTTGAACTTGTCCCTAGCACACCAAGATCTCGATATTTATATAGTTTATGGGTCTGAATATCAACATGTGTGGAACTCCACTACAAAACTTTATACCAACCCACAAAAAAACCCATTTACTTCACTCTCTGTTTCTTATTCCCCATTCAAATTTTGTAATCATTTAGTGACCAAAATCCACATTTTTCCATGTGACTGTTAATTCTACAATGAATAATTGTGTCTCTTGACACACGAACCTGAGTTATAAATGGAAATTGATGAGTTTACTTTCTGGTAATTGCTGATTCATTTAAACAATCCTTACCAGGGACCTTTTCTTTAAAATCAGTGTTGAGCAATGGATTAGCAGTTGTCACCAAATTGGAAAGAACAACAGAATTAAAGCTGATTTCCCCGGTGAGAACGATGGAGTCTGACATAAATATTTGGCATCACAAATTGGTTCAAGATTCACATTTTGTGCTGTCAGAAACTGAAACGACAGCGTTCTAAAATTTGCATCAAAATAACTGAAAATTATATTCAGCTCATACCTAATCCAATCACTTGCTGCTAATTTACATTAAAATACATCTTATAAGAACAGTAAATTATACAAAAACAAGTTATCATCCCTCATCATGTGCAATGATTTAAAAATAATGGATTCACAGGCAGAGACTTTGAAATGTTCAAATCAATGAAGCTGTATGTCAGACTCAAAATTTTTTTAAAAATTAACATCTATACCTCATGACGAGGCAATCCAGGGCTCCATCCAGAATTAAACAGATAAAAGTAAAGCACTGCATATACTGGAAATCTGAAACAAAAACAGAAAGTGCTGGAAAAGCTCGGCAGGTCTGACAGCACCAGTAGAGAGAGAAATGGAGTTAACATTTTGAGTCCAGTACAATTCTTCTTCAAAACTCTTTAGTTTTGAAGAAGTCATAGCCGACTGAAAGTGAAATAACTCCACAGAAGCCAGTATCCCATCACCAAATCACCAAATCACACAGGCATTGTACGTGATACTGACCCAGCTGGCTCAAAGCTGGCTCCTACAGTGAGCAGAACCTCCGACACTCCTGTTAATATCTGTCAGCCAGAGCTCCCTGATTGTACCAGGTTAACAGCCCCCATTGGGGAACTCATATTCTATGGGGTCCACCTGGCTGACCTCATTCCGATCACTACAGGAAGCATTGACTGTTTCTCTCTCTTCACAGGTGCTGCCAGACCCATTGAGTTTCTATAGCACTTTCTGTTTTGATTATAATTGACCAGATATGCATTTTGTACAGATCTTCAAAATATTAATATGATTGCAAATTCACACTAAAATCTGAAAACAATGTTACGTCTCTGTGGTGGTCAACTGTATGCTCAACAAGACAAGGATGTTACTGCTAAGGAACAAGACATTTCGTAGTTTAGGTTACAATGCTGCAATCATCTTTGAAAGTGTTCCACTTTATTTGGTGCTATTTGGAAGGAAAGCTCAATTTCGATGATTAATTTGTATTGCCACTAGTCTGTAGCTAGGAATTCAATTCTACACATTGGACAGATGGATAGCCTTGTCACTTCTGGATGTTTTTGGGCTGTAATGGTTTTCACTTAGCTACGTGTAACTACTGTCTGACACTACTAGGTTTCTGCAAACTTTTTTACTTACACTTTTGTACTGTTGTCTGTCAGCACATCTCTCACTAAGATAGAACATTTAATCGTCTCTTCATAGGCTCTTACACATGACTGTCACCATCACTGTTACATTGTAATATAAAGCCCCTTCCAATTGTTCCCATTCTCATTATATTTCAGTAGTTGGGATTCCATAGATTCTTTGCTAAACTTATAACAGTTTCTTCGGAACAACCCCACATAAATTTCTGATGGCCGGCCGTGTCAGTGCTAAATCATATAATGTGTAGTTCATGGGCTTTGGGAGGACAAAGGAATTGATTGAGAAAAAGGAAAATAGTGTACGAGAGTAGGCTTGTGGGGAACATAAAAACTGACTGCAAAATTTATAGGCACGTGAAGAGAAAAAGATTGGTGAAGACAAATTGCAGGTCCTTTATAGCCAGAAGTCGGGCAATTTACAATGGGAAACAAGGAAATGGCTGACCAATGAAAAACATTCCCTTCCCTTGTTCACAAAGGAGGACACAAATATCATACAGAAATGTTGGGGAACACAGGAGCTAGTGAGAGGGAGGAACTGCAGAAATCAGTATTAGTAGGGAAATGGTGTTGATAAAATTGATGAGATTGAAGACTGATAAATCACCAGAGCATGATACTCTATATGCCAGTGTACTTAAGGAAATGGCCATAGAAATGCATTGTTGGTCATGTTCCAAGATTCCATAGACCCGGGAACAAATCCTACAGACTGAAGATTGCTAATGTCATCCCTCTACTTAAAACTGGAGGCAGAGATAAAACTAGGTATTATAAACCATTTTGCTTAACATTGGTAGTGAGGAAAATGCTAGAGTCTATCATAAAAGATTTAATAACTGATCACTTGAAGAAACAATGGCAGGATCAGACAGTGTCAGCTCTGGTGCTCCAGCAGGGAAAGCCTCTGTTTTGGACATTTGCCTGGAAATCTGCCTCAAAGGGAAGTCGGCCACTTTTAGCTTCATCTCAGTTTGACTGAAATGGGAAGAATTGAGCCATTATGAACAGCATCTTTGAAACCAATTCCAATGATGTTGCCAAATGGCTGGGACTACAGGCATGATATAGGCAGCCACTTGGACAATAAGCTTGGATCATCTCAGTACCTAGGACTTGCTGCCAGAGAGGGTGGTGGAACTGAGGACAGTCACCGATTGTGAGAGGTAAATTGACAGATACTTGAAGGAAGTAGAGCTGTGGGGTGACATAGAGAGAGAACACATTGCATTGTGACTGACTGGTTTGTTGCACTGAGAACTGGAATGGACTTGATAGGGCAAATGGACTGCTTCTGTGCTGAAAGTACTCTACTGTGTTTGGCAAGCAGAAACATTGCTTCCTAGGCTGGAGATAATTGAAGCAATATCTTTTATCATACGTCATATAGCAATTAGTTTCCTCCGAAGTATTCTTCTTTAATTAAAGAAATGAGCTTGATGTAAGCTGATATTGAATCTAATAGTTGCTTTGTTGAGCAGAAGTAAAGAGGGCCTGTGTTCTATGTATTGATCAGCTTGATGTCTGTAGTCTGCAATCATGTCCTAGTATAAGACAGGGGTTGCTCACAAACAATTCTACTCAATGACTATTGTTACTCATTTGAAACCTGCTTTCTTCGGTGTCAAGCCACTTCTAGAGCAATACATATGGAAAATTGTGGGAATACTCAGTCGTCAATGCAGCGTGTTCTACCACAGTGTTTCTGATGTGTCTTTTCTCCTCAGCGAAAGATTTCCCTTCATTGTGGTTGTGTCCAGCCCATTGCCTCACTTTTCTTCTCGCCTTTTCTCCCCTACTCAGTAACATCCCCTTCAGTCCCATTAGCCTTGTATTCAATAAGTCATCTTCTGCCAACTCAGTCACCTCCAGAGTGACACCACCACCAAATACATCTTCTCTTTCAGCATTCCTAAGGCACCATTTTCACTTGACACCCTGGCCCAGTGAATAGTATCCAATTCTCACTTGAATCAGACAATAATCATCCAATCATAGTCACAGAGTTATACAGCTAGGAAACAAACCCTTCGGTCCAACTTGTCCATGCTGACCTGGTATCTTAAATTAATCTAGTTCCATTTGTCAGAATTTGGCCCGTATCTCACTAAACCCTTCCTATTCATATATCCATCCAAATGCCTTTTGATGTCATAATTGTACCAGCTTCCACCGCTTCCTATGACAGCTCATTCCATACAGATATTTACCACCCACTGTGTGAAAAAAGTTACCCCTTAGGTCCCTTTGAAATTTTTCCCCTTTCACCTTAAACCTACGCCCTCTGGTTCTGACCTCACCTATTTTGGGAAAAAGACCATAGCAATTCACCATATCTATGCTCCTCATGATTTTATCAACCTCTATAAAGTCACCCCTCAGCCTTCGATGCTCTAGGAAAACTAGCCATAGCATATTCAGCCTCTCCCCATAGCTCAAACTTTTTAACCCTGGCAACATCCTTGTAAATCCCTTCTGCACCCTTTCAAGTTTAACAACATTCTTCCTATAGCAGGAAGATCAGACTTAAGCACAGTATTCCAAAAGTGGCCTAACCAATGTCCTGTACAGCTGCAACATGACATCCTAACTCCTATACTCAATGCACTGACCAATAAAGGCAAGTGTACCAAATGCCTTCTTCACTATCCTGTCTACGTACAACTCCACCTTCAAGGAACTATGAACCTGCACCCTAAGGTCTCCTTGTTCGGCAACACTCCCCAGAACCCTACCAATAAGTGTACACTTCCTGCCCTGATTTGCCTTTGAAAAATGCAGCACCTCACATTTAATTAAATTAAACTCCACCTGCTACTCCTCGGCTCACTGGCCCATCTAACCTCTGTGTTTTCTCTACGTTTTTCTTCTGATCAAGCAAATGTTTGGTGTGTTGCAGTTTGATAGGAATTGCTAGGCTGCTTTATCGCATGCAAATTTATTATCTAGTTCATTCATTTCAATCACTATGAATTGTCTTCATGCAATGATAAGATACATAACATGATCTGCTTCCCTACATCAGGTGATCGTTGCATTAAACTGAAATTAAATAATGCATCTGCATTCATACCAGGACCAATGTTCTACACCGTCTCTCCTGGCAAAAAAAAGGCAGAAAGCATAGCAAATGCCTTGCTGAAAACACACATGGAGTGTGCCCTATTATAGTAAGACTGTTTCATATTCCTGCAATTTTAAACTGCTTAAAAAGGCAGAAGAATTGATACCAAATACCCCAGCATGAACTGGAAGATTACAGATTTTCAACCTGAGGTCAAGTTTTTTAAACACAGAATACAGATATCATTCATTGATAATGGATAAGTAAGTAGTGATTGGAAATAAGGGGTTATAGATGAACCATTTTAGCCCGATCTGAAGACAACCAGAAAAACCCTGCAAAGGTATGGAATATACTAGAAGATCAGTTTCATGTAAGGGTAAATTTTAGAATTCATTACCTAGAATTGATGTCCAACCCTGGAGCCAGCAGTTTTTCTCAGGTCTCTCTGGCTCAGTGGAATATTGACTTGTCTTCCTCCCTCTGATGGTCATCCTGTCCCAACTCAGAATCCTAACCCTTATCTCCTTCCTCAGAGGCTTCCTGTCACTCCTACATCCCTTCTTCATCCAACATATCCTCCTTTGGTGACTGAGATAATCGAGGGCTCTGCACACCGTGAGAATTTGGGAACACCCTGTCTGGGGAATACCACATAGCACTGCCAGACTGGTCCAGAAATTGGGACCTCATCTTCAAGAGTTCCATGGTCTACTCTACAATGGTGCTGACTGAAGCAATGGGCAGTGTCGTAGGTCTCCTCCTGTAGCACACTTGTCACCCAGCCCCCACCCTGAAATGGTTGAAAGATGATGTCACTGTATGTGGTCCAGGATGTTTGAGTCACAGCAGCTTCCTGGATATCCAGCACAGACCTCCAACATCTGGCTGCTGTGGTCACAAATGATTGGGACATTAAAGGAGGGGAATCCTTTCCTGTTCATGAAAACACCTGGTGGGTGATTGGGTGCTTAGGTTGCTATGTGGGTGTAAATGCCTGGTGGGTGATGAGGTGTTCTGATTGCTATGTGGGGTGCACCTTGAACCTGTGAGAAACTAGCGATGGCTGAGAATCTGAATGTCCCCACTGCCTGACTCTCTGCATCACGAAGGAGAGAGTTGAATGGGTGTGTTCTTGTGAAGATAGCATCAGTGACATTCTGGATGTGCTTATGCGTGAAATAGCATCAAGGTAGCACCCTGAAATGTTGGATTGGCAAAGGGCAGCAGTAACCTTTAGGTTTACCCTGAGGGCATTGCCACGCTGTCTATGTGATTGCAAGTCCTCATCTAGCAGTTGGCATAGGTGTAACATGATGGCACAGGACTTTTTGAGTCTTCTTTTGACACTGGGTCTCATTCATAAGCAGAAGCCACACCTAAGCCTATGGATTGTGCAATGAACAAGGGCTCTCATTCCATGTGATGGCTCTTGTCTGACTGCTCTGCCCCCTGCTGGTTGTACATCTTCTAATGTAGCAGCTGCTGATATTGTCTCTGTCATCTTCTGTACTGGTTCCTTCACAGTGGTCGGATTGCAAGAAGAGTTGCTGGGTACATCGCTACCATGGTCCTTTCACTTTCAGGAAAACTGAGAACAGCAAGTGAAAGTAAACATTCTCAGTAAAGGGCTTCACCCCTGGCAGCTTAGTCTCACCCTGGCCAATGCCCCAAATAACACACACTCCATGTGAATCTGCACTTCTGTGTGACTTGAGATGACAGCCCTTTGCCATCAACATCACAGCATCTTGGTTTCTCTTACTACTGTTGTATTACCTTTTAACCTGATGCAACCCACCTTATGAACAATAGTCATCCTGCCCTTGTGTCACGTAGTCCCAGGAAGTGTCCACATAGCATTGGCATGAAGCAGTTTCCAGGAGTGGACAACCCCAATCTCGCCACGGTAACAGAATGGGAAACCATCATCATCCGTATATTCCCCTCCAAGTCACTCACCATCCTGACGTGGAAATACATCGTTGTTCTTTCATTGTCAAAGAGTCAAGATCCTGGAATTCCCTGCCCAAGGGCATTATGGGTCTACCTACAGCATATGGACTGTACTGATTCCAGAAGACAGCTCCCCACTGCCTTCTCAGGGGCAACTAAGGATGGTCAATAATTGTTGGCACAGCCAATGATGCCCACGTCTGAGAGCAAATAAAAATAAAGCTCGATCCAAGGAGCCATTACTTGTGTTTGAGAACATAGCAGCTGCAATGGGATAGCTTGTAATCCTAATCACTGCGTACCAATGTGAATGGAGAAGACAAGATTTTTAGCAAATGCACCTTATTCCATTGACTCTTGTTGATCTGAGTGATCATAAGATGCCAACCATTTCTGAGGCCACAGCGTTGTGTTATTATTGCAGGACTGTTAATCCAGAGACACAGGTAATTTCCTAGGGACCCTGCGTTCAAATCCTGCCATGGCAGACGGTGGAATTTGAATTCAATAAAAACAAATCTTGAATTAAGAATCTAATGATGACCATGAATCCATGGTTGATTGTCAGGAAAAACCCATCTGGTTCACTAATGTCCTTTGGGGAAGGAAACTGCCATCGTAACCTGGTCGGGCCTACATGTGACTCCAGACCCACAGCAATGTGGTTGACACTCAACTGCCCTCTGGGCAATTAGCAATGTGCAATAAATGCTGGTCTAGCCAGTGACACCCACATGCTGTGAATAAATAAATAAAATTCAGGCCCACATGCATTCTCATTCATTACTTTGTGAGATCAGATCAAAATAGGATATCATGAGGTGATTTTTCCAAATCAGTTGAAACAAACCTAAGATAACAAGGTGTACAGCTGGAGGAACACAGCAGGCCTGGCTGCATCAGAGGAGCAGGAATACTGACATTTCGGGTCTGGACCCTTCTTCAGATATGGGGGAAGGGAAGGGAGCTCTGAAATAAATAGAGAGAAGGGGTGCAGTGATAGAACGTGGATAGTGGAGCAGATTGGTGGAGAGAAGACGGACAGGTCAAGGAGGCGGGGATGAAGCTAGTAAAGGTGAGTGTAGGTAGGGAGTTGGGATGGGGGTTGGTCAGTGAGATTGGAGGGGTGGGTAGGTGGGAGGGAAGACAGACAGGTCAAGGAGCAGGGGATGAAGCCAGTAGGTGAGCGTAGGTAGGAAGTAGGGGTGGGGGTTGGTCAGTGAGGTGGGAGGACTGGATAGGTGGGAGAGAAGACAGACAGTTCAATGAGGTGGGGATTAAAGGGGGGGGGGCTAGTCTTGGGATGAGGTTGGGGGTGGGGAGATTTTGAAGCTTGTAAAGTTCCACATTGAGACCATTGGGTTGTAGGATTCCAAGGCCGAATATGAGGTGCTGTTCCTCCAGTTTTCGGGTGGTATTGTTATGACACTGGAGGAGGCCCAGGATGGGCGTCGTCCAGGGAGTGGGAGGGGGAGTTGAAGTGGTTCGCGATTGGGAGGTGTTGTCACTTGTCTCGAACTGAGTGTAGGTGTTCCACAAAGTGGTCTCCAAGCCTCCATTTGGCCTCTGCAATGTAGAGGAGGCCACGTCGGGAACAGCAGATGCAATAGACCACATTAGCGGAAGTGCAGGTGAAAGGTTTTCTTGGGGCCTGGGATGGGGCTGAGGGGGGAGGTGTCGGGGCAGATGTAGCACTTCCTGCGGTTGCAGGGAAAAGTGTTGGGGGTGGGGAGTGTGGAGTGGACGAGGGAGTCATGCAGAGAGCGGTCCCTCCGGAAGGCAGATAAGGGTCGGGAGGGAAATATATCCTTCGTAGTGGGGTCAGATTGCAGTTGGCGGAAGTGGTGGATAATGATGCGTTGAATCCGGAGATTAAAGGGGCGATACATGAGGACAAGGGGAATTGTGTCTTCGTTTTAATTGCAGGGAGGGGGTGTGAGGGCTGAGGTGCGGGAAACGTGAGAGATGTGGTAGAGGGTGTTTTCAACCACAACTGGGGGGGGGAAATTGCGGTCCTTGAAAAATAAGGACATCTGGGATGTCCGGGAGTGGAACGCCTCATCTTGGGAGCCGATGTGGCGCAGGCAGAGGAATTGGGAATAGGGGATCGCAACCTTGCAGAAAGGTGGGTGAGAGGAGGTGTATTCGAGGCAGCTGTGGGAGTTGGTGGGCAAACAGACCTCGACCTCATTGAACTAAATTAAAGGGCAACAGTCCCTTCAGGTGCACTCTCACAAAAATCAAATGTTCCAGCTAAACTTCAATTAAAATGTTATCCTGTTGGGGGTTATCTAGCCAGTGTGCTGCCCACCAGCCATGAAACACATCATTCACATATGATGACCACTCACTGCCTGGATCTGAGTACAGTCACTTTGACCAGGAGTACAGTCACGAGGAGTTTGCTAAATTTTTCCCTCCATGTTCTTCCTCCCACCCCCAGAACCAGCTAGCCAAAGATCGAGAGTGCGCGGTTGAATGAGAAATAAAACTGGAGTAGCAGCTCTCTCAAAGTGGGGCAACAGCTATAGTCTCACAAATGGCACATCAGTGCAGAAGGCAAGGTTGTAGCCTGTCGCTGTAGGAGATGCTGAAGTGTCAATGTGAAAGGGTGGGTACGTTCAGTCATACAACACAATGCTGCAACAACTTCAAAGATTGTGTGCATACCTTCAACATACCCAGCAAACATGGTGAGCAACTATCAAGATGATGTTGCAATCCTTCAGGATGTTGCAGATTTTAAAACTTTAAATCACATTTTCTTAATTTTGCTTTTCTTCTTTCACTCTCTGATAATCCAATCATTCTTCTCCTCTCGTTATTTCTCTTTCTGGAACTGATTGACAAGTCCTTTAATTCAGCCTCCTTCTCAGCCTGTGGCCTTCCATCTCATTGCTGAACAAGATACCAGATGCCCTGTTACGGTCACTGCAACATGATCAGATCTGGGGTCTTGTGGCACAGTTGTAGCATCCCTGCGTCTGGATCAGGAGGCCTGGGTTCAAGTCCCACTTGTTCAGAGGTGTGTAATAATATCTCTGAACAGGTTGGTTAGAAAATATCTATACTTACAAGCGATGCTAAACCTAAACATGCCTAGCAGCACCCACCAAAAGAAGTCTGGTTCCTGCAAACTTCATGTGACGTTGCGAGTTTGCACATGTCCAGAGGGAACAATCAGTAAGGAAATGAAAAAATGAGGTGAAATGGACAGAAGGTTGTCTGCTGTGGTTCTGGAGTTCTCTGAATTCACCCTTGTCCATTGTATTCATGTCAATGATTTCCCCTTTGAAGGAACTGAAAAGTCTTTGCACTACAAGGTTTTTGTACCACAATAAGGAACTCTGACCAGATGCTTCCTCCCGTTAACTGCATCTTGTTCAGCATACAGTGTCGAAAGTTGGTGGAAGTCATACTTCAGCCTACAGATGAGAGTATTTATGTATATCACTACATACGCACACCCTGCGGCTGGATTCTGTTTCTAATATTTTGGGGTTGAAACCCTTTAGGTATATCAGCATTAACATTTACAACCAAATGTCGTTGTTGTAAAACACACTCTTACATAGATGCATAGATATCACAGCGTGGAGCTGGAGGAGCACAGCAGGCCGGGCAGCATCAGAGGAGCAGGAAAGCTGACACTTTGGGTCAGGACCCTTTGCGTGACAAGATTCAAGAGGATTCTTAAGTACTCTGAATGGGAGGCCAAGACATGTACACATTTGCCAACCGATGTTAGACAAATATAGGGAATAGATTTACGTGGTTGATTTGTTCATGCCTCTAAACTTCTTCCTTAATTGCAGCCTGGTCCTTTGTGATGAGACAAGCCATGTGACGTGGACTCCTACATCTTCAATAAAATGTGTATGACTCCCTGTGCGGAAGGTAATTAGTACTGCCAAGCAATCCCGTTTATCTTAACACAGTGTGGAGCTGAAGGGACACAGCAGGCCAGGCAGCATCAGAGGAGCAGGAAAGTTGACATTTCGGGTCAGGACCTTTCTTCAGATTTTTGAAGAAGGGTCCCAACCCGAAACGTCAACTTTCCTGCTCCTCTGATGCTGCCCGGCCTGCTGTGTTCCTCCAGCTCCACACTGCGTTATCTCTGACTCCAGCATCGGCAGTTCTTGCTATCTCTGAGTCCCTTTTATCTTTCTTGGACTTTGCTCCATCGGCAACTTTGATAATAGATTGGAAAACTTCAGTGCTATAATTGGTAATGACTGATAAAACTTTTATCCACCTTCTCCTATTTCAACGACCACTGCAGACATATAAAGTCCCTTCAGCAGTGCTAGATGCCTTATCTTGATTACACGTGGCACCAACACCGGGCAACTCTTTGCGAGCTGACTACAGCAGATCTTTTTCTCATATTTCTTGTAATTGTTCTGCACTTTTAAATCTAAGTTCTAAGAATGTCTCAGTCTGAGCAGTCTGTGATCTGTTCGTTCTTGTTTATGATCTGCTTGTATTGTTCACAAAACAAAGCTTTTCACTGTAGTCAGGTACATGTGACTGCAATAAATCAAATCAAATCAAAACCCTGGTGACATGTTTATTTCGTATTGAACTCCTGACTGGAAATATGTAACTCACTACTTTTGGAGTATTCCATTGGATTCTGAAGTGCTGGATGGTCAGTGTCTTTAGTTTGTGCTTAATTTGTAAATTAATTGCAAAACATTGGGGAGGCAATATCCGAATGGTATTTTCGCTCGACTATTAATCCAGAAACTCAGCTAATATTCTGGGGATCCGGGTTCAACTCCTGCCATGGTAGCTGGTGTAATTTGAATTCAATGAAGAATTTGGAATTAAGAGTCTAATGATAACCATGAAAACATTGCCGATTGTCATGAAAATTCCATCTGGCTCAATAATCTTTTAGGGAAGGAAACTGTAATCCTTACATGGGCTGATCTACATGTGACTCCAGACCCACAGCATTGTGATTGACTCTTAAACTGCCCTCTGGGTAATTAGGGATTGGCAAAAAAATGCTGGCTAGCCAGAGATGCCCACATCCTGTGAGAGAGTTAAAAAAATGTTGCAAAGAAGTCTGTGATATGGAAGTAACTAAGCTGTTAAACCTGGCACAGTTCTACCAGTGTACCAAAGGCCTCAATTTCTGAATGCCACACTTTGTGAAATAGTTGTACGTGATCTCCCACAATTCACAACGTTGTACACATGCTATTCATTAATATCCTTCTTAGTCCAATTTCTCAAAACAAATGGCAATGTTTTAAGAAAAAAAATACAGAGAGGAGATGTGGTGGCAATGGTGACACAGAGAAACCCATGTTCAAAGAAGTTTTATTTTTCCATTATAACTGATGAATGCACATAAAATTACTAGTGGAAGAAACATCATGCCAGAAAATTGCATAGAATTCATACAAAATTTGAATAAGCTTCTCGGAACAAATTATCATTGTTAAAGACAGTATTATGTACACCCTTATCACGTGAAGTGCTTTCTTTGTTTATTTTGTTATTCTACAGTTAACTTTATGTCAAAACATTTGAGCAATATTAGAGCACAGACCATCCACTTCATATGATCAGTGAGATAAACAGAATTATGCTTCACTCACTATTACCACAGATTTCATTATTTGTCTGGCCCAAAGCTGAAGTTTGTGAAACACTGTTAAAATGTCCTAATCCAAGAATGACCCGCATTTAATGCTGAACACAAGCTGTAGTGTTTGCAGTTGTTAAATGAAGTGTACATAAAGTCTAGTTCAGTACAGAACAGCCCATAAATACAGATTTCCACAGTAAGTACTTTGAATATTCCACTTAGACAGATACAGAACAAGGCAAATACTTTAAAGGCACAAGACTCTCACATCATATAGACCCCTTCTGTTAGATTCAACAAATCTAATCCAAGTAACATTAAACAACAAATATAGTGTGTGTATGTATGTGTATGTTTCATATATATGTGTACATATATATATATGTATATAGATATATACATATATAGACACACATACTTCCGTTATAACCATTGAAGACTATAGGGGGTGATAAAGACAGAATAAAACCATGATTTCTGTTTTTGTGATAATCTGTCACAGTTAAAATGAAGTTTAGAAAAAGACAGCTCATCATTAATGCTGAGCATTTAAAAAGCCAGACTCTTGGTGATAGGGATTTCATTACAGTAACACGTTAAATCGTATAAAAATAAAGAGGACGTTTTACTGAAACACCATTATTAGACAAATACTGCACCAAATGATGGCACTGAAATGTTTTCACTCAGAATAATTACACATACCAAATGTAGCAGAAATACAGATCCATGTATTTCATAGTTTGAGCAGCCAAAATGACATTGAAATATTTTCACAATAATATAGTCCCTTGAATCTGAAACTACTGTTCCTGTCCATTTAACGGCTGCAAAACCTGTATCAGTTGTGTGTTTCACGTTTGGCAAAGAGTGAATCGTGCCAAAGACCGAAGAATTCAGGTTGCACAAAATGTTTCAGTGACTATCCTGCAGAGCTACCAGTGATGAGTAATCGTCAGCTTTATCGCATTATTCAGTGTTTAATTTTGAAATTAAAATTTCATTCAGAAAGTGCATTCAAACACATTAATACAATGACTTGCCTGCATCTTTTTTTTCTCCCCTTCATTTCAAGATATTTACAACCACTGGTATTGTACAAAACAAATTTTACAAATGATTCAGATGTAAGCAAGTTACAATATTTTGATTGTGCAGTCAGATATAAGGACTTTCCATTACGTCACCCACATTAACTTGTAATGACAATCCTGGTTTAGAAAATCTGTGATATCAGTGTAACTCCACTTTGTACACACAAGTCAAAGACATTTTTCTATTTTACCCTGTAAAGCTACGTTGAAGTACATCACAGCACAAACTCCACAACAAAACTGTCTCCTAACAGTTACATTTTAAGGTATCCACAGTGATAACCATAATACTTCCATCATGCATGCATCCCTGAAATGTATTTCCCTTTAAATATACTGGACAAAGCTATACAGAAAGTTTTAGAATCGCACAACCAAAACTCCCATTATAATAAGCAACATTCTTAACTCAGCAATGCTGACATTAAATGCAATGTACAATTCGTTTGGCAAGTGTACTTATGTATAAAGCAAAGACAATGGCAAACCTGAGCTTGTGACTGAAGCGAAGGTTTCTTACAACATGATGCAAACATGCAATGTTATGGATATGTGGGTTGTCAAGGTTGGTCAATTATGCATTACAGGTCTTAAGTGCCTCTGATTTTTATTTTAAAATGTAATGTGTGGCATTGTACAATTAGTTTTACACTGGCACTTGAACAGAATGCACACACACACACACATGACCCTGACACTGCACTGTATGCTTGAATAAGTCTTCCAGAGCACAAACTGGTATTCAAGCAGTTATTCACCTGCCCACATACCTCACTGCTTCCTCCACCTGCAAACAAAAAAGTCATGGGTTTACACAGTTTAAAAAGACCACATCAAAGCGAAGTATCGAAGACTTTATCCGATTTATCATCTTCTAAGTCGTCTTCGTTGGAACATGTCTTGTGATTCAATTTCCCGTTATCTGGAATGAGGGAGGGAGGTGGAGCACTGTGATCTCCATCGTCAGTGAACTTCCCCTTCAGTGTGTCCTGTACAAATTCTTGGATTTCCAGTGGCAGCCTCTTAAACTTGTCCTGGTATTCTTGATCGAGATCACTCTGCAACTGCGAACAAGAGGAAAACTGTAATGCTGCAAATTCTCCAGGACAAACATTTTATGGTGGGGTAGGAACTTTGTTCGTTATTTTTAAAAAATTCATACATGAGATGTGGGCATTGACCATAATTTATGGACCATTCCCAACTGTCCCAGAGGAGGTAATAGTGAGCAGTCCTTGAAGTGTAAGTACACTTACAACAGAACCCTCTTTCTCCTATACAAGCCAACTCCAACATAAAGAGCGGGTTTGTATTTCCAAGTGACTTCTACTAAGGATTTGTGGTGCATTTCAGTCACTGGATTGGATAGACCAATGATTGGTTTCTGTTTTATGGGGCTGTGTGTAGAATGAAATTGAGACACCAAAATGTATTTTCCTGGCCAATTTTCTCCCTCTGCTTCTGAAGAAGGGTCCAGACCCGAAACATCAGCTTTCCTGCTCCTCTGATGCTGCCTGGCCTGCTGTGTTCATCCAGCTCTACACCTTGTTATCTCACAGTCTCCCTATGTTTGTTCCTTGGATTCCAGGTAATTTCTATCAGTGTTCAAATGTCAGTCTTCAAAGCTGAGCTTACACAATGTATGCAAGAGACTTTTTGAGCCTGAAGGGGGTACACATCCACACCCACACCCACCCCCACCCCACCACACACACACACACACACACACAGTGTGGGATACAGGCATGATGTTCCCCTCCGTAATCAACTGGTTGCCAAGTCTGACTATAGCGTTAAAGTAGCTGCATGGGCTGAGCTTACACTCGAATGTATGAACAATGAGTAAGATTTGGCCATTTGGCCCTTCAAACCTGCCCCCTCATTACGATCAGGGCTGATCTGATCAAACTCATATTCCTGACATCCCCTTCCTTAACAAGAATTTATCAACCTCTGTCTTACGAAAAAGTGGTTAGCACTTCTGCCTCACAGCGCCAGGGACCCGGGCTCGATTCCACCCTCGGGCAACTGTCAGTGTGGAGTTTGCACATTCTCCCCCTGTGTCTGCGTGGGTTTCCTCCGGGTGCTCCGGTTTCCTCCCACAGCCCAAAAATGAGCAAATTAGGTGGACTGGTCGTGCTAAATTGCCCCAAAGTGTCCAGGGCTGTGCAGGCTAAGTGGATTAGCCATGGGAAAAGCTGGGTTAGAGGGATAGGGTAGGTGGTAGGTCTGAGAGGAATGTTCTTCAGAGGGCCAGTATGGACTCAATTGGCTGAATGGCCTGTTTCCACGCTGTAGAGATTCTATGAAATATGTTCAAGGACCCTGCTTCTCAGGAAGAGAGCTCTAAAAGCCTCACAAACTTTGGGAGAATGTTTTTCTCAGCTCATCTGTCTTAAGGGCGCAAGCCAAGCTTTTAAAACAGTGACCCTAGTTCTTGATTCTCCCGTAAGAGGAAACTTCTCCATCACCAGCGATCTGTCAGGATCCCTCAGTCAATTCACCTTCTACTCTTCTATACTTGAGTGGATACAAACTGAGTCTGCTGAACCTTTCTGAATCAGACAGCCTGCCCATTTCAGATGTTAATCTGGTAAACCTGCTCTGGATTGCTTCCAATACATTTACATTCTTCCTTAAATAAGGTGACTAATACTGAACATAAAGCTCCAGATGTAATCCATCCAGCGCCTTATGTAAATGAAGCATAACCTCCCTACTTGTATTTTCAATTTCCCTCACAGTAAACAACGACATTTTATTAACTTTCTTAATTATTTGCTGTGCTACATGCTGAACCTTTGTAATTCACATTTGAGGACCTGCAGACCCCCCTCCATCTCAGACCTCTGAAATCTCTCTGCATTTAGCTAATACGTACTCTTTTATTCTCCATCCCGAGCTGGATAATTTGGTATTTTTCCACATTATAACAGGCTTGCCAGATCTTTGTCCACTCGTTTAACCTATTCATATCTTTCTATAGTCTCCTTTTGTCCTCTTCACAACTTACTTTCCTGCTACCTTTGTGTCATCAGTCATAGAAACTCTGGCTATCCGCTTTCATGTTTATGACTTGCTTTCTCTCAAACTCTTTTTTTCCTTTTTTAAAAGTCATTCTTTGCTGCTTTTTATATTTAGTTCAATAGTCTGATGTGCAACTCATCTTTGCACAATTATATGTTTTCCTTCAAGTTCACGACGATGCCAGGTATGGATGGATTGTCTTCGGAGCAAAGGCTAATCAAATTGGGGATCTACACTTTGGTGTTTAAGGGAATGAGAGGTGATCTCACTGATATGTATTAGATTCTTAAAGGGCTTCACAGAGTAAATGCTGAGAACATGGTCCCTCTCATGGGAGAGTCTAGGGCCAGAGGACATCATTTCAAAATAAATTTAAGACTGAGATGAGGAGAAATTTCTCCTCTCAAAGGGTTACGAGTCTTTGGAACTCCTTGCCATAGAGAGCCATGGGAGCAGACCCCTTGTGTATGTTTAAGGCTGAGATAGATTCTTGATTGGTCGGGGAATCAAGGTGTAGTGATGGGAACCAGGTGGATCTTATTGACTTTGAGATCCTAGATTGGGGCTGTTAACATAGGCCAATCAAGGACCCCTGGCTGACAGAAATAAATATGGGATTCAGAATCTCTTCCCTTCAAGGACTGACTCCAAGGTGGCTGGTTGCAACCACTGTACTGTGGACATTTAAATAAAGGGAAAATTGGTGACAGGATACCAGCCTCTGTCCAGTTATTTCATAAGGATTATGGGGAAAGGGCCGGAAAGTGGATGTGAGGAATGTTGGATCAGCCATGATCCTACTGAATAGCAAGGCAGGCTGGAGGGGCCAAATTCCTATTCCTGTTCCTATTTCTTACGGTCTTAAGTTTGATATTGTCTTTAACCCTTTGAGTTGAGCAGAGATGGTGGGTCCATTTCTTGGGGTTTTTCTTTCTTCTGCTTCACTGTTTTTGTGACTTAGTTAAGTCAGCGCAGACTTGGAAATGAATTTGGACTTTACTGGTTGGAATAACTCAGGCACCACAGATTTCACCTGAGTTATTCGATAGATTATTCTTCACAGCTGGCTCTGATTTTAATCAACTCAGAGTGAATAGGCATGATGGGTAGTTAAAACTTTTGTAAATCTGCCTTATCCTGAAAACATGAGGAGGCCAAACAGCTATAAAGTCTAGATGTCTATGGGATGATGCTATTTTAACTGTACAAGGCAGAATTGTCCAAACTACTTAGTTTTAACCTCGAAATCTGAATGAACAGAGCTGTTAGGCAATATAAGGGGGAAATTTAAGGGTGAAGCCAAGAATCGATGGATACTGAAACTTCTTTGTTTTTAGAATCATAGAGCCATACAGCACGGAAACAGACCCTTTGGTCCAACCAGTCCATGCTGAACATAATCTCAAACTAAACTAGTCCCACCCACCTGCTCCTGGCCCATATCCCTCCAAACCTTTCCCATTCATGTACTTATCCAAATGTCTTTTAAGCACTGTAATTGGACCCACATCCACCACTTCCTCGGGAAGTTCATTCCACACGCGAACACCCTCTGAGTAAAAAATAATTGTCCCACATGTCTTTTTTAAATCTCTCTCCACTCACCTTAAAAATATGCGCCCAAGTTTGAAATCCCCCATCCTAGGGAAAAGACAACTGCCAGTAACCCTATCTATATCCCTCATTATTTTATTAACTTTGATAAGGTCACCTGTCAACCTCCTATACTCCAGTGAAAGAAGCCTCAGCCTATCCAGCCTTTGTTTATAGCTCAATCATTCCAAGCCGGCAAAATCCTGGTAAATCTCTTCCGAACACTCTCCATCTTAATAATACCCATCCTGCAACAGGGCGACCAGAACTGGACACAGTATTCTTCTAATGTGCTCAATTTTAAAGTGACAAAAAAGAGTTGCTCTGCATTAACTAACTCTCCTTGATCCCGGCTCTCTACTCCACCACTTCTGCATTGTTGAACTGTTCCAACAAGCTCTTTATCAATGATATCAGTGACCTGACCAACACCTGCTTGCAGTTAAAATCATCGACCGTGTAAGGGAAAACTGACAATCCCGCCTCTACATTGTCCTGTGATAAACTGTGCAGAAAACTTGTTGTGCAGTGGAATAAAAGAGAACGACTTAGTAGGGATAAAGTAAAGCAGTTTTGCAGCAATATTCTTTTCAATGGCAATATGTCAAGATCGGACACATTTTAGTCATTTATTGTGCGGGAGAGAGGCATTTGCAGCCTGTTCCTTTTTTTTTGAAACGAGAGAACATTGAAAAGCAAATTCTTGACAACCAAAAATCTCGAAACATGTGGTTGATACAGTTTGGAGTTGGAGGAACACATCAGGTCAGGCAGCATCGGAGGAACAAGAGACAGACGTTTCGGGGCTAGACCCTTCATCAGGACTCCCTTTCTTTCGTAACATATAAGCTGCGGCAGAGCCACCCATGCAATTAAAACTTCCTCAGGCAGCAAGTTCAGGATTTAGTCGAGTGCCTCCCACAGCTTTTTCCTACTGCGAGCCCATTTTGAGGCCTGAACATTGTCAGGAGCCTTTAGTAAAAAGTGGGCTAGGAGGAGAAGACCAATAAAAGCAGGATTGGCCTTTGGTACCAATGAACTGGCGACGCCAAAATGTCAAATAGTCTCCCCGCTTGCAGTCCTGATCATCCTCTTTTGGGAATCCCTGATTTAGAAAACACACAGGTCAATCTACAGGATGAATTCTTTGGTGGATGAATAATTTTATTTTTTGAGGGTAACGCTTCCTGTCTTGCTCCCTGATTTCTGAAAGTTGGCCTTAAACTCACGCTCGGGAAAGATTAAAGAGTGATGGCAATCAACCAGGGCTTCTCTTCCTTGTTATGACCACCACTAGTAACGGACGTTGTGTGCTGGCCTCGGTCTGGGAAGAGTCCAGGTTGACTATCTAGATTCTCATGGCCGCTACTAAGTCTCATACATGAGGCAAGGTACTGAAAAGAGGCTAATGGTTACAAAACCATAGCAAGCCTTGGGTGCTATTTTGGTCTCGTAATCTGGGGAAGGATGTTCTAGTTGTGGTGGGAGTCCAATGGAGCTTTACCAGTCTCATTCTTGGGGTGAAACTGCTGATATAGAAAGAGAGACTGGATCAGTTAGGATGATATTCACTGGTTGGGGGAGGGGATTTCATAGAAACCCAGAATATTTTAACAGGACTGTACAAGGTAAATGCAGGAAGGAGGTTCCTGATGGCCAGAAGAATCTAGAACCAGGGGCCACAGTCTAAGGATGCAGGGTAGCCCATTTAGAACTGAGATGAGGAGAAATTTCTTTACCCAGAGAGTGGTGAGCCTATAGAATTCTCTGTTACAGAAAATAGTTGAAGCCAAAACATTGAACGTTTTCAAGAAGGAGTTAGATATAGCTCTTAGGGCTAAAGGGATCATTGGCTATGGGGAGATAGCAGGAACAGGGGACTGAGAGAGATGATCAGCCGTGATCCTATTGAATGGTGGAGGAGGCTTTGAGAACTGAATGGCCCTTGCTTTTCTTACGATCTCTGTTTTGAAGAAGTTAGTGGGAAGGATACTAATACAGCTGGCATCTGCTCACGCCACCCCTCCCTCATCCAAAGGAGCCACTGAAACCTGCCAATACACTAGGTGCCTAAAGCCTACTGAAGGACTGAGCGGTGGAATTAGTCATAGAGCCATTGACATGTACAGCACAGAAATAGACCCTTTGGTCCAACTCGTCCATGCCGACCACATATCAAAAATTCTTTTAGTCCCATTTGCCAGCATATGGCCCATATCCCTCTAAACCCTTCCTATTCATGTACCCATCCAGATGCATTTTAAATGGTGTAATTGTACCAGCCTCCACCACTTCCTCTGGCAGCTCATTCCATACATTATTCACCCTCTGTGTGAAAAAGTTGCCCCTTAGCTCTCTTTTAAATCTTTCCCAACTCACCTTAAACTTACGCTCCACCCCAGGGAAAAGACCTTGGCTATTCACCGTATCTATGCCCCTCATGATTTTATAAACCTCTATAGGGTCACCCCTCAGCCTCTGACACTCCAGGGAAAATATCCCCAGTCTGTTCAGCCTCTCCTTATAGCTCAAACCCTTCAACCTGGCAACATCCATATAAATCTTTTCTGAACCCTTTCAAGTTTCACAACATCTTTTCTACAGCAGTGAGATCAATCCACCTTTTACTTTGTTATGGAGAATTCAAGGAGATCTTTAAGTATTTAATAACTGACACTCTTGGGACACCCCTTCATTCAACTTAAAGAGATAGTTGGTGAATTTGCACCTTGGATTATTTGCTTTCTTTCAAAGACTGATGTTCAGAGCACAATTCTCTAGCAGAGATAACAAGCATGGGGCTGGATGAACACAGCAGGTCAAGCAGCATCATAGGAGCAGGAAAACTTGACGTTTCGGGCCTAAACCCTT
>JAHRHZ010000059.1:21122107-21158152 GCA_024137785.1 Ginglymostoma cirratum | reverse complement strand
TACATTATACTGTCATTCAAACCACCCTGCATACCCTACATTATACTATCATACTTTTGCCTACTACTTCTATGATTCTATGACTCTAAATCAATTCATTACTAGTTTAGACAGAAGTCCTTCCAAATGTACAACACCTGCAACGAATGGATAAGCGTAAGATGGGAAATGTTTCTTTTCCACTTTCGCCCATTCGTGGTATGTAGATGTCCCTGGCTGGGCTAGTATCCACTGCCCATGCCTAATTGCCCTTGAGAAGGTGGTTGTGAGCTGCATTCTTAAACCATTGCATGCTATTTGGTGTGGATACACCCACAGCGCCTGAAGGAGGGAGTTCCAGGATTTTGACCCAACGACACTAAAGAAAGGGTGATATATTTTCATGTCTGGATCGTGAGCCACAATTGGACCAGCCATGACCATGTTGAAAGGCAGAGTCAGCACAAGAGGTAGAAGGCTATTCTCTTATTCCTAGGCTCACATTACTTAATGACATCCAACAGGAATGGGCAACCTGAGGAGCTGCTGGTATAGTGGTAATGTCTCTGGATGAGAAATTCAGAGAAATACTATTGGGAACATGGGTTCAAATACCATTCCACTAGCTGGTGGAATTTAAATTTGACAAGTAACTCTGAAATTGAAGTAACGATGATCATGAACCCATTGCTAATGTTGTTAAAACCCACCAGAATTATTGTTGTCCTTACCTGGTCTGGCCTACATGCTTAAATGGCTGACCAAATCAAAGGCACTTCGGGATGAGCAACATGTACAAACTTGCTAGTGATGCACACTTCTGACAAAACAATAAACGATTCAGGGTATCTTTAGAGGTCAAACAAAATGCCATTTTGGTTCATGACAACACATTAGGTCTTGGCCTAATGTTTGGCCATTTGCCCCTGCAAACCCAAGATTGACTGCAGGGCAGAAGGATCCCGTATCCATCTGCACTACAACCTACCACTGAGCAGGACATGATACACTTCAGTCAACTCAAGTTTGGTGGTTTTGTAGTGACAACATCTTTCATAAATGCAGGAGGAAACATTTGGAAGGACTTTTGTCTCAACTAGCAATGAATTGGTTTAGACTCATACAGTCATAGTAGTATATAAACATCCACAGAGCAAATCGAAAATATCATTTTTCCAATAATTTCTCACTTATTAAACATATAACATATGAGGAGCGGTTGAGGATTCTGGGTCTGTACTCGATGGAGTTTAGACAGATGGGGGAGTAGGTGATCTGATTGAAACTTATGCAATACTGAGAGGCCTGGCTAGAGTGGATGTTTCCACGAGAAGGAGAGACCAGGACCTGAGGGCACAGCCTCAGAATGAAAAGACGATCCTTTAGATTTGAGATGTGGAGAAATTTTTCCAGTCAGAGGGTGGTTATAATCTGTCGAACTCATTGCTGCAGAGGGCTGTGGAGGCCAAGTCACTGAGTGTTTTTAAGACAGAGATAGATGGGTTCTTGATTAGTAAGAGGATACAGGGTCACAGGGAGACGGCAGGAGAATGGGGCTGAGAAACATGTCAGCCATAATTGAATGGAGGACCAGACTCGATGGGCTGAATAGCCTAATTCTGCTCTTACATCATATGGGCTATAGTAGAAGCTAGTTATGGAATTCTGGTCTGATTATGTACGAGTACAAAAAAAATTATCAACTATCTTTTCAGGAGTAAAACTTAGCACTCATTTGTAGTGCAGCTATTTTGTTTTACTTTATTTGATTGTGGGATATGGGTGTCATTGGCTGGGGGGCATTTATTGCCCATCCTTTGTTGCCCTTGAGAAGATGGTGGTGAACTGCCTTGAATCTCTGCAGTCCTATGCAATGGTGGACGTTCCTTATAGACTCTTAGCCAATTGGCACCAGCTCACAGTTATCAATGATACCTCAGCTTTTGCAGGGCTTCACTCTCTGGACACCAGCTGGAGGCATTGGTTGCTCAGGCGTTGCATGGAGCTGCCGCTACTATGTTATGTGGTTAACAAGTGAGCAATTATTGGGGAAACGATATCTTTGTTTTGCTCCGTGGATGTTTGATACATCAGCCTCCTCCTACATTTATGAAAGATGTCGTCACTACAAAACCACCAAACTTGAGTTGACTGAAGTGTGTCATGTCCTGCTCAGTGGTAGGTTGTTGTGCGGATGGATATGGGGATAAAAGGTTCCTTCTGCCCTGCAGTCATTCTGTAACACCAGCTTCACTCAACATGCTGGCTGATGGAATGAAAGTAACTGTGAGGAACCTAATGCTTGCTACCTGCTCTGTGCTCTGTTTGGGGGGAC
Source organism: Ginglymostoma cirratum (assembly GCA_024137785.1). NCBI lineage: Eukaryota > Metazoa > Chordata > Chondrichthyes > Orectolobiformes > Ginglymostomatidae > Ginglymostoma > Ginglymostoma cirratum. The sequence goes on along the minus strand of JAHRHZ010000059.1, from coordinate 21,155,838 downwards.
TTGCTGCTTGGCAACCTGAGTTCAGGGGAGGAATGGAAGTGGTAGAGAAGGGAGTTAATGTTGGAGGGGGGAGGGGCGGTGTTTCCAATGTGCAAGCTTTATCCAATTACAAGAGATAGAGTCACTGAAAAGAATGATTACAGCACAGAAGGGCCTGTTGACTCTCTACATGAACAATTTAGCTGGTTCCGTTGTCCTAGGCTTTCACTGTAACTCCAGCAATTTGTTTTTTCCTGCCACCTGATTATCCAATCCTCCCTTTGAAGGCCATTATTTTGTGTCATGGATTCCAGGTTATCATCACTCGCTGCATGATAAATTATTTACTCAGGTTATCTTTGGATTTTATGTGAGCACCTTTTTGAATTAGTGTCCTCTTGACTCTCCCGCCAATTCTGTCTGTTTTTAGTCCATTTGGGATCTCCGTGATCTGGAACAACTCCATCAAATCTCACCTCAACCCTCTCTTCTCCGAGAAGAACCACCCCAGGGTCAACAACCTACCCACACAGTGGAAGTCACTGAAGTCTGAAGGTGATAAAGAGAATGAGGTCCCCAAGAAGGTTAGCAATGCATTTAGCACCTGGCACCAGGAACAAGAGGAGTCTTTCGCTTTCTCTCTCCAGCTTTTACAAAGGTGAATGCTGTCAAATCCATATGCCGCTCCCCACCTTGCCCTCGAACTAACCTATGCCCCCGGAGACCTATGGTGTGTGTGTGTGTGTGTGTGTGTGTGTGTGTGTGGGTGTGGGGGGGGGGGCGCGGGGGGGTGGGGGAGGGTGCTGGCTGGTTTGGGCTTTGGGCTGCCCAATATCATCCCTGTGTGAAGTCAGCAAACTGCTGCGAGGTTTCTGTGTTAGCTGTTCATTTACTTAATAGGGGTCTTCCCTCAAAATGGATCTGGCCTCCTGCTAGCACAATGACACAGCCAAATGGGAGTCACAGCTGATCCATTTAACGTCTTTTACACTTCTAAAAGACTCTGTTTGTTCTGCGTGTTCACCTGAGTCTTTGGGCATGTTACTCTTATGACTGTCCTGCCTGCTGCTGTTTTCCACTCTCTCCCTGCTGCTATTGTTTTCCTATACCAGCTGGTTCTGTCATCGTTGGTCCCCTTTTTGTCAAGTTCATGAAACAATGCAGCCCAGGTGACCACCTTGTCTTCTCTGACTGCTACAATTGTCTATTAAGACTGCCACCCTTTGGGAATCTTCAGGGAATGCTGTCAAAACATTCTCCCCTTGACATCACCTTGTACTTCCTGCTGTCAATCGACTAGCTAAATTGTTTTTTTTTCCGAGAGCTGAAATACCCTGTACATACTCACCTGTACAAAATTATTCAAAAGTGATCTCACATTGTGGGAGAAAGTCTGGATCAGTGATAGATTTTTGAAGCTACTTCTCTAGGTTTCACGGACCTAGAGATATACAACATGGAAACAGACCCTTCAGTCCAACAAGTCCATGTCAACCAAGTTTCCCAAACTAAACTAGTCCCATTTGCCTGCCTTTAGCCCTTGTCCCTCTAAACCTTTCCTATCCGTGTACGTATCCAAATTTCTTTTAAATGTTGCAACTGTACCTACATTTATCACTTCCTCTGGCAATTCCTTCCATATACGAACCACTCTCTGCGAGAAAATGTTGCCACTCAGGTCCTTTTTTCTCCTCTCACCTTAAAATTATGTCCTCGAGTTTTAAGCTCCCCAACCCTGTGGAAAAGACCTTTGTTATTCATCTTATCTATGCTCCTCATGATATTATAAACCTCTCTAAGCCCACCCCCCAACCTCCTATGTTCCAGAGAAAAAGACTCCAGCTTATCCAGCCTCTCCTTATAACTAAAACCCTCTAGCCTCAGTAACATCTTTTTAAATTTTTTCTGAAGCCTTTCCAAATTGATAATATCCTATACTGTACACTCCCTTTGGACCTTGTTTGCCGCTAGAAATGGAGGAAGCATGAATTTATGCTAACATCCACTAAACTGCCCTCATCTGCTGATTTAGTTACATGCTGAAAGAATCCCATTAGATCATTGAGGTGAAACTGGCTACTAATACCTATGTTGCCTGGTCCTTTAAATGAGTACCAATAGCACATTCCACATGGTCATGTGTACTTTCTCTCATGAGAGTCGATGGACTATCTGCTGCATGATTGACAGATTTATGAGCCTTTTTATCTGGATTACCGATAACACTCATGATTGTCAATTCCCCAGGAATAGCACATGGAAGCTGGAATCTTCCATTGGTGCTGTGGAGAGTTGGAAGGAGACCAAATCTTCATCTTCTAAGGATTGTGGGGAGAAGGGGACAGGGAGCTGAGGGTCGGAAGGAAGGGTATGGTTGTGGCTCTTGGAGGATGTTCATGCTTTTGATCAGTTGCTGAGTGCCTTTGGTTGAACCCTCACATGCCCATCTTTTTAGGCAACTCACACTTTTCTTGCTTACGGACAAGGTAATTCCAGCAGGGGCAGGAACTGGCCCAAGTGTTGTTTTAATTTGTCACTTAAGAGTCTTACATGGTGAAGAGATAGGAAGTTCAACCAGCGTCCTTGTTGCCCTAATCTTAATTCCGAGTGTGGGGGGGTGGTAAAAAGGCTGTGGTGTTCAGGTAGCTAACACCCCATCCCAACTTATTATATCCCCTTCTTGCCTTCTACCTCACCAACCCTGGGGGCATAAATTCCACCCATTTGTTGTGGGGTCGCTGAACTACACAAATTTGTCTACCTACTTTCCTATCTGCTTAAGCAATTAAGGGTTTACCTTTTAAAGTGTCCTTCATGTATTATACATCTTGACACAACTACTATGGCAAATGTTGTATTGTACTCTGTATACATAATGTTCCTGGGACATATAATTCAAGAAAATTTACTATTAATTATAATGATAATAACATATTATTGTGATGTTTAAAGTTACGGTCTATAGTTTACCGAGTGTGTTCTATGGCTAAAGCTAGGGTAATGTTTTCCACTTCTGAATTCTTCAGAATCCCTGCATAATTTCGTCAGAGCCATTGGACATAAGATGACCTTCTGATTTAATTTATCGTTGTCACATGTGCCTAAGTACAATGAAAAGTTTTGTTGCGGATGCACTACAGGCAGATCATAACATACAAGAGCATACAGATTGTAGGGTGGTTATGATATGGAGGAGCCAGTGTTGGACTGGGGGGGGCAAAGTCAGAAGTCAAGTGACACCTAAGTATAGTCCCAACAGGTTTAATTGAAATTACAAGCTTTCAGAGTGCAGCCCCTTCATCAGGTGCAGTGAGAGTGTGATTTCAAAAAAATCTGTTGGAATATAACTAGGTGTCGTTTGTCTTCTGACATTCGGTGATTGAACAGAGCCAGGCACACAAAGTTATGACTGCATAGGAAATGTACAAAAGAAAGTTTAGTCCTCAACACTTCAACACTCAGGGCTTTTTCTCCCCTACTGCGACTTTTAATAACATCAAACCTTTATGCACATCTAAATATTTTTGGAAATTGAAAAATACTTAGTTGTTGCTTAGGGTGAACCTTGTAACCTGACACTCGCTGTTTTTCTGGACTTCTCTGGTTGCCTGCATTCTGCAGGGGTAATGGTCCTCAAAGAGTTAACATTGAAGTTGCATTAGCCCCACTCAATCTGAGTTCTATGTGAGCCATTGTCAGAAGCATACACCTCCTGAGAGCCCTTAGTAATTATGCCTACTAGTACCGTCATTAAGTTTAATTCACTCAGACAATACATCATCTTAAGCATAGAAATATACAAAATAGGAGCAGGAGTAAGCTATTTGGCCCTTCCTGCTTGCTCTGCCATTCAATATGAGCATGACTGACTCAGTGTCCTGTCCCCCTTTTTCTCTCCACAATCTTTGAATCCTTTAGCCCTAAGAACTGTACAAGCAGTCCCTGGGTTCCATTCTAGAGTCCGTTTGCAAGTCCATCTGTACGCAAGCCGAATGACAATGCAGCACAATACAAAATACCATTAAGATTCTACAGTCCACCAATCATTTGATAGGATCCGCACACAGTCTAGACAAAGGAGGACTACCTCAAACAACTTTCACCCTGTGCCACAGAATGGCAGAGGTACCATGAGGTGCCAGCAGTGACAGCTGAGGAAGATACCAGAACCTGCTCTCACACAACATATATATTTTTGTTTTATATATATAAATCTCCCATCAGTAGATTCTTAGGATGTTTTCAAAGCCTTCTGCTTATCTCTAATACTGCCTTCACATCTCTACATAGCAACTATAGCAAGTATTTCCTTTTAATTTGTATCAACCTCCATTTTTCAAAGACCCATTGTCATTCACGAAAATAAAACAAAGACTCCAGAAAAGTACTTTTAATTACAAGCAGTTCTATGCTGTTTTATGATGCGTGGATTTGATGATCTCCTGTACAAGTGCAATTAAAATTAACACACACAAAATTCTTTAATGCATCTTTGTGAGATGTGATATTTTCTAAATACAAGTTTCTCTTTCCGAGTGATTAATTTAAGGGTGACATAACTGCCTTGGCAGGGTAGGATAGGATATAATTTATGACATTGGATTTCTGAGTGCAACGCTGCTGCCTTAAGTAAGTCAGGAGCTGAGCGGATTTAATCATACAATACCTGACGAGTACCTTGTTCCCAGAATTCTCTTTAAAATATACCTGCAGAGGCAGATAAAGCTCTTGTGGTCTAAGCTCACTGGACCAGCACACTTCTCAAGGTCACCTTCTTGGATATATTTTCATCTGTCTGACATTGATTCATGCTACCAGATGGCTGAGGACAAAGCAAGATTGCTCAACACAATGTGCGACCTACTTACAAAGCTAACAACCTGCTTGCTTAGTTCCCTGTAAAGCTCACGGAGCCTTTGATTAATATTTTAATTTTGCTACATAGTTGGTGTGCTGAGTCTGGATGTCTGACCCAGCTGCTCCTGGCACAGCACAGCAGCAGGATCTCTTCACTAGAAAGAGGTGGCCAGTCGCAGCAGTGAGCTGAAAATGACAGGTCTTTAGTAAATAACTGGAAACCTCACCTTATTACAAATCTTGTGTGGATTGAAATTTTACAACAGGATGTGCAATGTTCATCCTTTAGAAAATAGCACCAGGGGTCTGATTTCACAAATGGGAATCACGAGCCTCTGGGACCACACTAGGGGTGAGCTCCCCATGTTTTTCTGTTCAATGGCAGAGACAATTGAAGGCAGGATTCCTGTAATTTTCCAAAAGCCTTCTCAGTGGGAGAACTGACCCACTGGGAGTGCAGTACAGCAAAATCGGCTTCATTCTGCTCAGATTCAGCTGCACAGCAAGAACTAAGTGAGAAACATTGACCAGCCATTTTAACGGGGCTTAATGTTGGCCTTTGGACCATAACAAGTTGTTGTAAGCACAGCAATATATTTTACGGTGTGTCTAAATGGCTGCACAGAAATAGTGCAATGCTTATCAGACTGTATGTAATCCATGCACCGTGACATTGCTTTAATATTCATAAACGGACTGCAGAAGCTCTCAAGGGGAATGAGAGATGGGCAATAATCCTGGCCCTGCCAGTGATACCCACATTTCATAGATGAATATAACAAAGGGAAGATTGCAGAATACAGTGTAATTTGTTGGAATGATTGTTCATTTTAAAATAATTGATTACGGATATTTAAGTATCAGTTTTGTCTTTTTTGTACTGCATATCCAAGAAACCGGTTTATCTTTATCTTCTACTGGCCTAGAAATTCTGGAAGGAATTCCAAACAAAAACTGTGGCAAATTGTACCAGCTCTGATTGCCTGCTCGCTGCACAACTTATTATTGTTTTCAAAATATTTGAGGACACACTTGAAACAAGTTGATTTGTTCGCTAATCACACTGTCAACAGTCAGTTAATAATTAGCTAACATGTTGCATTAAACTAGCTGTCTGGCATACTTTTAAGAAGCAGTCAGTAATGTGAAATAGAACTGCTAAAGCCTGTGAAATAAGTGACAGTTTGGGATGACGGACATTAATTACCTTCTTTAAAATGGCAATCAATGACAAACATTGGCACCCTGCCACAAACTGCGACAACAGGTCAAATGAACAAAAACTGGTAGGTCAAAGAATTTGACAGCAAAAAGCATTTCAAAAGGAGCAGAGAAACTAGAGAACTAGGAGGAGGAGTATGCCACTCAAGACCTTGTTCCGTCATTCAATAAGATGGTGGCTGATCTGATTATTCAGCGTTCCCATCTACTTTCAGCCCCCTGCTTATCGAGAATCCCACTAGCCCTGCATTAACAATATGAACGGATTCTGCTTCCATAGTCTTTGGAGGAAGAGAGTTTCAAAGACTCATGACACTCTGTGAGAAAAGAAAATTCTCCTTATCTCTGCCTTAAGTGGGTCACTCCTTATTTTTAAACATAAGTGAACTCTTGTTCTGGATCTTCCCGCAAGTCGAACTATTCTTTCCACATTCACCTTGTGGAGATCTGCCCGGGATTTTCTAAGTTTCAATCAGCTTTCCACTTATTCTTCCAAACTCCAGTGGATACAAGCCCAGCCTGTCCAACCTTCCTTAGACAACATGCACATTTCAGGAGGTCTGAGGAAGGGTCACTGGACCCGAAAGGCTAGCTCTGATTAAATTCTTTACAGATGCTGCCAGATCTACTGAGCTTTTCCAGCAACTTCTGTTTTTGTTCCTGATTTACGGCATCCACAGTTCTTTCGGCTTTCATTTAGCATTGCACATTTCAGGTAGTGGTCCAGTCAACTTTATGGGATGAAGTCTAGAGCTTATAAGTAGACAATTGAAGGCATGGCAACAAATAGTGGGGTGAAGGAAGTTGGGAGTGTGTAGAGACTATAGTTAGAGGAATGCTGAGTTATTGGAGGATTGTAGAGATTGCCGAGATGACAAGTGATGGGGGAGGGTGATTGTGGGAATTTTTAAGTTTGAGGCATTTCCAGGCCAGGAGCCAATTTATGTCTGCGAGTGCAAGGATATTGACTTGGTGCAGAATAAGAAACAGGTAACAGAATTTTGACTGAGAAATAGTTACAGGTTAGAAGGGCTGTGACGTTGACTCTGGACGTCATAAAAGGTGAATTTCTGTATTGAGACAGACAGAGACACCTATATTATGAAGGTGGAAGTAGATTGTTTTTATGACAGAGTGGGTAGGGGTCAGAAGCTTAGCATGGGGTCAAACAGGAGCGTAACTGTGAACAGTCTGGTTCAGTCTGAGATGATAGTAAGGGAAGTGGATGGATTCAGTTCACAATGGAAGACGTTTTGGCCAAAGATTGAAGTCAAGGACAATCCTTCCAATGTTTATTTGGAGGCAATTCTGGTTTATTTGGGATTGTGTACTGAACATGCAGACAGACAAGTTACAGTTGTGGATGGGATGAGTAAGATACTGATGAGGTTCAGCTAAGTGGAACTTGTTGACTTTCTGAATCTGTGTTACCATGGAAATGTTCCATTTACGTTCATCAGATGCTTTTGAACTGCTCCCTTAATGATCAGCCACTATTTTCCTTACTTGAGATGCACAATTGGTAGGCACGTGGTTTTCAGGGTCTGAGTTCTGGTTTCTTAATTAAAAGCAGAGACATTCTGCAGATGACATTGCCCATAGATACCAGTTGGATGAGAAACAGGAGTGAGGAACTCAAGAAGTGAAGTTGCAGCAGTGGGAAGTGATTCCGCTGGAAGAGTCTCTCTCTGGGAGGACTTCAGTTTCCCAGCTGGGGTGAAGGAAGTCTAGGTGCTTAACCTGGAGCATTGTCATACCTTTCTAAGGATCAGGGAGGGTGGCCGCAGTCAGAGTGCTTATGAAAGCTGACCAGGGATCCAACGTTAGGCCAAAACACGGGCCAACTGAAGGGTGACATGGTGGCTCAGTAGTTAGCACTGCTGCCTCACAGTGCCAGGGTTCTGGATTCGATTCCAGCCTCGGGCAACTGTCTGTGTGGAGTTAGCACATTCTCCCCTGTGGGTTTCCTCCCACTGTCCAAAAATGTGCAGGTTAGGTGGATTGGCCATGCTAAACTGCCCATCGTGTCTAGGGTGGGAAATGCAGGGTGGGGTTGGGTCTGGGTGGGATGCTCTTCAGAGGGTCAGAGTGGGCTTGACGGGCTGAATAACCTGCTTTCACACTGTAGGGATTCTATCTAGAAGAATGTGGAGGGAAATAGGGGCTGGGGGGATGGGAAGGGTGGGGAAATAGTGAGAGAAATATAACAAAAGAAGGCTGTATGGCCAGCAGTAACTCAGCAGCGCACATTGAGATCAAAGCCTAGACCTCGGTGATAACTTGACAGCATCTTCCAAACGTACAACCTCAAACACCTTGAAGTTCAAGGACATCAGTTATTTATCTCTAAGGTCCTCACAGACCCAATAAGATGTGCTTCTGATCCCCTCCCCATTCCATTACTAAGACCACCTACTGCCACCTCTGTAATATGGCTGTCTCCACCCATCTCAACTCACTTGCTCAGAAGCCTTGCCTTTGTAACTTATAGACTTGACTATTCCACTTCCTTTCTATTCTGCAAGGGTCCCCTCATCCCTGCTCACCAACACACACCATTCTGACTTGGACATTTGTCTTCATTCTTTCGTCACTGTTGCATCAAAATCCTGGAATCCCAACAGCATTTTTGGGTATATACCTGCACCAGATGAACTGGAAGGTTTCTAACAGCCAGCTCACCATCGCTTGTTCCAAGGAATCTCGGGATGGAGAATAAATGCCACTGAAACCTGCATTCCGGGAAGGAATATATCAGGGCTACCGAGATGTAAGCATCGATTTGTTTTGCAAATGTAGATAATAGATGAATGAAATGCAATAAAGTTCCTGACATTGGAGAGCTATAAGCAAACAGTTCGTCTTTTCTGAAAGCTTTTTTTTTCTCTAGTTGCAGAACTTTACTGCTTTTAATTAAGAGGTCAGAAACAAGATCCTCAGAACTATGCAGCGACCAATTAGGCATCTTGACTGGAAAAAGATTAGCCGATCACTAAGGGAGCCATTCAAAAGTATTTAATAAGGATAAAGGAAATTTCTCCACGGTAACATGGATTTATAAAAGGCAAATCATACCTCACAAATTCATAGGATCATCACGCAACTTGAAGAAATCTTTTTGATATGAACTTAAGAACATACAAACAAAGAACAACAGGAGGCCACTTGGCCCTTCAAGCCGATCCACCATTCAATATAATCATGGTTAGTCTGCTTTTAACCTCAACTCTACATTCCTGCGAAGCCCCAGTAACGTTTCTTCTCCTTGGTAATTAAGAACCTATCTACCTCGGTCGTAAAAATATTCAAAGATTCTGCATCTATTGCCCTTTAAGGGAGGGAATTCCAAAGGGCTGTCAAGACTGGTGGTGGTGAAGTGATAAGGGACTGATTATCCAGAATTTCAGGCTAACATTTTGGTGATGTGGATTCAAATTCCTCGATGAAATTTGGAATTAAAAAGCAATCCTAATGGTGACCATGTGACCACAGCTGATTGTCATATAGGACCTAACTATTTCACTAATGTCCTTCAGGCCACGACATCTGCCCGTCCTTACCCGGTCTGGCCAATTACATATGACTCTAAACCGCAGCAATGTGCTTGATTTCTGACTGTCCTCTATTAATGGCCCGAACTTAAGGGAAATTAGGGACGGACAACAAATGCTGGCCTTGCCATTGATACCCACATCCGATGAACGAATAACCAAAGAAATATACACTATGTTCCAGCTGTGGCCTAACTAGCATTTCGTGTAGTTCCACAATACTGCATCACTGTGTAGTCTGTGCCTCATCCAATAAAGAAAGCATTTCAGGAGCTTTCTTTGTCGCCTTTTCTAACTATCTTGCCACTTTCAAGGACGTGTAGACATTCGCTTCAAGATCTCTCACTTCTTGTGCCTGTCTCAATAATCTCCCGCTTATTTGGTTATTCATAGCTTTGCCTTGGCCTCGACAAATGCATCATCTTGCACACACCCACACAGAGATTGATTTGCCACTTTTCTGCTCTCTCAATCAAACCATTGATATTATTCTGGAAGAGACAGACCCCCATTCACCATAAACCATGTGGCCAATTTTGAATTAGAGATAAAAAAAACAAAAATATTCTCAGAAAAATGTTTGTCACAGTTCGGAGCTTTTAAAAAAAATTAAACCCATCTTTTTTCCTAAATCAACCTGTTTAGAGATGTTGCAACACACCTTTGGGACTTAAACCCAGGCCTCCAGGTCCAAGGGTTGGGACATTACCATTGAACCACCAAAGCTTTCATGTATTTTTCCTAATCAACATGTTCAAAAATGCTATTACATGTCTCAGGAGCCAGTGGGACTTGAACCTGGTTCTCTCAGGCCAGGGGTAGGGACACTACCAATGTGCCACAAGAGGGCCCTTTTTGTTAAAAAGCCTGCTAGTGTGCATCAGCTGACCTTGTTTGGATTCCTAATAGACAGGTCACTCTTCTAATGCTTGGGGTCTGTTGAGAGGAGACTATTCAGAAGTGGGATGTGTAACTGTACTGAATAAACTATATTGTTTCTTCCAGTCTATTGAGTTACAAGTTGATTTAAAGATAACGCAGTGTGGAGCTGGAGGAACACAGCAGGTCAGGCAGCATCAGGGAGCAGAAAAGTTGATGTTTCGGGTCGGGACCCTTCTTCAGAAAAATTTTCTGAAGGGTCCCGACCCGAAACATCAATTTTCCTACTGTGCTCCTCCAGCTCCACACAGTGTTTTCTCTGACTCCAGCATCTGCAGTACTTACTATCTCTGACAAGTTTATTGATAATAGTTACCTGAGGGCATACATTAACAGGCTTTCTTTTGAAATTCAACAGTATGAATTTCAAAAATTCTTCACTTTGCAACTTCACTGCCCTGTTCTCTCAGGCTTGGAGTGGGGTCTTTGTAAATATAAAGATTCTGAGGGGGCTCAACTGGATAGATGCTGAGAGGATGTTTCTCTCACGGGGGAATCTAGAACTAGGTGGGCACGGTCAAAAGATAAAGGGTCTCCCATTTAAGGAGGAGGTGAGGAGAATTCTCTTCCACAGACAACAGTGTATTCAATCTTGAGTTAGGCAGCGTACTGATTGACGAGTAAGTCAAGGCAAAGTCTTTGGTGGGAGGGGTTTGGAAAGTGAAAATAAGGTCACCGTCAGCTCAGTCAGGATCCTACTGAATGGTGAGGTTTGATGGCTTGAGTGGCCTACTCCTCCTCCTTTCTTAGGAGCTTTTAACTGCACTTCAGATGCCAGACTACAAATCCACTGTCAAACACAGCATCACAGGGGTGTTACAGTCCAGGAAGAGTCTATTTTACCCACTGTGCAAAATGTAGGCTGCAGGACTGGGAGAGACCACTGCAGCCTACCTAGAAGCTAGATGGGTTAGTTTCTAGCAGGTGCCAGGATCCTGCTTCAGAGTACTATTAACCTTATGTCAAATTATTCATTAAGCAGCTCTTTTAGGAACTTTTTGAAACAGTCACAAAGCACTGTCTCCCATGGTGTTCATCTCACACAGTTACCGCTCTCTGTGTATAGCAAATAAATGTGAGCTCTCTCAACTAAAATGTTTTAACTTTATTCCTTTATTATTCTGTTTTTATACTAAGACGACCGTATTACTGGAACAAAGAACAGCACACAAAAGATCCTTCGGCCCTCTAAGCCTGTGCCGTCATATTTTGCCCTTGCGTACTAAAACTGTGATCACTTACAGGATCCAAATCCGTCTATTCCCTTCTTATTCATGTATTCATCCAGGTGCTTCATGAATGCTGCTATTATGTCTGCTTCCACCACCTCCTCTGGCTGCGCGTTCCTAGCACTCACCACCCTTTACGTGAAAAGCTTACCTCACACATCTTTTTTAAATGTTCCCCCAACCCCCGACCTACACCTAGAACCTGTGTCCCCTAATAATTGACTCCTCCACCCTGGGAAAAAGCCTCACACTCTCCACTCTATCCATGCCATTCACAACCTTATAAACTTCTATCAGGTTGCCCCTCAACCTCCTGCCTTCCAGTGAAAACAAACCCAGCCTTTATTCATCACTAAAATCCCCCACACCAACATCCTGGTAAACCTTTTCCACACCTTTTCCAAAGCTTATTTCTTTATTTCTATGCTTTCGTTGAAAAGAATTTGTACCGAGGTACTTTATACCTAAGACGGTGCCATGCGTGGCGACATGAAACATTATTCACTGCACTCTTGTACCCCGTACTTGAGACCACATGGCAATAAAACTTTAATCTAAATCTAAATAGGACATCATACACTCTGCAGTAAAATCTTTGAGAACATTGAAGAAATTCAGGCTCAATGTTTGTGAGGGTTACCCTTATAACTTCAGATAAAAGAAAACAACAGAATTCTGTTGCAGTTGTGCCAGGAGACCGTTAGAAACTGTATGGAACTTTCAGTGCCATTGCTTATAGTCTTTACAACTTTAAACTCTTCAAAGAGTTTCAAACACTCAGCTTATTCTCTCCTCATAGCTTGGAAGCTTCACCGTGGGTATCAATTCTATTACTTTTTGCCTTTTTCTCAATATGATTTGGTCATAATATGATAGCTATAATCATACATGTGGAATCATATCAGCGCTCTGTACAATTTCTCTCACTTCTCCAGATTAGCCAGACGGTTCCATTATTCTACTTGTTCCCTGCACTGCTGTTGAATACCGTGTGGTTGGTTTCAGGAATCTATCCCTATGTACCCCAAGTGCCTCTCTGATGATTCTCTGTGTAAAGTATTACCTTTCAGCCTATAATGGCTACTGTTTATCATTCACACCACCACCTCCTTGTCTACTGTAGAAGCCTGATTTTTTTCCACTGCATTTCTTTTCAATACTGTTACTTTACATGAACAATTGTACCCTCCTGAATGTGTTCCAGATTGTGTCATATCATCGGCCACAGGCAAAACTATTATTTTAAAAGCCAAGAGAATAATAACGCCTAAATCTCCCCTTAGGGCTTTATATCAGCTGTAGAGAGACTTGAGAGAGAAAAAAGGCCATTAAAAGCCTGGAGTACATACACATATCTTTCATATTACAGTAGAGTGCACTCTTTATCACAAAACTGTAAATCAATGGGCATGCAGCATTAGATTCCAACAAAATATACTGCCTCTACTGGTGCTAAGACAACAAAAAGCATTCTTTCTGCAAACCTGAACCCCAAAGCAAAGAGAATATTGCCTCTCACACTAAAGACATTACTGCTCCAAATTACTGCATACCTTTAATTTCAGAAATGTGCAGCGTTAAGTCCCCAGCCAATCATTAACTAAGTTACAACACGTACGTTAAGAAAATAAAACTTTGCCCCTAGTTCCCGAATAAGTGATTTCTATAACAAAGCCTCCCCTTCCACAATTCTAATGTTCGCAAATATTCCCCAACTTGTATGAATTGACGGTCTGATTCGTCTTCCCGTCTGAGACCTAGCTGTAAACTGTATTCTTAAACTGGTACCACAAAACAAGCTTCTAGTAAAACAATACACCACAGCCTGTAACTGAACTAGCCCGAACAATATCAGGGGACAAGCAAGTTACTAAGGCAACCCGATCACTCTCATTGGTGGCTCTGTCAGATCACGCCCATTTGCAACACTGCAACTTAGCCAACCCTGAATTATTACTATTTTCTATTGCTAAGCAGACTGCACTGGACTTCCTGTTTTCTGAAACATCCCCTTCAGGCTAATGGTACTGGCAATGACAAATCATTAATGTTTCTCATTGAATCATACAAACAAATTTGGGATACAGTATAGCAACACCACGTTATTCTCACGAGTGCTACAGAGATCAGACATAATAATTTAGAAGACAAACTGATGAACCAATAATCTTTTTTTTAAAAAAAAAGGAGCAATGATTGAATTGTGTGCACAATGATTTTTTTGTCTTAGTCTGTACTTACAGGGAAAGTAACACACAGGGCTCTGGGGGGATTACTCAAGTGCAACATTTTTTTCAGAGTATTCTGCCTCAATGTCTTGCAAATACTGCAGCAAAATGGGGAGAATGAAAATAATATTTACAATAGAAACATCATAGAAATTGACTGAAAACACACAATATTAATCATCTTTTCTAGAAAAGCCACACAATCATGGTAAATAGCTTTGCATAATATAGTACTTTGAAACGGCGATTTCAAACACATCCCTAAAATGTATCAAAAACTCTAATTACTTTAAACTGGATTACAACAAGATAATCGTTTCAAATAGCTAACCAGACCATGCTGAATTACTTCATTATGGCTCTGCAAGTTACACGACAGCTGTCTCACTGCCTCGGATGAAGCTCAGAGCCTATTAAGCATTAACAGCACATGCAGGTGCAGTTGAAGTTCAAACACAGTTGGCGAAGTGTTGTCTTTTAACCTTAATGACTGCAAAATTTAAGTCAATGCTTTGATCCCTAAACAGAAAGGCCCTATGAGGTTGATAAATGTGATTCTGAATTACTTGGGTGCCATCTGTCGGCACAGCCACGTCAATGAAACTGCAACGATTGCTTTTTGATATTAACTTGCAACAGAGGCCTCAGTAGTTCTGTAGTGTCGTAGAGTAAAATCACAGAATCCCCATAGGGCAGAAGCAGCCATTCAGCCCATTGAGCCCACACTGCCCTTTCTGAGCAGCATCTCAACCCTATCGCTGCATTTCCCGTGGCTAACCCATCCGGCCTGCATATCCCTAGACACTATGGGTGATCCACCCTAACCTGCACATCTTTGGACTGTGGGAGAAAACCAGAGCAAGCCCACACAGACACAGGGAGAACATGGAAGCTCTACACTGACAGTCACCCAAGCCTGGAATCGAACCCAGATCCTTAGCACTGTGCTGTCCTACCATGATACTTTAATCATTGTCACCAAACAAGGTGCTGCTTTGTGGACAGCAAATGAGCTTTAAGTCATTTGGTGAATACATCAGTAAAAACAAATGCTATCAAAGTGGCCACGGTGGGGGGAGGAGGCCATTCAGCCAGCTGCACAAGTGCTGACTCTCTGCCATGGTAACTCTACCTGCTCTATTCCTGCACCTTTTCCCCAAATCCCACTGAAATTTCTTTTTAGTTGCTTCCTTTTCAAAGCCACAATTGAATCTCTCTCTATCACACACTTAAGCAATGCATGCCACAGCCTAACCACATAACACGAGTAGATGTTTTGTGATGCAGTGGATAGCGACCTCTACCTCGGGGCCTGAAGCTGTGGATTCAAGTCCCATCCCAGGACTTGGTGATCATGGAAGGTGTGGATCAAGTATCAATCTTCTGTCAGACCTATGTTAAATTGTAAGATTGAAAGGGATTTACTAGGATGTTGCTGGGAATGGAGAGTTTGAGTTATAAAGACAGGCTGGGATTTTTTTTCACTGGACCGTGGGAGTTTGAGGAGTGATCTAATGGAGGTTTATAAAATCATGAGGGCCATAGATGAAGTGAATGGCAGGTGTCATTTCTCTAGGGCGAGGGATTTCAAGACTAGGGGGGCATATTTTTAAGGTGAGAGGAGAAAGATTTTAAAAAGATATGAACGGCAAGTTTTTTTTACACAGAGAGTGGTTCGTGTGTGGAATGAACTTCCTGAGGAAGTGGTGGATGCGGGTACAGTTACAACTTTAAAAAGACATTTGGAAAAGTATATAAATAAGAAAGTTTGGAGGGATATGGGCCAAGTGCAGGCAGGTGGGATTAGTTTAGTTGGGATTATGACTGGCGTGGACTGAAGGGTCTGTTTCCGTGTTGTTTGGCTCAATGACTCTATCTGTTCGAACCTTGTGCAAGTTGCTGCAGGACAGCTTCTCCATATTGAATGATCCCATGAGCAAACATTATCCCTGTTTTAACAGGCCACACACACACACACACACACACACACACACACAGTGTAAATATGCATCTACTTCGTTTCCCCTTTTTGTTCTTTAGTCAAACTTTCAATCTTCCTGCTCAGGTACCTGACCGTCCTTGAAAATACTGACTACATCAATGTGTTTCCTGAAGCTCTTGCCTATGATAATCATATAGGACTGTTTTTGTCTCATTTATATTGTTAGCCGTTTGTTCTGAATAGCAGTCATTGGTTGTTAATTTTCTGAATAACATCACATGTTCCTTTGATCCTATAATCCCTTCCTCAATGCACCTCCTTTAAACCAGTCCATTTAACATTTGGGTTTCTCAGGAATGCATCAAAGCTCTGACAAATAGGAAAATGCATGGAGATTAGTTCGAGTCAACCTATTTCAGATTATATGATTAATTAATGGGTTTTAATTCTTAATTCATTGTTTCTTGAAATTAAAAGGCTTTACAGTCAAAAACAGCCATATTTTATGCTCATAAATAAATTCATGAACACTGAAGGCGAAATACTCCATTGATTGAGATAGTGGAGTTCAGCTATGTGGATATACTGGAGAGGTTGAAACCGTCCTCCTTAAAGAGAAGGTTCAGAGGACAACTGGGGGTGGCACAGTGGCTCAGCGGTTAGCACTGCTGCCTTACAGCGCCAAGGTCCCAGGGTCAATCCCACCCTTGGGCAACTGTCTGTGTGGAGTTTGCACATTCTCCCCGTGTCTGTGTGGGTTTCCCTCCCTCATTCCAAGGATGTGCAAATCACCTAGTTAGGCCAATGCTAAATTGCACACAGAGTCCAGGGATGTGCAGGCTAGGTGGGTTAGCCATGGGAAATGTGGGGTCACAGGGATAGAATGGGGGGGTGGGTCTGGGTTGGATGCTCTTCAGAGGTTTGGTGTGAACTTAATGGGCTGAATGGCCTGTGTCCATACTGTAGGGATTCTATGAACTGATCAAGAGCTCACATATAATGAGGGATCCACACAGAACAGACTAGGAGAAACTATTCTCCTTGGTCAAAGACCATTGTTTGTGCAGATAGTCAATGCAGACTCAATCAGCTGGTTTCTGCTTTGGCCACTGTGAGCATTGTACAATGCCCTTTAAGGGGACATCATAAGCAACTTGATGCCCACATCCCCCGGTAGAGATTGAGAGAGGACAGCATTACAGTGGGAGTGAGAGTAAGAAAGGGTATGATGGAGGTCAGTGTGCTTAGTTGGCTGGTTAGTGATGTAGAGTGATGTCAACAGCATGGGTTTAATTCCTGTACCATTGCCATGGCGATGTCGCTATGAAGGCCTCACCCCTTGCCTGAGCTGTGATGACTGTTATGTTAAACCCGCCACCAGATCTCTTTCTCCCTCTAATGAGAAAGCAGCCTAGGGTCCTCTGTTATTACGGTGAATTTTGCTTACATGTGGGGAGAGAGAGAGTGAGTGGGAAAGAAATGAGAGAAAGAGCTTACTCCTGGATTTAATCCTGAAACTGGGAGTGAGTCTTATACACACATACATGCACACACACACACACACACACACACACACACTCAAAAGCACACAGATACACATGTGCACGCGCACACACACACAAACACAAACACACACGCATACCCTCTCCCTCCCGAAAAACCTATCTGTACACCAGGCAGGGTGGGGTAGATTGCTTAAAGGCAATCTGCTTCAGTGCCCTCACTGTCTTATGAATTTCACCGAGGCTTGGTCAGAGAATGCATCATCAGAGGTGAATGCAAAATTGGTGATTGTTAAATCTAATTGCTTATTTTGCTCCTGTTCCAGTGAGCCCTTCCCCTTCTGGAGTGACAAGATCTTAGGGTATAGTCTGTCTCCCTCTTGCTGTGCTGCTTAGAAACGGCAACAAAAAACGCAATGCTTAGTTAATACAATGTGGAGTTGAAGAAGGGTCCCGACTGAAACTTCAGCTTTCCTGCCCCTCTGATGCTGCCTGGCCTGATGTGTTCTTCCAGCTCCACATTGTGTTATCTCAGACTCCAGCATCGGCAGTTTTCACAATGTTTAGTTAGTTGGCTCTGCTGCTCCGCACAGTCATTCATTACTCAATCTTTTAAATGATCAAGTTATTGACTTTGATTTTTCCTGAGAAGGATGATTGTGTTTTCCCTGCACTTTAACTAATTTTTCAAAGTTCATGTTTCATGATGTGCCAGCACTCAGACAGCTGTTGCTGGGTTTCCTATTAAAGGCGAATGGGAGGCCCACACAATGTCTGACTGCTTCTTGGAGAACTGGCAGAGGGGGGTTACTTTGCTCCAGCGGAGATGGAAAGTGTTGGCACAGCCTCAGCGTGAGGAGGTGACTCCACAGAACTGAGATTAGGATGAATTTCTTCAGCCAAAGAGTGATGAATCTGTGGAACTCACATCCACAGAGGGCTGTGAAGACCAAGTCATCATGTGTACTTAAAGGAGAGATATACAGGCTCTTGATTAGTAAGGGCATCAAGAGCTATGGAGAGAAAATAGGAGTATGGGGTTGAGAAACATATCAGCCGTGATTGAATGGTGGAACAGACTCGATGGGCCAATTGGCATTATTTTGCTCCTATATCTTCTGGAAAGGCTCAGCATGTCTGGCTGCATCTGAGAAGCACAGAACTGAGAGGCCCTTCATCAAACATGAAGCATTAACTGCTCCTCCCTCCACCGATGCTGCCTGATCTGCTGAGTGTTTCTAGAATTTGCTATTTTTGTTTCAGATTTTCTGGATCTGTGGTATCCTTCTCTCCGATTATATGTGCTCCATTCGGGACATTTGTAAGTGTTCCTTGTTTCAAATCCAATGAGAAAATGCTTAAGACTCAATGTAAATTATTTTCTCCGTTAACAAGTACAAATAGAAATAGTACATTATCGGAGGTGAATTAGGGTTATGGCTTGGGTGCAAATTTAATGGTAGGTTTTGCTATTGTTAAACGTGTAAGTGAAACCAGATGCCAATGGAATATATAATTATTAGTTGAAGGTATTCTCATCCTACTTGTTGTTCATGGTGCTTGAGAGGTTCAAGATTTTGGATGTTGCTGTCGGGGTATTGCTGTGGATCTGGTCAAAGAAACAGAGTTGGTTGTGTAATATGATCAACCAAGTTACATGCATTGGCTGACAAAGCTCTGGTTGGAAAGTATATCATACGGAAACCTGAGTTTTCCATGGGCTTTATAATTAGAGACATGGAGCACAAAAGTCAAAAGGTTTTGCTAAACCTATATAAAACTATTCAACTCAACTGCGACTATCGTTCCCCATTCTTGTATCCAAAGGATGTGAGGGGACGGTTAAAGTAGGGGAAAAATAAAGGCTCCAGAAACAAGCGAAGTACGGGAGCCCATGACTTCTCTCCGATGCAAGTGATCAAAGATAAGGGATGAAACACAAGGGATAGAAACATAACCTCGAAGGGCCCTTTGAATCCAGCTTTTCCCCCTCCCTCTATTATCTTCACAACCAGGATGTTGCCTTATGAGAAGGCAAGGAGTGCAGACATGCCCAGTAAAGTGAGGGCAGTTCATTCAGCACCACTTTCCAGCACTTTGAAATACGAAAAAAACGCGTTGGGAATCTACCACGGTCATAAGATCAAAGTTTCTGTGCCAGCACAAACGTTAAAGATTGACTGCTTTATAGGGTCTAAGCTAGTTCTATTCTATAACCAGTTGGTTGGAGGTAACAAAAGCTCTATTCAGCAGTCAGGCTTTTTAGGTCATGCAGCAGGTGCTATCACAGTTCAGGGTGGTCACATTTGAAGCAGGGAGCACCTACCATACAGACGGCCAGCAGAGTAACAACTAAGGGTGATGGCTTACATCTACACTGATTCACCTTTGTCTGTGAGCAGGTGAATCACTATGTTATTGGCTTATGCAAAGCAATATGACAAGTGTGAAAATACAGAACATTTTGATGCAAGAGTCATTGGCGTGGTCAGAATTGACTGCCTTTTCCTCGTTCCTCTCGATATGGCAGTGGCAAACCAACTTCTTGAACTGCTGTAATGTGTATGTTACAGTGGGGGGAGTTCTAGGCATCATCCACTCATTCTAATTTTGAAAATGAAATTGATATAGGATTACAGGGAAATGGTGGGAGAATGACAAGAAGTCATGATCCTCATTCTGAGAGCCCGTCCAGACATTGACTGGCCTCCCACTATACTGTAAAATTTGTGAGATGCTGTGTAAGTGTCACAACACATGAATCTAAAATGCAACATTCCCAAAACTCATTGATTCCAAAATTCCACAAGCTTGTTGTTCTTGTGCAAGGCACAGGTTCTGAAAGAATAACTGGTGAGCCTTTTTGAAATCCACCCAAATTCTTTGGGTAGGGAAGGAATGTGTCTAGCGTGAAGTCCCAACGGAGTCCAATGTGACATACCTGGCTCCTTATCATTGTAATTACTCTTAACCAGTGAATGTTAAATACACCTACCGTTTTAATGCAATAAACCACCCATTATGTCAGGCAAATGCCTCTTCTTGTTAAGACTCTGTCAGAGTCTATTCTTTACCACTAAGAATTGGGAGATCCTTAGATTCAGCATAGAGAGGATGCTTCTAGGGCTCTTGTGGTGAAGTGGTAGTATCCCTTCCTCTGAGTCAGGAGGCCTGGGTTCAAGTCCCACTTGCTCCAGAAGTGTATCAAAACAGGTTGATTAGGAAAATAACTAGACAGAAAGTTTTGTGCGGTGAACCCTACTCTAGCTACTGGCTACCAGTAGTTGGTAACTAGGAGAAACTAGGACATGCTGGCATCTAAAAAAAAACAACAGTGGCCATCTTCCAACACAGCCCCCAGGAAAATAAGAGATCTGGTTACATCTTTGATCATCTTATGTTTTTTTTCTATTCAATTTTTGTGGGATGTGGGCGTCGCTGGCTAGCCAGCATTTCTTGCCTATCCCTCGTTGCCTTTGAGAAGGTGGTGGTGAGCTACCTTCTTGAACCGTTACATTCCTCCTGCTGTGGGTTGACCCACAATGCTGTTAGGGAGGGAATTCCAGGATGTGATTCTCCATTATTCCCTTAGAAGACAAGTGATGAAAAAAATTGTGGGGTCCAAAGAGAGATCTTCTCATTTTGCGCATATTGACGTTTGTGAACAAAGCTGGCTATATTGATTGTCTACCAGCCAGCGTTATGACCCAAGGAATTTTGAGGCTCTATTGTGAATTACCCTATCATTTAAATTATTTGATGACACTAGCATTGCGTTGCTTAAAATTACAATAATACATTTGTATTTCACCATTCAGTGAAAACTCAATTAATGTCAGTGGTGAAGACATTAGATCAACTCCCTTAATTTAATAATATTTAATTTGCATGCATTGTAACTTCATGGTGATGAATAAAATGTCTTCATGGGTTTTCAATTAGGAATTATCTTGTAATATTTCCATTCATGTTTTAAAGACCCCCTGCATTCTTATGCTAGCGATGTGATTAGAATTGCGATTATGAAATAGAATGTGTGAGGCAGTGGAATGGGTTAAACATTGTGTAGCTCCAAATCTGTGCAGAACAACAATGTGCTTCAACTTCTGATGTCCTGAAGGACACGCAACAATTTTTTATCCCTCATGCAACAAAAACATCTCACTCTGGAAACGGGAGAGGGAATGTGTCATCTTCTGCATCTTTAATGACTGGACTTTGAGGTAGCAATTGGAATTCGTAACATCACAATTAGAAGCTTGACGAAGGATGCTCCTGACATGGTGCGCAGCTTGTTTGAATAATATTCTATAGCTGCAATTAATACAATGAAAATTGCAATTTTATTTCAGAAATGGTTTCTCTCACATCAAAGTTAGTGTATTTTATAGGCTAAGATGGTATCTGGGCAACACAGGTGCATATACAGCACCTCCAGAAGTACAGTGGGACTTGTTCATGTTCAAACATCTATAGTGCAATCACATGGGGCAGGACTATAGCCAGTTGTTAGCTTTGTGTAATTGTATCCATCGCCATGAACACTCGAGAGGTAGGATTAATTCTCTGCATTTCAGTCAGTTCAATGAGTGCCTTTGCAGGCTAATAACCTGCAAAATGATAAAGGTAAGCAGACTTGGTAAAGTGAGCAGAAAATGTGAATATCATCTGTGCAGAAGGAGGACCTTGGGATATGGTTTGGATTTCGCAGTGCCCAGGAGGAAATAGTGAGGATGCACTCTGCTGACCTAGCCTGCAACCATTTCACAGCTGTCCTCACCCAGGGAGGAAGGCTTGCCTCTGGGAAACAATGGCTGACCTGCTAGCTGCCAGCTTTCTGGTCCCAATAACACCATCAGGGATGGTGGCCACTGAGGGGATTGGTGCCAGTCCCCAACAGTGGGATGCCATGGAGCTGGATTTATAGGTAAATGGGGCAGGGCTTTGGTGGTAAGGGAGAGGAAATACAGGAGGTGGAAGACTTGAAGGGGGTGACTTCTGAGGGGTCATGCTCCAAACCTTACCTTTCACATACACACCCAGCGAAAGCTGCGAGGCTAGACACTTTGCATGGGTCTGTTCTGCTCTTGGTGAAGTCCCAGCAGCAGTGGGATAAGGTCCTTAAGTCCCATTAATTAGCAATTTAAGATTTTCAGTTGGCCCATGGCTACCAGATGGCTTTACTAAGTTGCAGTGGTGGGGGCAAGGATGGACAGGCATGGTGCCTAATTTTATACCTCACTCACTGAACGAAAGGGAAAACATCAGGGGGAGTGGGACGAAGTGGAAAGGACTGATGCAGAATGGTCTCATTCTGAGCTGTAAGACTCTATAAGTGTTGTGAGTTAACATTTGTCGTGAAATTGTTTATGGGCTGTGGTGCATAACAGGCAATGGTAAAGTCAGCGACTGATTCTTCTGAAACCAATGGGAAGTGATTCACCGTCACTTTAACTTTGTAGGTGTCCAAGGCAAATGGCACTGCAATGGCATTGGTGAATCGGTAGTTTATGGACCATGAGCAGCCGATGGCCAGATTAACAACAGTTGAAATGAGACCCACGAAACATTGACTTCTTCAGCTGCTCATCATCGAAGTGGGATAAATTCAGTCTCTTTCTGTGTCGTCCATTGCATTGTTAAGGCCTGTTAATGTAATTGTAATGAAACAAGTGGTGGTGGATATTCATTATGTTTGAGCACATATAGTAAGGAATGGCTGTGATACTGAGGTGTGAGACTAGGGAAGTGAATAAACTCTTTCCATAAAGAAAAGCAGTGCATCTTGGTTTCTGCCTCATGCAATTAGCTTCATTCTCTTGGGGGTTCTTGTGATGCAGTGGCAATATCCCTACCTCTAAGCCAAGAGGCCTGGGTTCAAACCCTACCCACTCCAGAGTCATGTCATGACATCTCTAAATAGGCTGATTAGGAGCTTTATCCTCTCCCTCAATGTTGGTACTCATCAAAGAGCATAATAGAACACTTTACCTTGGTGACTATTCTCTCTCTCACTATGAAATACATCTAGAAAGTTCTCTTTAATCACAAATTAGATGCTTATCACATAAAAAAAGAAAAAGTAGAATCTGAATCAAAATCTGAAACTAGAATACAGGTTTGAAAGATCTTAAACACATAGCAGAATAAAGTCTCATCTATTCCCCAACATTACAGCACGTCAAATAAAGAGAAATGACCCTTCAGTATCAAATCTTTGGGTATGACGTAACAACTTCTCTCAAGTTCTGTCTTGTAAACTGTAAAATCTTCTTAGACGAATACTCACTAAATTGGAAACTTAGACTTTCTGAGTCTTTTAATTGTCTGCCAATTTCTGACCAAATATTCTTGGCCTGGGAGTTAAACTCTCGCTCCAGGTAACTGTCTTACCCTCCTTTCTAAGGGAAAAAAAATACTTATTTGCTTTTGACCCCAGTGAAATCTCCTCCAAAAAAAAAACTGCCCTAAAAGCTTTGAGTCTCCAACTTTTTTAAGCAATGATCAATTCTTTTTTATTCTAAATCAAAAGTGAGTTAATGCCTTTCAACTTTTACCCTTCCCCCCTTATGCTGTAACCTCCCCCACATTATCAACAATTTTCTATCAAATGTCCAGGTGACGCATAGCCTCTTGTTCTCTGACAAATACTGGATTAGGATATGGTTCCAGAAGGACACTCTGGCCATTTTTTAAGAAAAAAGCACTTCACAAAAGTAACCAACACCCATATGTCACTAATTTGAAATCCGCAACCTAAAAATTATATGAACATATCTATAACTCACACATGTTTCAGCACACATATGCTGTAAATTCCTCATAATAATCACAGTCAAAACTCACATAACAATTGCAACACAAAATGATGAGATTAACTCAGAAACATCAAGAAATAGTAACAGGCAGAGCCCAGTTGGTCTGTTGATCCTGTTTCACCATTCAGTACAGTCACAGCCAGCCTCTGGGCTTCAATTATATTTTCCTTCCAGCTTCCTATACTTCTTGAGAGACCAAAATCTGCCGAAGTCAACCTTAAATATGTTCGAGAATGCACCATCCAAATTCCATAAATTCCACGACATTTATGAAGAGGCTTCTCCTCATTTCAGTCTGAAATGATCAACCATTTATTCCGAGACTCTTCTCATCCACCACTGCCTCCCCACTATCTTAGATTCCTTGACCAGCAGAAACAACATCTTAGCATCTACCTTGTCAGGCCCTTCAGAATCTTGTGTGTTTCACCTCTCGTTCATCCCTCGTTATTCCAGAATCCAGATAATATGGGCCTAATTTACTCAAACTCTCATCAAACATCGACAACACCCATCCCTGGGACCGATCTAATGAACACTTGCTCTCCCTTATTGAGTGCGAATCCTCATATCCTTCAGCATGGATTAAGATGTAGATATATTGACCAAATATGAGCACAGAAATGTAAGGGAATGGAACAAGATGGAATATAACAGGCAGTCTCATTCTGACTGACGGATCATAGCTAACCCTGTATATACCTAGCCACCATCTTATAGAACATAGAACAGTACAGCACAGGACAAGCCCTTCGGCCCTCAATGCTGTGCCAACCTGTTATCCTACTAAGATCATCTATCCTGCATACCCTACATTTTACTATCCTCCATGTGCCTATCCAAGAGTCTCTTAAAAGTCTCTGAAGCGACTTAATAACTGTATAAAAACGGAAAAAGAAAAGGCCTCTGAGTTCAACTTTTCTGCCTCATTCTTGGGAGTTTCTTGGGTATGTTACTGGCAGCCCCTTAATCATGTATCATTTAATTCCATATGTTAGCCAGTTCCAGTCAAGGAATTGTACCTTAGGTTTCTCATCCAGAATTTGCTGCCGCACCTCTTTGTGTTTGTCCACCAACTTCTCTTGCCTTTTGCTCTGCGCATCTTCCAACTGGGGAGACAAGAAAGAAATATGAAGTGCTATCTGTGGAAAGAGCAATGAGCCGTTGCAGATGAGTGATAAGACGCAATCACATACGACAAGGGTGTCTAACGATCTTTGCTACAAAATTTGCACCCGAGACGCACAGGGATCACAATCTGTGATTAGCTGGAGACTGTTCAACACAGTGCAGCTGTGTGCTGCCTCTTCACTTCCACTACGGCTGCGTCATTGGGTGATACAGAGCCACATGTCTTTGCTTGTCCTGGTGCTCCTCAGCGACTGGAGGGCCACGATGGCTCAGTGGTTAGCACTACTGCCTCACAATACCAAGGACCTGGGTTTGAATCCACACTGGGGCAATTGCCTGTGTGGAGTTTGCATGTTCTCCCCTGTATCTGTGTGGGTCTCCTCCTGCTGCCCAAAGATGTGCAGGTTGGGTGGATTGGCCATGGGAAATGCAGGATTACAGGGTGGGTGGGAGGGTCAGTGTGGACTCAATGGGCTGAATGGCCTGTTTCCACACTGTAGGGGTCTGTGGTGGATTCCTAAACAGGGTCCCTAAAATTTGTAATTTGTCAAGCCCCACTTTAAACTACCTGGTGCCTCTTACACAGAACTGGAATAAGTGTTGGCATGGAATGAATGAAAGCATAGGAGAGAGCAGGATACTACACTGAAGACCTGGTTGAAGGGGAAGTGGATGGTGCAGGTAGTCATGGAAGTCAATATGACGATAATCCATAATAATCAGGACTCTAACCCATCAAACATTCATATTCTCCAACAGAGCCTCATGAACTTCGCGAAAGGCTCATACACTGCGAGCTCTTCAATACATCAACCAAACAGGTTGATGCGCTACACTTTCTCTTGCATTTGGAAAGCCTGCGGATACTGTCAGCGAGGAGTCTAGCGCAAACTTGGCACAGGGCTTAGTGATGTGGTTTGAGGTTTTCTGTGTGTTAGCCCAAGTAACTTTACTGCAGAGGAGGGTTCTTGTGAGACAGATATCTTGAAGTTTATTTGCTAGGCTGCCATGTCACAAACTTGCATAAAGTCTGGGTTCTGTACTTACTGATGTTATGGTACTAACTGTGTTACAGATGAGGGTGGCTGATGTGCAGGTGGAATATTGGACTGTGACATGCAGTAATGCCATGCAGCTATCTTAAAAGGACAGGCCAGCCTGATGTGGAATTTATGTCACAATACAACACTTGATATACAGCTGGGAGACTATGTTTTCCAACACAGAAGTGATGGCCAACCCTTTCACTGTCTTGTTACATTCACCATGGTGATACGAACCAACAGCAGCCACTCAATGTGGAAGCTCAGAGTAGAATCATAGAATCCCTACAGTGTGGAATCAGGCCATTCGGCCCATCAAGTCCACACTGACCCTCGGAAGAGCATCCCACCCAGGCCCACCCTTTACCCTATCCACGTAACCCTGTATTTTGTACAGCTAACCCAACTAGACGGCACATCCCCGGACACTATGGGGCAATTTAGCACGGCCAATCCACCCTAACCTGCACATCTTCCAACTGTGGAATGAAACCGGAGCACTAGGAGGAAACCCACACAGACACAGGGAGAATGAGCAAACTCCACACAGACAGTCGCCCGAGGGTGGGATTGAACCCATGTCTCTGGCATTGTGAGGCAACAATGATAACTACTGAGCCACCCAGCACAACCACCAAGGCTGAGGTGGCACAGTGTGCAAAGTGGTTGGCCAAGTGTGCCCGGCAGTCTAGCAATCTGTCCTCCAAATGGTCACTCTGGTTTCTGAGGTGCCACCTTAGTGGCTGTATGGAGTTTGAGGCTCCCGGCCTTTCTCAGGCAGTCCCTGTTCACCCTCTTAACCCTTGACCCTGCCCCAGTTACCCTTGCTGTTCTCAACAAGCCTAAATGGCTGCTGCTTGTTTTGAAATGGCAAGCGATGCCAAGCTTTTGAAACTGAGAGCTTTTTTAGGGGCATCTGAGAACCATCAGCCTTCCACCGGTGATGCTGTAGTCACTGATGCGGCATTGCATAGGGGCACCAGAACAGCACACATAAGACTGGAATGTGCAAGGTCTCTATGCACAACACATCTCATTTCATTTATAAATGTGGTTTATTCCATTTTGCATCATGACCAAGTGACGTAGGGAAGACAAAGAATGGGAGCGTTGGTGGATCGGGAGATTGACTTGTGGTTACCAGAACTGCACCTGTTGCTTTCTTCATGGTAAGATGGGCAGAAAGAGACTGTTGAGATTTTGTCCTCTCCCTCTTCCTGCTCCTCGATTGCTCATCAGATAAGCGGTGGCAAGGGCTCACCTTTTGTGATGGACGGGATGAATGAAAAGTGGCAGACCACCCTGAGTCTTGACATCTCTGCCAAGTGGCGGAAACATTGCCTTGGCATGCTAGTGGTCTGCACCATCACATTTCCTGTGGCACCAAAATCTCCATTGCACTGTTGGTGTACATCCACATGTATGGCCTGTGGGCCAAAGTCATCAGTCACGTAGTCAGGGGCTAACACTTGATCCCTTAATTACCATTCTTTGGCCTTGCAAAGCAGTGTGAATACAGCTGGCTGTATGTATGACTGCCACTTGCCAAGGAAGTCACCGAGAAAACATAAGAACTAGGAGCAGGAGCATGCCATTCAGCCCCTCGAGTCTGTTTCACCATTTAATACAATCACGGCCGATCTCATCTCAGTCTCAACTCCACTTTTCTGCCTGCTCCCCTCAACCCTTCAATCCATTACTAATTAAAAACCCTCTTTAAGTTTATTCAGTGTCCACCGCACTCTAGGGAAATGAATTCCACAGATTCACAAACCTGCGAGAGAATTCCTCTTCATCTCTGCCTTAAATCTGCTACCCCTCCTCCTGAAACTATGACCTCTCTTGTTCTGGATTACCCCACAAGACGAAACAGCTTGTCACCGTCTACTGGACTTGGAGCAGCTTATGTACCTCAGTTAGATCTTGACTCATCCTTCTAAACTCCAGAAAGTATAGGCCTGACCTGCTCAAGCTCTCCTGATAAAACAAACCTTTCAATACTGGAATCAGTTGAGTGAACCATCCTTGGCTGATGGCTTTAACATTCATAATACATTGTATGTACCAGCTTACGGAGGAAGTGGAATCTCTTTGGATTCTGGTATAAGGCAGACTGAGGTGGGTCCACAATCACTGGGTCCCTGCACGATAAGGAGACCTGCATTCCTAGCAAAACCACCAAGCACGGGTAAAAATTCATCGCCATTGTCACCCTCACAGCCATTGGCAATGCTGGCCCTACCCTACTCCGAGGCTGCAACTGTGAAGTGTCGAAGCGACTCCAGTCATTTTGTTATCAGCTTTGAAATTGATGGACCTGGTTTAAACATTGGAAGTGGAAAAAACAAAATCCCTCCAACAGATGTTAAAGCCCAGATTGAAAAATACCAATTGAGGTTACTGTCCAACTCACAACCACAAGCATCCATCGACGCTCAGTTGCAGCAGTGCATACCATCTACAAGATGCACTGCAGTAACTTCCCGAGGCTCCTTAGATAGCACCCTCCAAACCTACTTCCAGAGTGACAAGGGCAGCAGATACGTGGGAACACCTCCACCTGCATGTTGCCCTCCAAGCCACTCACCATCCTGAGTTGGAAATATATTGCCTTTCCTTCACTGTCGCTGGGTCAAAATCCTGGAATTCCCTCCCTAATGGTTTTATGGGTCAACCCACAGTAGGAGGACTGCAGCAGTTCCAGAAGGCAGCTCACCATCACCTTCTCAAGGGCAACTAGGGATGGGCAAGAAATGCTGGCCCAGCCGGTGTAGCCCACATCCAGTAAGTGACCAAATAAAAGTCTCAGTGGTATCTGACCAAAATGGACAGTGCATTAAAGCCACAATTAGATATTACAGCCCATATAATACTGTTAACATGTTTCTAAGCAGTGATAATTCCTGAGGCAAGTAAACTTACCTGGAAAAAAAATGTTCTCATACTTAGCATATTTTGCATTTCCCATTTAAAACTCGCGTGTAAGCTGTGCCCATTAAGTATGTTAAAATATCTGCCATTGCTCTTGGTAAACTTGTAGTTGCCCTATCAGACCACAGGGCTGCTCCCTCATTAGAGAGAGAGAGAGAGAGAGATGACTGGTGGTTAGTTTAACCTGGGGGGGGGGAAACAGGGTAGTGACCATGCCTCAGGCGAGGGGAAAGGTTCAGAAGGAGGTACCTTCACGGTAACTTTTAAACTCACTGCGAAAATACCTTAACATTAAAAATTGTTTGTCTGAATTTCTCTCTCTCAAAATGTACAAGGTTAAGGTTGAGAAATGATTTCCCTGTTCTATCTGCATCATTGAAAAGTCTCGTAAGGAAGCCACATCAGAATGATGCGCATTCTCCCAAACTAAACAGTCCACATTCCTCATTTTGCCTTCTCAGACTGAAACAGATGGTTCCGATTTAAACGTTGGGAATGGAAGACCCTGTGAACTGATGCAGATACAACTTGCAAGACGTTCACATCCGCAGAGGTTCATGCCACATCATTTCTAAATCTCGTCTTAGGATAGTGTTTCTGTTGGGCCCTTTGGGTGTGAAACTCCTCTCTATAGCAACCCTGGAGGAGGTGTCACTGACACGCAGCGTGTTACATTGGTGCAGCCAGCAGAGCATGCCCTTTGACCTTTTTTATGATGTGCGGGTGCTGTTGGCTGGAGCAGCATTCATTGCCCATTCCTAATGCCCAAATGGGATTTAACAGTTAAACTACATTGCTGAGAGTCTGCAGTCACACGTAAACTAGACCAGATTTCCTTCCCAGAAAAAAATGAACCAGATCTGTTTTCATACAATCAGTTACATAGTTGTTATTTCATTCCAGTGTTTTCTTTTCACTGAAAATTACCACCCTCTGCCACAGTGGGATTGGAACACACGCTCCCAAAACTTTAGCCTGGGCTTCTGGATTAATAATCTGGCGATATTACCACTGCTTCCATTATAGGTACAGCACCCTGATCGTAATCCCTTGTGTGCGTTGAAATTAAGCTGTGAAGGATGGCTAGCAAAGTCTAACCAAGCCAGCTACTGCGCCAATACCAGGATGCTCCAACTGTGCAGGTTTGGCTTGGCTAATACTCCGCTCTGCAAGTAGTCAAACTCAAGAGGACAGCATGGTGAGGCCATTTGTTTAGCAGTCAAGAGGTCAGGATTAAGGTGCTGCATGGAACACCAGTCAGGTGAACATTGCTTGGCCATACAGAACGTTTTCAAAGGTCATAGAATCCCTATAGTGTGAAAGCTGGTCATTTGGCCCATTGAGTCCATACCGACCCTCTGAAGAGTATCCTACCCACTTCCCCTGCATTTCCCATGGCTAACCCACATAACCTGCACACTATGGGGCAATTTAGCATGGCCAATCTCCCAAATCCTGGACTGTGAGAGGAAACTGCAACACCCAGAGGAAACCCACGCAGACATGGGGAGAATGTGCAAACTCCACACTGACAGTTGCATGAGGCTGGAATTGAACCCAGGTCCCTGATACTGTGAGGCAGCAGTGCTAACCACTGAGCCACCGCACCACCCTGAATTTGTTACTTGTCTGTGTATTGTGGGCATCGCTGGTGAGGCCAGCATTTATAGTTTGTCCCTAATTTTCCTGGAGGAGGTGGAGATAATCTGCCTTCTTGAACACTTGGAGTGCAGGGCCACTCACAATATTATTAGGGAGGGAGTTGCAAAACTCCAAACAAAGCCTCCACTATTAGATTCTGTGATTGGATAGAATTTGGTAAATAGTCCAGAGTGTGCGAAGAGTTACACTGACAACTGAATCAGCACTATCAGTTGGGTTTACTGTGTGGTGAACCTGGCTGGACTGGAAGTTTCATACATCAATACACAAGAGGCAAACCAAAGAAAAATGTGCATGCATTACGAATGTTTCAACTCAATAAAACAAGATGTGGAGGTGCCGGTATTGGACTGGGGTAGACAAGGTCAAAAATCACATGACACCTGGCGTGGTGTGATTTCCGACCTCAGTAAAACAAGTGACGGCTACTCTCTGGTTCATTTCTCAGGGTAATGCCTTGGCAAATCAGAGCCAACCTGTCTGGTTCAGATATTTAAATAAAGCTCAGTAGTGAACTATCAGTCATCTTCCAACTGCTTCATTCGCCGTGGCAATGCTTCGACCAATCAGAATCCACTTACCAACCAATCAGCATTCTCCTCTCTGACCTTTATTTTCTTTATACATGGCTATTCTTGTGAATTGTCCTGATGAGTGCAAGACAAAAGGGGGGCTTTTTTCAGCATGGTATGACCGAGCAACTATTTTTAATGCTGGAGTAGGTGCATCTGAAAGTGGCAAAAATATCCATGCCTGCTCCAGCAGCTGATTCGCACAGGTAAAGGCAGAAAGGTGTGTTCTAATGGAGGTGGAAGTAAGTTGTCTTTATGAGAGAAAGGTTATGAGTCTCGGGGGCTCAGCCAATCATCACATAAGTCACAGAGGCTGTAAACTCTCTGATCTAGCCTGCGGCAAAGGAGACAAAATAATCAGGGTGAGGGAACAAAGTTGGTCTGGTTCCAAGTGTGGAATTTGAATGTGGCCATTTCAAGAAGTGCGGTATGAGCGGCAGTGAAGCTGAAGCCAAAATCAGATTTCTTGGGTGCTGCTGAAACTGATAGTTGCCAGCGTGAGCGAGATATATAGTTTAGGGTCCAACCTAAATTTGAACTAAGATTGACAGTGTCAGGTTAAGCTTGATATACTTAAACTGGAAACTCAATAATAGGGGCAAAGGCACTACGTTTCTGCTGGGACTACACAAAACGGTTCGCATTCAAACTTACACAGGCACAGAGAAACAGGCCATTTGGCCCATAATCCCATGCCAGCAAAAATGCCTGCATTATCACTCACACAAACGTGCATGCCAAACCTTTTGAATAAACAGCAATGGGTGGTACAGAGGCTCAGTGGTTAGCACTGTTGCCTCACAACGTCAGTTCGATTCCAGCCTCGGGCAACTGTCTGTGTGGAGTTTGCACATTCTTCCTGTGTCTGCATGGGTTCCTCTGGGTGCTCTGATTTCCTCCCACAGTCCAAAGTTGTGCAGGTTGGGTGGATTGGCCATGCTAAAGTGTCCAGAGAGTCTGGGAGTGTGCAGGCTAGGTGGGTTAGCCATGGGAAATGGAGGGTTACAGGGTTGGGTTAGGGTCTGGGTGGGATGCTCTTCGGAGGGTCAGTGCAGACTCGATAGGCCGCATGGTCTCTTTCTGCACTGTAGGGATTCTAATAATTCTATGATAGAGGTTAGCAAAGACACGGACCAAATCATACTGTAGAATCGATTTGCCATTGATGTCATTGACCCAAAATGCCAAGCGGACAGAGTGGCTGAATTATTCCAAACCCTAAAATGGGATGCCCGCACACCAGTTAGTGGAAAGCACCTTTTGTGGGAATGACAACTAAAGGGGGGCAAACATTTCCCAAGAAAGACCCAGAGCAGGAACTGGCAGAGATGGAGTGTCTCAGCTCAGCTCAGACCTAGCTCCCTTTGGTAAGATCCAGCAAAATTTCCCAGGATTGATAATCTTGCTGGGGAGTGGATTTGATTAATTTACCAGAGAAACCAGACCCTTCAGGAGATCCACATGTTCAGCTTTCTATTCAGTTTTAGAGCTTAATTCCCCTCTGATCATCCACGTTATCAGTCAGGACCCAGTCAAATGAACATTGTTACCTTCTGGACCTGGCTCCCTCCGCTGGAGACAGCCTTGATGACAGCAAAGAGAATGAGAGCAAAGCTGGAACCCTGAGATTAGTTGGACAATTGCCTTCTGGACTGAAATTTCTCAAACAAATTTCCGTATTTTATATGTATGTATATATCCTGTTTATTACACACAGTTTCACTTCATGTTTTTGTCTGTTTGATTCTCCCTTTGGCAGTATCTTGATGAAATTATCCACATAATCAGCAACTGTGGCATAGTGACTGCAGGATTAGTGAGTAGGACACAACAGTTATTCGCAAACACATCATATAATCAGTTCATATAATTTGTACATTAAGACTTAAAGTTTACTCCCCAAATCTCCCTAAATCGAAACAGGAAAGAGCAACTGGTATTCTTCTCCCTTCCTATAGGAGGCTTGTGGAGGCGTTGGGGAGGACAGAAAAGAGGCTTTGTTGGATTGGAGATAAAAGGTACTGCAGATGCTGGAGAATCCGAGATAACAAGCATGGGGCTGGATGAACACAGCAGGTCAAGCAGCATCATAGGAGCAGGAAAGCTTGACGTTTCGGGCCTAGACC